>OX352765.1:94188964-94731670 GCA_947095585.1 Nephrocerus scutellatus | reverse complement strand
CGGCCCAAATTTATTGTCCCTCTTCTTACGGGAAAAGTTTATACGCTATATTGATCATCCACAACCATAAACTCAAATACACAAATCCGCACCCCTACAACCCTTTATATACCCCATTTCACATAATCCTAATTAATATATTTTTTCATTAATTAAATGACAAAACACCAATCCCTGTCTATTCGACGAAAATAGATCCTCTCGCAGGAAATACCAAGTGTATAACATGCAGTCTGCCATTAATGAATGAACCAAAAAACCCAATACCCATACAAAGTCATAAACCCATAAACCAAAAAAATATACACTTCTTCACTTGCCATACAAAATACACACTTCTTCACTTGCCATATACGATTAAGAAAAAGGTCAATTCTCGCGAAATACCAAGTGTTATACACGCAGTCCACCCTTAATGAATGAACCAAGTAAATTCGATGCACATACAAAGCCATAAACTCATAAAAACACTCGCCACATACTTCTGAAACCTCACAACCACTTACCAAAACGGTAACCATACATGCCATAAAACCTATCTTACATCGGCACAGATGGTTTATGAATCCCTCATTCAACCAATTAAAAAACGAAAGCCATATATGCCTTTAAACCCTTCTACATCAACACAACTGGCTTGAAACTTCCTCGCTCAACCAAATAACTAAAAAAACGGAAATCATACATGCCATAAAACTTTTGCTACAACAGCACAGCTGGTATATGGATTTTTTCATACATTCCAAACTTTTGGGTGTTTATACCAGGTTTCTGTTACCAACATCTGGTACCATAAAATGCATTGAACTTACATATGAAACCTTGTCGTTAATGACTGACAACTAATTAAAATAAATTGAATACCAAAAATCACACCACATAATCATGCCATAGCTCAACTTTAGGCTTACAGAAACAAAATTAACCATGTGCCGAAAATTCTGATGGATCTTTCTTAAAATATTACTTATATACTGTTATTATGCCTAATCATCCTATATTCCTAAGCATATAACACCTATCTAACCAACTATCCATCCACCTATCTATACATCTGTCCATATATCCTTCTATTCACATATCTACCCATCTACATATCTATCTACTCACCTATCTATTTATCTATATATCTACATAACTAATTATCTACCCATCTAACTATCCTTCTATCTACCAATCTATCTATCAATCTATCGATCTGTCTATCTCTCTATCTATCTATCTAACTACCTGACTATCTTCCCACCTATTTATCTATCTATCTATCTATCTACCTATCTATCTATCTATCTATCTACCCACCTATCTATCGATCTATCCATCTATCTATGTATATATCCTTCTATCTACCTATCTACCTATCTATCTATCTCGCTTTCTATCTCGCTATCTATCTCTATATCTATCTATCTATCTATCTACCTATCAACCTACCAATCTATCTACCTAACTATCCTTCTATCTATCCATCCATCCATCTATCCGTTTATCTCTCTATCTATCCATCTACCTATTCCTAAGCATATAACACCAATCTAACCAACTATCTATCTACCTATCTATACATCTATCCATCTATCCAGCTATCCATCTATTCACTTATCCATCTACTTACCTATCTATTTATCTATATATATCTACCTATCTACCTAACTATCCTGCTATCTATCTATCTATCCTGCTATCTATCTATCCATCCACCTAACTACCTACCTATCCATCTACCTAACTATCCTTCTATCTACCTATCCACCTATCTATCTATCTATCTATCCACCTACCCAACTATCTATCCCTCCATTCACCCATCCATCCGGCTATCTATATATTTAACTACCTATCTAGCTATCCTCCTATCTACCCTTTTATCTACCCATCTAACTATCCATCTATCTATCCTTCTATCTATCTATCCATCTATTTATCTATCTGTCTTCTCTCTATCTATCTATCTACCTATCTATCTATCTATCTACCTATCTATCTATTTATCCATCTATCTATCTATCTATCTATCTACACAACTATCCTTCTATCTACCTATCTATCTACCTATCTATCTACCTGTCTATCTATATATCTATACATCTGTCTATCTATCCATCCATCTATCTAACTATCTATCTATCTATCTATCTATCTATCCATCTACCTATCCATCCACCTGACCATCCTTCTATCTATCTATCTATCTATCTATCCACCCACCAATCTATCCACCTAACTATCCTTCTAGCGAACCATCTATCTATATATCCGTCTATTTATCTCTCTATCTATTTACCTACCTACCTAACTATCCTTCCATCTATCCTTCTATCGATCTAACTATCTATCTATCTATCTATCTGTCTATCTCTCTATCTATCTATCTATACACCTACCTATCTATCTATCCTTCCATTCACCCATCTATCCGGCTATCTATATATTTACCTACCTACCTAGCTATCCCCCTATCTACCCTTTTATCTACCCATCTAACTATCCATCTATCTATCCCTCTATCTATCTATCTATCTATTTATCTATCTGTCTATCTCTCTATCTATCTATCTATCTACCTATCTATCTATCTATCTATCTATCTATCTATCTATCTATCTATCTATCTATCCATCTATTTATCTATCTACCCACCTATCTATCTACCTATCTATCTACCTATCTATCTACCTGTCTATCTATATATCTATATATCTGTCCATATATCTATCCATCTATCTAACTATCTATCTATCTATCTATCTATCTATCTATCTATCTAACTATCTACCTATTCATCCACCTATTTATCCACCTGACTAACCTTCTATCTACCTACCTATCTATCTATCCACCTACCAATCTATCTACCTAACTATCCTTCTAGCGAGCCATCTATCTATATATCCGTCTATTTATCTCTCTATTTATTTATCTACCTACCTAACTATCCTTCTAGCGATCTAACTATCTACCTATCTATCTATCTGTCTATCTCTCTATCTATCTCTCTATCTATCTCTCTATCTACCTATACATCCTTCTATCTATCTATCCTTCTATCTATCTATTTATCTACCCATCTAACTATCCGTCTAACTATCTATCCATCTATCCATCCATCTATCTACCCACCTATCTATCTATCTATCTATCTATCTATCTATCTATCTATCTAACTATCCACCTAACTATCTATCTATCTATCCATCTATCTACCTATCTACCTATCTATCTATCTATCCATCTATCTAGCTATTATCAAAAATATCTAACCATCTATCTATCGATCTATCTCTATATATCTATCTATCCATATATCTACCCATTTCTCTATCTATCTATCTATCTATCTGTCTATCTCTTTACCTACCCACCTAACTATCTTCCCACCTATCTATCTACCTATCTATCTATCTATCTATCTATCTATCTATCTATCTATCTATCTACCCACCTATCTATCTACCTATCTATATACCTATCCATCTACCTGTCTGTCTATATATATATCCATCTATCTAACTATCTATCTATCTATCTATCTATCTACCTATTTCATCCACCTGACTAACCTTCTATCTACCTATCTATTTTTCTATCCACCTACCAATCTATCTACCTAACTATCCTTCTAGCGAGCCATCTGTCTATATATCCGACTATCTCTCTATCTATTTATCTACCTATCTAATTATCCTTCTACCTATCCTTCTATCGATCTAACTATCTATCTATCTGTCTATCTATCTCTCTATCTACCTAACTATCCTTCTATCTATCCATCTCTATCTAACTATTTATCTACCCATCTAACTATCCTTCTATCTATCTATCTATCTATCTACCCACTTATCTATCTACCTATCCATCTATCTATCTATCTATCTATCTATCTATCTATCTATCTATCTTTCTATCTATCTATCTATCTATCTATCTATCTATCTATCTATCTATCTATATACCTATCTATCTATCTATCTATCTATCTAGCTATCTATCTATCTATCTATCTATCTATCTATCTATCTACCTATCTATCTATCTATATATCTATCTATCTATCTATCTATCTATCTATCTATCTATCTACCTATCTATATATCCACCCATCTATCTAACTATTATCACTAAATATCTAACCATCTATCGATCTATCTATATATCCATCTATACGTCTATCTCTATCAATCTATCTATCTGCCTAACCATCCTTCTATCTATTTCTCTATCCATCTATCTATCTATCTATACATCTATCTATCCACCTATCTATCTATCTATCTAATAATCCATCTATCTATCTATCTATTAAAATATCATAAATATCTAACTATCTATAAATAACTAACTTTCTATCTATCTATCCATCTATTTATCTATTTATCTATTTATCTATTTATCTATTTATCTATTTATCTATCCATCTATATATCTACCTATCTATCTATCTGCCCACCTCTCTATATAACTACCTACCTATCAATCTACCTATCAATCCACCTATCTATATATTTACCTATATATATCTATCTACCTACATATCTATCTATCTATCAATCTATCTATCTATCTATCTATCTATCTATCTATAATTTTAATTTTCCTTCATCCTGTCTTTCTAATTTTAATTAGAGGGACTATATATTTTTCAAATATATTCCACATAATTTCGCTTGTTTCGGCTAGGTTAGATGCAGGATATTACCTGCAGGATGTCTGTCGCTGCCCGGGCATATGCCTTGGGACATCACTCTCATCCAGGCCCCAACGCTCGACGATCTACGAGAAAATATATCTAAATCTAAATCTGAACCTATTCTAAATCTAAACCTTAGTCTAAATCTAAATCTAAACCTATCCTAAACCTAAATCTAAACCTATTCTTAATCTAAATCTATATCTTAAGCTAAATCTGAATCTAAATCTGAACCTATTCTAAATCTAAATCTATATCCTAATCTTAATCTATACCAAATTCTAAACCTAAATCTCTATCTAAATCTAAACCTTATTCTAAATCTAAATCTAAACCTATTCTAAACCTAAATCTAAACCTATTCTTAATCTAAATCTATATCTTAAGCTAAATCTGAATCTAAATGTGAACCTATTCTAAATCTATCCTAATCTTAATCTATACCTAATTCTAAACCTAAATCTCTATCTAAATCTAAACCTTACTCTAAATCTAAATCTAAACCTATTCTAAACCTAAAACTAAACCTATTCTTAATCTAAATCTATATCTTAAGCTTAATCTGAATCTAAATCTAAATCTGAACCTATTCTAAATCTAAATCTATATCCTAATCTAAATCTATACCTAATTCTAAACCTAAATCTCTATCTAAATCTAAACCTTATTCTAAATCTGAATCTAAACCTAAATCTAAACCTATTCTAATTCTAAACCTATTTTAAATCTAAATCTATATCTTATATCTAAATCTAAACCTAAATATAAATCAAAACCTAAATCTAAGACTAAATCTATTTCTAAAACTAAATCTAAACCTAAATCTAAACCAATTCTAAATCTAATCTATAACTGAATCTAAATCTAAATCTGAACCTATTCTAAATCTAAATCTATATCCTAAACTTAATCTATACCTAATTCTAAACCTAAATCTCTATCTAAATCTAAACCTTATTCTAAATCTGAATCTAATCCTATTCTAAACCTAAATCTAAACCTATTCTTAATCTAAATCTATATCTTAAGCTAAAATCTGAATCTAAATCTAAATCTGAACCTATTCTAAATCTAAACCTTATTCTAAATCTAAATCTAAACCTATTCTAAACCTAAATCTAAACCTATTCTTAATCTAAATCTATATCTTAAGCTAAATCTGAATCTAAATCTGAACCTATTCTAAATCTAAATCTATATCCTAATCTTAATCTATACCAAATTCTAAACCTAAATCTCTATCTAAATCTAAACCTTATTCTAAATCTAAATCTAAACCTATTCTAAACCTAAATCTAAACCTATTCTTAATCTAAATCTATATCTTAAGCTAAATCTGAATCTAAATCTGAACCTATTCTAAATCTATCCTAATCTTAATCTATACCTAATTCTAAACCTAAATCTCTATCTAAATTTAAACCTTACTCTAAATCTAAATCTAAATCTAAACCTATTCTAAACCTAAAACTAAACCTAAATATAAATCAAAACCTAAATCTAAGACTAAATCTATTTCTAAAACTAAATCTAAACCTTAATCTAAACCAATTCTAAATCTAATCTATAACTGAATCTATATCTAAACCTATTCTAATTCCAAACCTACTCTTAATCTAAATCTATATCTTAATCTACATCTGAATCTAAATCTAAACCTAAACCTAATCTAAATCTATATCTTAATCTAAATCTGAATCTAAAACTATATCTTAAACCTAAATCTAAATTTATTTCCAAATCTAAAATCTAAATCTAAACCTATTCTAATTCTAAACCTATTCTAAATCCATATCTCACTAACACTCTCTCTATCTCACTATCTAACCATCTAACAACCTACCTATCTTTCTATCATGCTATTCTTAACTGGTTACCATGGTTGTGGAACCTAAACCCACAACCATCTGGCACAAAAACTTTCGTTTGTTCTGGCTAGGTTAGAAGTAGGTCATTACCTGCAGGATGTCTGTCGCTGCCCGGGCACTTGCCTTGGGACATCACTCTCATCCAGGCCCCAACGTTCGACGATCTACGAAAAATATATGTTATCATACCAGTAGCTTCCATCAGATAGGTAGTTTATAAGTAGTTTAAATTCAATTTTTTTAAATTTCACGTTTCCTGGCTTATCTGGGAAACATTTGCTTTTCCCTATCACCAAAAATTGTTCCCAGAATCCTCTGGACTCTCGGAACCTCACAACATCCTCAAATAATATTTGATCTTGAATTGGTTGGCCTCAACCCAATTCCTGGTCACATCAAGTTAAACCTAAATCTCTATCTTAATCTAAACCTTATTCTAAATCTAAATCTAAACCTATTCTTAATCTAAATCTATATCTTAAGCTAAATCTGAATCTAAATGTGAACCTATTCTAAATCTATCCTAATCTTAATCTATACCTAATTCTAAACCTAAATCTCTATCTAAATCTAAACCTTACTCTAAATCTAAATCTAAACCTATTCTAAACCTAAAACTAAACCTATTCTTAATCTAAATCTATATCTTAAGCTTAATCTGAATCTAAATCTAAATCTGAACCTATTCTAAATCTAAATCTATATCCTAATCTAAATCTATACCTAATTCTAAACCTAAATCTCTATCTAAATCTAAACCTTATTCTAAATCTGAATCTAAACCTAAATCTAAACCTATTCTAATTCTAAACCTATTTTAAATCTAAATCTATATCTTATATCTAAATCTAAACCTAAATATAAATCAAAACCTAAATCTAAGACTAAATCTATTTCTAAAACTAAATCTAAACCTAAATCTAAACCAATTCTAAATCTAATCTATAACTGAATCTAAATCTAAATCTGAACCTATTCTAAATCTAAATCTATATCCTAAACTTAATCTATACCTAATTCTAAACCTAAATCTCTATCTAAATCTAAACCTTATTCTAAATCTGAATCTAATCCTATTCTAAACCTAAATCTAAACCTATTCTTAATCTAAATCTATATCTTAAGCTAAAATCTGAATCTAAATCTAAATCTGAACCTATTCTAAATCTAAACCTTATTCTAAATCTAAATCTAAACCTATTCTAAACCTAAATCTAAACCTATTCTTAATCTAAATCTATATCTTAAGCTAAATCTGAATCTAAATCTGAACCTATTCTAAATCTAAATCTATATCCTAATCTTAATCTATACCAAATTCTAAACCTAAATCTCTATCTAAATCTAAACCTTATTCTAAATCTAAATCTAAACCTATTCTAAACCTAAATCTAAACCTATTCTTAATCTAAATCTATATCTTAAGCTAAATCTGAATCTAAATCTGAACCTATTCTAAATCTATCCTAATCTTAATCTATACCTAATTCTAAACCTAAATCTCTATCTAAATTTAAACCTTACTCTAAATCTAAATCTAAATCTAAACCTATTCTAAACCTAAAACTAAACCTATTCTTAATCTAAATCTATATCTTAAGCTTAATCTGAATCTAAATCTAAATCTGAACCTATTCTAAATCTAAATCTATATCCTAATCTAAATCTATACCTAACTCTAAACCTAAATCTCTATCTAAATCTAAACCTTATTCTAAATCTGAATCTAAACCTAAATCTAAACCTATTCTAATTCTAAACCTATTTTAAATCTATATCTATATCTTATATCTAAATCTAAACCTAAATATAAATCAAAACCTAAATCTAAGACTAAATCTATTTCTAAAACTAAATCTAAACCTAAATTTAAACCAATTCTAAATCTAATCTATAACTGAATCTAAATCTAAATCTGAACCTATTCTAAATCTAATTCTATATCCTAAACTTAATCTATACCTAATTCTAAACCTAAATCTCTATCTAAATCTAAACCTTATTCTAAATCTGAATCTAAACCTATTCTTAACCTAAATCTAAACCTATTCTTAATCTAAATCTATATCTTAAGCTAAAATCTGAATCTAAATCTAAATCTGAACCTATTCTAAATCTAAATCTGAACCTATTCTAAATCTAAACCTTTTTCTAAATCTAAATCTAAACCTATTCTAAACCTAAATCTAAACCTATTCTTAATCTAAATCTATATCTTAAGCTAAATCTGAATCTAAATCTGAACCTATTCTAAATCTAAATCTATATCCTAATCTTAATCTATACCTAATTCTAAACCTAAATCTCTATCTTAATCTAAACCTTATTCTAAATCTAAATCTAAACCTATTCTAAACCTAAAACTAAACCTATTCTTAATCTAAATCTATATCTTAAGCTAAATCTGAATCTAAATCTAAATCTGAACCTATTCTAAATCTAAATCTATATCCTAATCTAAATCTATACCTAATTCTAAACCTAAATCTCTATCTAAATATAAACCTTATTTTAAATCTGAATCTAAACCTAAATCTAAACCTATTCTAATTCTAAACCTATTTTAAATCCAAATCTATATCTTATATCTAAATCTAAACCTAAATATAAATCAAAACCTAAATCTAAGACTAAATCTATTTCTAAAACTAAATCTAAACCTTAATCTAAACCAATTCTAAACCTAATCTATAACTGAATCTATATCTAAACCTATTCTAATTCCAAACCTACTCTTAATCTAAATCTATATCTTAATCTACATCTGAATCTAAATCTAAACCTAAACCTAATCTAAATCTATATCTTAATCTAAATCTGAATCTAAAACTATATCTTAAACCTAAATCTAAATTTATTTCCAAATCTAAAATCTAAATCTAAACCTATTCTAATTCTAAACCTATTCTAAATCCATATCTCACTAACACTCTCTCTATCTCACTATCTAACCATCTAACAACCTACCTATCTTTCTATCATGCTATTCCTAACTGGTTACCATGGTTGTGGAACCTAAACCCACAACCATCTGGCACAAAAACTTTCGTTTGTTCTGGCTAGGTTAGAAGTAGGTCATTACCTGCAGGATGTCTGTCGCTGCCCGGGCACTTGCCTTGGGACATCACTCTCATCCAGGCCCCAACGTTCGACGATCTACGAAAAATATATGTTATCATACCAGTAGCTTCCATCAGATAGGTAGTTTTTAAGTAGTTTAAATTCAATTTTTTTTTTTTTAAATTTCACGTTTCCTGGCTTATCTGGGAAACATTTGCTTTTCCCTATCACCAAAAATTGTTCCCAGAATCCTCTGGACTCTCGGAACCTCACAACATCCTCAAATAATATTTGATCTTGAATTGGTTGGCCTCAACCCAATTCCTGGTCACATCAAGTTAAACCATACGTTTACACTTGATCAAATTATGTCATTTATACACAATAACATTCAATGATGTATGCATGTCCTCACGATATACATGCACGCATCACCGAATGTTCACAAATCGACGCGTTGTCTGCAGCTTATTCAGGTATAGATCTTCTCAAAACATCCACACTGGCAGAATATATATTATTTTTATATTTTATATATTATTCGCCACTACATAGGTTTTCGTTCCCACTGTCATGTGGTAAAAATTATACTCACGAATTATGAATACCAGACGGACATCTTAAATGTACGCCGGTACTCATAATTCCTAAATTATCGTCTACAACTAATAATGCACAAAATCGTCTACAACACATTTTTCTGGGTATTTGTCGTTGAAAAACCTAGACACAATTAACGCATGGCGCCCACGTCAAAACACACACAGACCGTCCTTCAATGTCTGCAATGCTTCGATCATGTATGCACATCTTCAACCCTTATCGCGTTTGCAATTTGCAACGTACAAGGAGAGGAACGCAGCCTAACTTCGGCACAAGATATCACCACAGATATCATTCAAGTCTGAGCAACAAAACGATACACTCGTTTTCCGCGTGTGTTTGGTATGATCAAAACCCAAGTTTCTTCTCCAAAATCGTGGTTACAAATAGTTCGTTCGGTGTCTAAGTCTTCTGTTTCTTAAAACAGACATGGTTCTTTTAACTATACAATCTCAGTTAAAAACAGTGTTGTATATATAAAAAACAGTGTTGTGTAAAAATTATATGTTTGGTTTTTAAATAAACCTAAAAAGAAAAGGACGAAATTAACCACAACGGACAACAACTGAATACTACAGACGTCAGGATTAAAACACAAAATATTCAAAAACAATCAATATATTCTACACCTTTAAAAAAGCTCATGGTATGTCAAATATATTTCTTATATTTTATTTAAACTCATGTACTATCATTTAACCATAAAACCCTTGCCCCTATGTCTTGGTTTCGTACCAAATTTAACCCTTCAAAATTCAGGCCGAGTAAGCTCGCTGAAGAGACCTCGTGGTGGGGGTCGAAAACGTTACGAGCCACCAACAAAAACAACCTAGTTGTTTTAAGAACCCTTCACGGGAAAAATCTTCCGTTTCAAAAACGGTCGATCAACAAAAACGGCCTATCTGTCTGTCTCTCTAATATACCACTTTTATTATTTTTACTATTACCGTTTAATAAAATGTTTTTCATAACCATAACAATACAACATTTATCTTAAACATATATATACATACCTATTACATAGAAGTTGACGGATTTTCCAGGGACAATCATGATGTTGAATATGTTATTTTTCAACTTCTGATTGAGCCTTTGGATTCATATTGACCCTAGGCGAAGTCAATCAAGGTTTTGAATATGTTATTTTCAACCTCTGATTGAACTTCTGGCTTTATATCGACCCTAGTTGACGGACTTTCCTATGTCGAGATCGATCAGGAGATCAATTACGATGTTGAATAAGTTATTTTCAACTTCTGATTGGACATCTGATCACATATCGACCCTAGATGACGAATTTCGTATGCCCAGGTTGATCCCGAAGGCAATTACAATGTCGAGGGTGACCCCGAAAGCAAAAATAATTTTTGAATATTTTCCTACATTTTATCTCCCTATCCATCCACCTATCCATCCACCAAAAAAATCTAAAACCTAAATCTAAATCTCTATCTAAACCTTTTTAAATCTAAATCTAAACCTATTCTAAACCTAAATCTAAACCTATTCTTAATCTAAATCTATATCTTAAGCTAAATCTGAATCTAAATCTAAATCTGAACCTATTCTAATTCTAAACCTTATTCTAAATCTAAATCTAAACCTATTCTAAACCTAAATCTAAACCTATTCTTAATCTAAATCTATATCTGAATCTAAATCTAAATCTGAACCTATTCTGAATCTAAACCTATATCCTTAACTTAATCTATACCTAATTCTAAACCTAAATCTCTATCTAAATCTAAACCTTATTCTAAATCTGAATCTAAACCTATTCTAAACCTAAATATAAACCTATTCTTAATCTAAATCTATATCTTAAGCTAAAATCTGAATCTAAATCTAAATCTGAACCTATTCTAAATCTAAACCTTAGTCTAAATCTAAATCTAAACCTATCCTAAACCTAAATCTAAACCTATTCTTAATCTAAATCTATATCTTAAGCTAAATCTGAATCTAAATCTGAACCTATTCTAAATCTAAATCTATATCCTAATCTTAATCTATACCTAATTCTAAACCTAAATCTCTATCTAAATCTAAACCTTATTCTAAATCTAAATCTAAACCTATTCTAAACCTAAATCTAAACCTATTCTTAATCTAAATCTATATCTTAAGCTAAATCTGAACCTATTCTAAATCTATCCTAATGTTAATCTATACCTAATTCTAAACCTAAATCTCTATCTAAATCTAAACCTTACTCTAAATCTAAATCTAAACCTATTCTAAACCTAAAACTAAACCTAGTCTTAAACTAAATCTATATCTTAAGCTTAATCTGAATCTAAATCTAAATCTGAACCTATTCTAAATCTAAATCTATATCCTAATCTAAATCTATACCTAATTCTAAACCTAAATCTCTATCTAAATCTAAACCTTATTCTAAATCTGAATCTAAACCTAAATCTAAACCTATTCTAATTCTAAACCTATTTTAAATCTAAATCTATATCTTATATCTAAATCTAAACCTAAATATAAATCAAAACCTAAATCTAAGACTAAATCTATTTCTAAAACTAAATCTAAACCTAAATCTAAACCAATTCTAAATCTAAACTATAACTGAATCTAAATCTAAATCTGAACCTATTCTAAATCTAAATCTATATCCTAAACTTAATCTATACCTAATTCTAAACCTAAATCTCTATCTAAATCTAAAACTTATTCCAAATCTGAATCTAAACCTATTCTAAACCTAAATCTAAACCTATTCTTAATCTAAATCTATATCTTAAGCTAAAATCTGAATCTAAATCTAAATCTGAACCTATTCTAAATCTAAACCTTATTCTAAATCTAAATCTAAACCTATTCTAAACCTAAATCTAAACCTATTCTTAATCTAAATCTATATCTTAAGCTAAATCTGAATCTAAATCTGAACCTATTCTAAATCTAAATCTATATCCTAATCTTAATCTATACCTAATTCTAAACCTAAATCTCTATCTAAATCTAAACCTTATTCTAAATCTAAATCTAAACCTATTCTAAACCTAAAACTAAACCTATTCTTAATCTAAATCTATATCTTAAGCTAAATCTGAATCTAAATCTAAATCTGAACCTATTCTAAATCTAAATCTATATCCTAATCTAAATCTATACCTAATTCTAAACCTAAATCTCTATCTAAATCTAAACCTTATTCTAAATCTGAATCTAAACCTAAATCTAAACCTATTCTAATTCTAAACCTATTTTAAATCTAAATCTATATCTTATATCTAAATCTAAACCTAAATATAAATCAAAACCTAAATCTAAGACTAAATCTATTTCTAAAACTAAATCTAAACCTTAATCTAAACCAATTCTAAATCTAATCTATAACTGAATCTATATCTAAACCTATTCTAATTCCAAACCTACTCTTAATCTAAATCTATATCTTAATCTACATCTGAATCTAAATCTAAACCTAAACCTAATCTAAATCTATATCTTTATCTAAATCTGAATCTAAAACTAAATCTAAAACCTAAATCTAAATCTATTTCCAAATCTAAAATCTAAATCTAAACCTATTCTAATTCTAAACCTATTCTAAATACATATCTCACTAACACTCTCTCTATCTCACTATCTAACCATCTAACAACCTACCTATCTTTCTATCATGGTATTCTTAACTGGTTACCATGGTTGTGGAACCTAAACCCACAACCATCTGGCACAAAAACTTTCGTTTGTTCTGGCTAGGTTAGAAGCAGGTCATTACCTGCAGGATGTCTGTCGCTGCCCGGGCACTTGCCTTGGGACATCACTCTCATCCAGGCTCCAACGTTCGACGATCTACGAAAAATATAAATTTCGTATGCCCAGGTTGATCCCGAAGGCAATTACAATGTCGAGGGTGACCCCGAAAGCAAAAATAATTTTTGAATATTTTCCTACTTTTTATCTCCCTATCCATCCACCTATCCATCCACCAAAAAAATCTAAAACCTAAATCTAAATCTCTATCTAAACATTTTTTTAAATCTAAATCTAAACCTATTCTAAACCTAAATCTAAACCTATTCTTAATCTAAATCTATATTTCTTAAGCTAAATCTGAATCTAAATCTAAATCTGAACCTATTCTAATTCTAAACCTTATTCTAAATCTAAATCTAAACCTATTCTAAACCTAAATCTAAACCTATTCTTAATCTAAATCTATATCTGAATCTAAATCTAAATCTGAACCTATTCTGAATCTAAACCTATATCCTAAACTTAATCTATACCTAATTCTAAACCTAAATCTCTATCTAAATCTAAACCTTATTCTAAATCTGAATCTAAACCTATTCTAAACCTAAATATAAACCTATTCTTAATCTAAATCTATATCTTAAGCTAAAATCTGAATCTAAATCTAAATCTGAACCTATTCTAAATCTAAACCTTAGTCTAAATCTAAATCTAAACCTATCCTAAACCTAAATCTAAACCTATTCTTAATCTAAATCTATATCTTAAGCTAAATCTGAATCTAAATCTGAACCTATTCTAAATCTAAATCTATATCCTAATCTTAATCTATACCAAATTCTAAACCTAAATCTCTATCTAAATCTAAACCTTATTCTAAATCTAAATCTAAACCTATTCTAAACCTAAATCTAAACCTATTCTTAATCTAAATCTATATCTTAAGCTAAATCTGAATCTAAATGTGAACCTATTCTAAATCTATCCTAATCTTAATCTATACCTAATTCTAAACCTAAATCTCTATCTAAATCTAAACCTTACTCTAAATCTAAATCTAAACCTATTCTAAACCTAAAACTAAACCTATTCTTAATCTAAATCTATATCTTAAGCTTAATCTGAATCTAAATCTAAATCTGAACCTATTCTAAATCTAAATCTATATCCTAATCTAAATCTATACCTAATTCTAAACCTAAATCTCTATCTAAATCTAAACCTTATTCTAAATCTGAATCTAAACCTAAATCTAAACCTATTCTAATTCTAAACCTATTTTAAATCTAAATCTATATCTTATATCTAAATCTAAACCTAAATATAAATCAAAACCTAAATCTAAGACTAAATCTATTTCTAAAACTAAATCTAAACCTAAATCTAAACCAATTCTAAATCTAATCTATAACTGAATCTAAATCTAAATCTGAACCTATTCTAAATCTAAATCTATATCCTAAACTTAATCTATACCTAATTCTAAACCTAAATCTCTATCTAAATCTAAACCTTATTCTAAATCTGAATCTAATCCTATTCTAAACCTAAATCTAAACCTATTCTTAATCTAAATCTATATCTTAAGCTAAAATCTGAATCTAAATCTAAATCTGAACCTATTCTAAATCTAAACCTTATTCTAAATCTAAATCTAAACCTATTCTAAACCTAAATCTAAACCTATTCTTAATCTAAATCTATATCTTAAGCTAAATCTGAATCTAAATCTGAACCTATTCTAAATCTAAATCTATATCCTAATCTTAATCTATACCAAATTCTAAACCTAAATCTCTATCTAAATCTAAACCTTATTCTAAATCTAAATCTAAACCTATTCTAAACCTAAATCTAAACCTATTCTTAATCTAAATCTATATCTTAAGCTAAATCTGAATCTAAATCTGAACCTATTCTAAATCTATCCTAATCTTAATCTATACCTAATTCTAAACCTAAATCTCTATCTAAATTTAAACCTTACTCTAAATCTAAATCTAAATCTAAACCTATTCTAAACCTAAAACTAAACCTAAATATAAATCAAAACCTAAATCTAAGACTAAATCTATTTCTAAAACTAAATCTAAACCTTAATCTAAACCAATTCTAAATCTAATCTATAACTGAATCTATATCTAAACCTATTCTAATTCCAAACCTACTCTTAATCTAAATCTATATCTTAATCTACATCTGAATCTAAATCTAAACCTAAACCTAATCTAAATCTATATCTTAATCTAAATCTGAATCTAAAACTATATCTTAAACCTAAATCTAAATTTATTTCCAAATCTAAAATCTAAATCTAAACCTATTCTAATTCTAAACCTATTCTAAATCCATATCTCACTAACACTCTCTCTATCTCACTATCTAACCATCTAACAACCTACCTATCTTTCTATCATGCTATTCTTAACTGGTTACCATGGTTGTGGAACCTAAACCCACAACCATCTGGCACAAAAACTTTCGTTTGTTCTGGCTAGGTTAGAAGTAGGTCATTACCTGCAGGATGTCTGTCGCTGCCCGGGCACTTGCCTTGGGACATCACTCTCATCCAGGCCCCAACGTTCGACGATCTACGAAAAATATATGTTATCATACCAGTAGCTTCCATCAGATAGGTAGTTTATAAGTAGTTTAAATTCAATTTTTTTAAATTTCACGTTTCCTGGCTTATCTGGGAAACATTTGCTTTTCCCTATCACCAAAAATTGTTCCCAGAATCCTCTGGACTCTCGGAACCTCACAACATCCTCAAATAATATTTGATCTTGAATTGGTTGGCCTCAACCCAATTCCTGGTCACATCAAGTTAAACCTAAATCTCTATCTTAATCTAAACCTTATTCTAAATCTAAATCTAAACCTATTCTTAATCTAAATCTATATCTTAAGCTAAATCTGAATCTAAATGTGAACCTATTCTAAATCTATCCTAATCTTAATCTATACCTAATTCTAAACCTAAATCTCTATCTAAATCTAAACCTTACTCTAAATCTAAATCTAAACCTATTCTAAACCTAAAACTAAACCTATTCTTAATCTAAATCTATATCTTAAGCTTAATCTGAATCTAAATCTAAATCTGAACCTATTCTAAATCTAAATCTATATCCTAATCTAAATCTATACCTAATTCTAAACCTAAATCTCTATCTAAATCTAAACCTTATTCTAAATCTGAATCTAAACCTAAATCTAAACCTATTCTAATTCTAAACCTATTTTAAATCTAAATCTATATCTTATATCTAAATCTAAACCTAAATATAAATCAAAACCTAAATCTAAGACTAAATCTATTTCTAAAACTAAATCTAAACCTAAATCTAAACCAATTCTAAATCTAATCTATAACTGAATCTAAATCTAAATCTGAACCTATTCTAAATCTAAATCTATATCCTAAACTTAATCTATACCTAATTCTAAACCTAAATCTCTATCTAAATCTAAACCTTATTCTAAATCTGAATCTAATCCTATTCTAAACCTAAATCTAAACCTATTCTTAATCTAAATCTATATCTTAAGCTAAAATCTGAATCTAAATCTAAATCTGAACCTATTCTAAATCTAAACCTTATTCTAAATCTAAATCTAAACCTATTCTAAACCTAAATCTAAACCTATTCTTAATCTAAATCTATATCTTAAGCTAAATCTGAATCTAAATCTGAACCTATTCTAAATCTAAATCTATATCCTAATCTTAATCTATACCAAATTCTAAACCTAAATCTCTATCTAAATCTAAACCTTATTCTAAATCTAAATCTAAACCTATTCTAAACCTAAATCTAAACCTATTCTTAATCTAAATCTATATCTTAAGCTAAATCTGAATCTAAATCTGAACCTATTCTAAATCTATCCTAATCTTAATCTATACCTAATTCTAAACCTAAATCTCTATCTAAATTTAAACCTTACTCTAAATCTAAATCTAAATCTAAACCTATTCTAAACCTAAAACTAAACCTATTCTTAATCTAAATCTATATCTTAAGCTTAATCTGAATCTAAATCTAAATCTGAACCTATTCTAAATCTAAATCTATATCCTAATCTAAATCTATACCTAACTCTAAACCTAAATCTCTATCTAAATCTAAACCTTATTCTAAATCTGAATCTAAACCTAAATCTAAACCTATTCTAATTCTAAACCTATTTTAAATCTATATCTATATCTTATATCTAAATCTAAACCTAAATATAAATCAAAACCTAAATCTAAGACTAAATCTATTTCTAAAACTAAATCTAAACCTAAATTTAAACCAATTCTAAATCTAATCTATAACTGAATCTAAATCTAAATCTGAACCTATTCTAAATCTAATTCTATATCCTAAACTTAATCTATACCTAATTCTAAACCTAAATCTCTATCTAAATCTAAACCTTATTCTAAATCTGAATCTAAACCTATTCTTAACCTAAATCTAAACCTATTCTTAATCTAAATCTATATCTTAAGCTAAAATCTGAATCTAAATCTAAATCTGAACCTATTCTAAATCTAAATCTGAACCTATTCTAAATCTAAACCTTTTTCTAAATCTAAATCTAAACCTATTCTAAACCTAAATCTAAACCTATTCTTAATCTAAATCTATATCTTAAGCTAAATCTGAATCTAAATCTGAACCTATTCTAAATCTAAATCTATATCCTAATCTTAATCTATACCTAATTCTAAACCTAAATCTCTATCTTAATCTAAACCTTATTCTAAATCTAAATCTAAACCTATTCTAAACCTAAAACTAAACCTATTCTTAATCTAAATCTATATCTTAAGCTAAATCTGAATCTAAATCTAAATCTGAACCTATTCTAAATCTAAATCTATATCCTAATCTAAATCTATACCTAATTCTAAACCTAAATCTCTATCTAAATATAAACCTTATTTTAAATCTGAATCTAAACCTAAATCTAAACCTATTCTAATTCTAAACCTATTTTAAATCCAAATCTATATCTTATATCTAAATCTAAACCTAAATATAAATCAAAACCTAAATCTAAGACTAAATCTATTTCTAAAACTAAATCTAAACCTTAATCTAAACCAATTCTAAACCTAATCTATAACTGAATCTATATCTAAACCTATTCTAATTCCAAACCTACTCTTAATCTAAATCTATATCTTAATCTACATCTGAATCTAAATCTAAACCTAAACCTAATCTAAATCTATATCTTAATCTAAATCTGAATCTAAAACTATATCTTAAACCTAAATCTAAATTTATTTCCAAATCTAAAATCTAAATCTAAACCTATTCTAATTCTAAACCTATTCTAAATCCATATCTCACTAACACTCTCTCTATCTCACTATCTAACCATCTAACAACCTACCTATCTTTCTATCATGCTATTCCTAACTGGTTACCATGGTTGTGGAACCTAAACCCACAACCATCTGGCACAAAAACTTTCGTTTGTTCTGGCTAGGTTAGAAGTAGGTCATTACCTGCAGGATGTCTGTCGCTGCCCGGGCACTTGCCTTGGGACATCACTCTCATCCAGGCCCCAACGTTCGACGATCTACGAAAAATATATGTTATCATACCAGTAGCTTCCATCAGATAGGTAGTTTTTAAGTAGTTTAAATTCAATTTTTTTTTTTTTAAATTTCACGTTTCCTGGCTTATCTGGGAAACATTTGCTTTTCCCTATCACCAAAAATTGTTCCCAGAATCCTCTGGACTCTCGGAACCTCACAACATCCTCAAATAATATTTGATCTTGAATTGGTTGGCCTCAACCCAATTCCTGGTCACATCAAGTTAAACCATACGTTTACACTTGATCAAATTATGTCATTTATACACAATAACATTCAATGATGTATGCATGTCCTCACGATATACATGCACGCATCACCGAATGTTCACAAATCGACGCGTTGTCTGCAGCTTATTCAGGTATAGATCTTCTCAAAACATCCACACTGGCAGAATATATATTATTTTTATATTTTATATATTATTCGCCACTACATAGGTTTTCGTTCCCACTGTCATGTGGTAAAAATTATACTCACGAATTATGAATACCAGACGGACATCTTAAATGTACGCCGGTACTCATAATTCCTAAATTATCGTCTACAACTAATAATGCACAAAATCGTCTACAACACATTTTTCTGGGTATTTGTCGTTGAAAAACCTAGACACAATTAACGCATGGCGCCCACGTCAAAACACACACAGACCGTCCTTCAATGTCTGCAATGCTTCGATCATGTATGCACATCTTCAACCCTTATCGCGTTTGCAATTTGCAACGTACAAGGAGAGGAACGCAGCCTAACTTCGGCACAAGATATCACCACAGATATCATTCAAGTCTGAGCAACAAAACGATACACTCGTTTTCCGCGTGTGTTTGGTATGATCAAAACCCAAGTTTCTTCTCCAAAATCGTGGTTACAAATAGTTCGTTCGGTGTCTAAGTCTTCTGTTTCTTAAAACAGACATGGTTCTTTTAACTATACAATCTCAGTTAAAAACAGTGTTGTATATATAAAAAACAGTGTTGTGTAAAAATTATATGTTTGGTTTTTAAATAAACCTAAAAAGAAAAGGACGAAATTAACCACAACGGACAACAACTGAATACTACAGACGTCAGGATTAAAACACAAAATATTCAAAAACAATCAATATATTCTACACCTTTAAAAAAGCTCATGGTATGTCAAATATATTTCTTATATTTTATTTAAACTCATGTACTATCATTTAACCATAAAACCCTTGCCCCTATGTCTTGGTTTCGTACCAAATTTAACCCTTCAAAATTCAGGCCGAGTAAGCTCGCTGAAGAGACCTCGTGGTGGGGGTCGAAAACGTTACGAGCCACCAACAAAAACAACCTAGTTGTTTTAAGAACCCTTCACGGGAAAAATCTTCCGTTTCAAAAACGGTCGATCAACAAAAACGGCCTATCTGTCTGTCTCTCTAATATACCACTTTTATTATTTTTACTATTACCGTTTAATAAAATGTTTTTCATAACCATAACAATACAACATTTATCTTAAACATATATATACATACCTATTACATAGAAGTTGACGGATTTTCCAGGGACAATCATGATGTTGAATATGTTATTTTTCAACTTCTGATTGAGCCTTTGGATTCATATTGACCCTAGGCGAAGTCAATCAAGGTTTTGAATATGTTATTTTCAACCTCTGATTGAACTTCTGGCTTTATATCGACCCTAGTTGACGGACTTTCCTATGTCGAGATCGATCAGGAGATCAATTACGATGTTGAATAAGTTATTTTCAACTTCTGATTGGACATCTGATCACATATCGACCCTAGATGACGAATTTCGTATGCCCAGGTTGATCCCGAAGGCAATTACAATGTCGAGGGTGACCCCGAAAGCAAAAATAATTTTTGAATATTTTCCTACATTTTATCTCCCTATCCATCCACCTATCCATCCACCAAAAAAATCTAAAACCTAAATCTAAATCTCTATCTAAACCTTTTTAAATCTAAATCTAAACCTATTCTAAACCTAAATCTAAACCTATTCTTAATCTAAATCTATATCTTAAGCTAAATCTGAATCTAAATCTAAATCTGAACCTATTCTAATTCTAAACCTTATTCTAAATCTAAATCTAAACCTATTCTAAACCTAAATCTAAACCTATTCTTAATCTAAATCTATATCTGAATCTAAATCTAAATCTGAACCTATTCTGAATCTAAACCTATATCCTTAACTTAATCTATACCTAATTCTAAACCTAAATCTCTATCTAAATCTAAACCTTATTCTAAATCTGAATCTAAACCTATTCTAAACCTAAATATAAACCTATTCTTAATCTAAATCTATATCTTAAGCTAAAATCTGAATCTAAATCTAAATCTGAACCTATTCTAAATCTAAACCTTAGTCTAAATCTAAATCTAAACCTATCCTAAACCTAAATCTAAACCTATTCTTAATCTAAATCTATATCTTAAGCTAAATCTGAATCTAAATCTGAACCTATTCTAAATCTAAATCTATATCCTAATCTTAATCTATACCTAATTCTAAACCTAAATCTCTATCTAAATCTAAACCTTATTCTAAATCTAAATCTAAACCTATTCTAAACCTAAATCTAAACCTATTCTTAATCTAAATCTATATCTTAAGCTAAATCTGAACCTATTCTAAATCTATCCTAATGTTAATCTATACCTAATTCTAAACCTAAATCTCTATCTAAATCTAAACCTTACTCTAAATCTAAATCTAAACCTATTCTAAACCTAAAACTAAACCTAGTCTTAAACTAAATCTATATCTTAAGCTTAATCTGAATCTAAATCTAAATCTGAACCTATTCTAAATCTAAATCTATATCCTAATCTAAATCTATACCTAATTCTAAACCTAAATCTCTATCTAAATCTAAACCTTATTCTAAATCTGAATCTAAACCTAAATCTAAACCTATTCTAATTCTAAACCTATTTTAAATCTAAATCTATATCTTATATCTAAATCTAAACCTAAATATAAATCAAAACCTAAATCTAAGACTAAATCTATTTCTAAAACTAAATCTAAACCTAAATCTAAACCAATTCTAAATCTAATCTATAACTGAATCTAAATCTAAATCTGAACCTATTCTAAATCTAAATCTATATCCTAAACTTAATCTATACCTAATTCTAAACCTAAATCTCTATCTAAATCTAAAACTTATTCCAAATCTGAATCTAAACCTATTCTAAACCTAAATCTAAACCTATTCTTAATCTAAATCTATATCTTAAGCTAAAATCTGAATCTAAATCTAAATCTGAACCTATTCTAAATCTAAACCTTATTCTAAATCTAAATCTAAACCTATTCTAAACCTAAATCTAAACCTATTCTTAATCTAAATCTATATCTTAAGCTAAATCTGAATCTAAATCTGAACCTATTCTAAATCTAAATCTATATCCTAATCTTAATCTATACCTAATTCTAAACCTAAATCTCTATCTAAATCTAAACCTTATTCTAAATCTAAATCTAAACCTATTCTAAACCTAAAACTAAACCTATTCTTAATCTAAATCTATATCTTAAGCTAAATCTGAATCTAAATCTAAATCTGAACCTATTCTAAATCTAAATCTATATCCTAATCTAAATCTATACCTAATTCTAAACCTAAATCTCTATCTAAATCTAAACCTTATTCTAAATCTGAATCTAAACCTAAATCTAAACCTATTCTAATTCTAAACCTATTTTAAATCTAAATCTATATCTTATATCTAAATCTAAACCTAAATATAAATCAAAACCTAAATCTAAGACTAAATCTATTTCTAAAACTAAATCTAAACCTTAATCTAAACCAATTCTAAATCTAATCTATAACTGAATCTATATCTAAACCTATTCTAATTCCAAACCTACTCTTAATCTAAATCTATATCTTAATCTACATCTGAATCTAAATCTAAACCTAAACCTAATCTAAATCTATATCTTTATCTAAATCTGAATCTAAAACTAAATCTAAAACCTAAATCTAAATCTATTTCCAAATCTAAAATCTAAATCTAAACCTATTCTAATTCTAAACCTATTCTAAATACATATCTCACTAACACTCTCTCTATCTCACTATCTAACCATCTAACAACCTACCTATCTTTCTATCATGGTATTCTTAACTGGTTACCATGGTTGTGGAACCTAAACCCACAACCATCTGGCACAAAAACTTTCGTTTGTTCTGGCTAGGTTAGAAGCAGGTCATTACCTGCAGGATGTCTGTCGCTGCCCGGGCACTTGCCTTGGGACATCACTCTCATCCAGGCCCCAACGTTCGACGATCTACGAAAAATATAAATTTCGTATGCCCAGGTTGATCCCGAAGGCAATTACAATGTCGAGGGTGACCCCGAAAGCAAAAATAATTTTTGAATATTTTCCTACTTTTTATCTCCCTATCCATCCACCTATCCATCCACCAAAAAAATCTAAAACCTAAATCTAAATCTCTATCTAAACATTTTTTTAAATCTAAATCTAAACCTATTCTAAACCTAAATCTAAACCTATTCTTAATCTAAATCTATATTTCTTAAGCTAAATCTGAATCTAAATCTAAATCTGAACCTATTCTAATTCTAAACCTTATTCTAAATCTAAATCTAAACCTATTCTAAACCTAAATCTAAACCTATTCTTAATCTAAATCTATATCTGAATCTAAATCTAAATCTGAACCTATTCTGAATCTAAACCTATATCCTAAACTTAATCTATACCTAATTCTAAACCTAAATCTCTATCTAAATCTAAACCTTATTCTAAATCTGAATCTAAACCTATTCTAAACCTAAATATAAACCTATTCTTAATCTAAATCTATATCTTAAGCTAAAATCTGAATCTAAATCTAAATCTGAACCTATTCTAAATCTAAACCTTAGTCTAAATCTAAATCTAAACCTATCCTAAACCTAAATCTAAACCTATTCTTAATCTAAATCTATATCTTAAGCTAAATCTGAATCTAAATCTGAACCTATTCTAAATCTAAATCTATATCCTAATCTTAATCTATACCAAATTCTAAACCTAAATCTCTATCTAAATCTAAACCTTATTCTAAATCTAAATCTAAACCTATTCTAAACCTAAATCTAAACCTATTCTTAATCTAAATCTATATCTTAAGCTAAATCTGAATCTAAATGTGAACCTATTCTAAATCTATCCTAATCTTAATCTATACCTAATTCTAAACCTAAATCTCTATCTAAATCTAAACCTTACTCTAAATCTAAATCTAAACCTATTCTAAACCTAAAACTAAACCTATTCTTAATCTAAATCTATATCTTAAGCTTAATCTGAATCTAAATCTAAATCTGAACCTATTCTAAATCTAAATCTATATCCTAATCTAAATCTATACCTAATTCTAAACCTAAATCTCTATCTAAATCTAAACCTTATTCTAAATCTGAATCTAAACCTAAATCTAAACCTATTCTAATTCTAAACCTATTTTAAATCTAAATCTATATCTTATATCTAAATCTAAACCTAAATATAAATCAAAACCTAAATCTAAGACTAAATCTATTTCTAAAACTAAATCTAAACCTAAATCTAAACCAATTCTAAATCTAATCTATAACTGAATCTAAATCTAAATCTGAACCTATTCTAAATCTAAATCTATATCCTAAACTTAATCTATACCTAATTCTAAACCTAAATCTCTATCTAAATCTAAACCTTATTCTAAATCTGAATCTAATCCTATTCTAAACCTAAATCTAAACCTATTCTTAATCTAAATCTATATCTTAAGCTAAAATCTGAATCTAAATCTAAATCTGAACCTATTCTAAATCTAAACCTTATTCTAAATCTAAATCTAAACCTATTCTAAACCTAAATCTAAACCTATTCTTAATCTAAATCTATATCTTAAGCTAAATCTGAATCTAAATCTGAACCTATTCTAAATCTAAATCTATATCCTAATCTTAATCTATACCAAATTCTAAACCTAAATCTCTATCTAAATCTAAACCTTATTCTAAATCTAAATCTAAACCTATTCTAAACCTAAATCTAAACCTATTCTTAATCTAAATCTATATCTTAAGCTAAATCTGAATCTAAATCTGAACCTATTCTAAATCTATCCTAATCTTAATCTATACCTAATTCTAAACCTAAATCTCTATCTAAATTTAAACCTTACTCTAAATCTAAATCTAAATCTAAACCTATTCTAAACCTAAAACTAAACCTAAATATAAATCAAAACCTAAATCTAAGACTAAATCTATTTCTAAAACTAAATCTAAACCTTAATCTAAACCAATTCTAAATCTAATCTATAACTGAATCTATATCTAAACCTATTCTAATTCCAAACCTACTCTTAATCTAAATCTATATCTTAATCTACATCTGAATCTAAATCTAAACCTAAACCTAATCTAAATCTATATCTTAATCTAAATCTGAATCTAAAACTATATCTTAAACCTAAATCTAAATTTATTTCCAAATCTAAAATCTAAATCTAAACCTATTCTAATTCTAAACCTATTCTAAATCCATATCTCACTAACACTCTCTCTATCTCACTATCTAACCATCTAACAACCTACCTATCTTTCTATCATGCTATTCTTAACTGGTTACCATGGTTGTGGAACCTAAACCCACAACCATCTGGCACAAAAACTTTCGTTTGTTCTGGCTAGGTTAGAAGTAGGTCATTACCTGCAGGATGTCTGTCGCTGCCCGGGCACTTGCCTTGGGACATCACTCTCATCCAGGCCCCAACGTTCGACGATCTACGAAAAATATATGTTATCATACCAGTAGCTTCCATCAGATAGGTAGTTTATAAGTAGTTTAAATTCAATTTTTTTAAATTTCACGTTTCCTGGCTTATCTGGGAAACATTTGCTTTTCCCTATCACCAAAAATTGTTCCCAGAATCCTCTGGACTCTCGGAACCTCACAACATCCTCAAATAATATTTGATCTTGAATTGGTTGGCCTCAACCCAATTCCTGGTCACATCAAGTTAAACCTAAATCTCTATCTTAATCTAAACCTTATTCTAAATCTAAATCTAAACCTATTCTTAATCTAAATCTATATCTTAAGCTAAATCTGAATCTAAATGTGAACCTATTCTAAATCTATCCTAATCTTAATCTATACCTAATTCTAAACCTAAATCTCTATCTAAATCTAAACCTTACTCTAAATCTAAATCTAAACCTATTCTAAACCTAAAACTAAACCTATTCTTAATCTAAATCTATATCTTAAGCTTAATCTGAATCTAAATCTAAATCTGAACCTATTCTAAATCTAAATCTATATCCTAATCTAAATCTATACCTAATTCTAAACCTAAATCTCTATCTAAATCTAAACCTTATTCTAAATCTGAATCTAAACCTAAATCTAAACCTATTCTAATTCTAAACCTATTTTAAATCTAAATCTATATCTTATATCTAAATCTAAACCTAAATATAAATCAAAACCTAAATCTAAGACTAAATCTATTTCTAAAACTAAATCTAAACCTAAATCTAAACCAATTCTAAATCTAATCTATAACTGAATCTAAATCTAAATCTGAACCTATTCTAAATCTAAATCTATATCCTAAACTTAATCTATACCTAATTCTAAACCTAAATCTCTATCTAAATCTAAACCTTATTCTAAATCTGAATCTAATCCTATTCTAAACCTAAATCTAAACCTATTCTTAATCTAAATCTATATCTTAAGCTAAAATCTGAATCTAAATCTAAATCTGAACCTATTCTAAATCTAAACCTTATTCTAAATCTAAATCTAAACCTATTCTAAACCTAAATCTAAACCTATTCTTAATCTAAATCTATATCTTAAGCTAAATCTGAATCTAAATCTGAACCTATTCTAAATCTAAATCTATATCCTAATCTTAATCTATACCAAATTCTAAACCTAAATCTCTATCTAAATCTAAACCTTATTCTAAATCTAAATCTAAACCTATTCTAAACCTAAATCTAAACCTATTCTTAATCTAAATCTATATCTTAAGCTAAATCTGAATCTAAATCTGAACCTATTCTAAATCTATCCTAATCTTAATCTATACCTAATTCTAAACCTAAATCTCTATCTAAATTTAAACCTTACTCTAAATCTAAATCTAAATCTAAACCTATTCTAAACCTAAAACTAAACCTATTCTTAATCTAAATCTATATCTTAAGCTTAATCTGAATCTAAATCTAAATCTGAACCTATTCTAAATCTAAATCTATATCCTAATCTAAATCTATACCTAACTCTAAACCTAAATCTCTATCTAAATCTAAACCTTATTCTAAATCTGAATCTAAACCTAAATCTAAACCTATTCTAATTCTAAACCTATTTTAAATCTATATCTATATCTTATATCTAAATCTAAACCTAAATATAAATCAAAACCTAAATCTAAGACTAAATCTATTTCTAAAACTAAATCTAAACCTAAATTTAAACCAATTCTAAATCTAATCTATAACTGAATCTAAATCTAAATCTGAACCTATTCTAAATCTAATTCTATATCCTAAACTTAATCTATACCTAATTCTAAACCTAAATCTCTATCTAAATCTAAACCTTATTCTAAATCTGAATCTAAACCTATTCTTAACCTAAATCTAAACCTATTCTTAATCTAAATCTATATCTTAAGCTAAAATCTGAATCTAAATCTAAATCTGAACCTATTCTAAATCTAAATCTGAACCTATTCTAAATCTAAACCTTTTTCTAAATCTAAATCTAAACCTATTCTAAACCTAAATCTAAACCTATTCTTAATCTAAATCTATATCTTAAGCTAAATCTGAATCTAAATCTGAACCTATTCTAAATCTAAATCTATATCCTAATCTTAATCTATACCTAATTCTAAACCTAAATCTCTATCTTAATCTAAACCTTATTCTAAATCTAAATCTAAACCTATTCTAAACCTAAAACTAAACCTATTCTTAATCTAAATCTATATCTTAAGCTAAATCTGAATCTAAATCTAAATCTGAACCTATTCTAAATCTAAATCTATATCCTAATCTAAATCTATACCTAATTCTAAACCTAAATCTCTATCTAAATATAAACCTTATTTTAAATCTGAATCTAAACCTAAATCTAAACCTATTCTAATTCTAAACCTATTTTAAATCCAAATCTATATCTTATATCTAAATCTAAACCTAAATATAAATCAAAACCTAAATCTAAGACTAAATCTATTTCTAAAACTAAATCTAAACCTTAATCTAAACCAATTCTAAACCTAATCTATAACTGAATCTATATCTAAACCTATTCTAATTCCAAACCTACTCTTAATCTAAATCTATATCTTAATCTACATCTGAATCTAAATCTAAACCTAAACCTAATCTAAATCTATATCTTAATCTAAATCTGAATCTAAAACTATATCTTAAACCTAAATCTAAATTTATTTCCAAATCTAAAATCTAAATCTAAACCTATTCTAATTCTAAACCTATTCTAAATCCATATCTCACTAACACTCTCTCTATCTCACTATCTAACCATCTAACAACCTACCTATCTTTCTATCATGCTATTCCTAACTGGTTACCATGGTTGTGGAACCTAAACCCACAACCATCTGGCACAAAAACTTTCGTTTGTTCTGGCTAGGTTAGAAGTAGGTCATTACCTGCAGGATGTCTGTCGCTGCCCGGGCACTTGCCTTGGGACATCACTCTCATCCAGGCCCCAACGTTCGACGATCTACGAAAAATATATGTTATCATACCAGTAGCTTCCATCAGATAGGTAGTTTTTAAGTAGTTTAAATTCAATTTTTTTTTTAAATTTCACGTTTCCTGGCTTATCTGGGAAACATTTGCTTTTCCCTATCACCAAAAATTGTTCCCAGAATCCTCTGGACTCTCGGAACCTCACAACATCCTCAAATAATATTTGATCTTGAATTGGTTGGCCTCAACCCAATTCCTGGTCACATCAAGTTAAACCATACGTTTACACTTGATCAAATTATGTCATTTATACACAATAACATTCAATGATGTATGCATGTCCTCACGATATACATGCACGCATCACCGAATGTTCACAAATCGACGCGTTGTCTGCAGCTTATTCAGGTATAGATCTTCTCAAAACATCCACACTGGCAGAATATATATTATTTTTATATTTTATATATTATTCGCCACTACATAGGTTTTCGTTCCCACTGTCATGTGGTAAAAATTATACTCACGAATTATGAATACCAGACGGACATCTTAAATGTACGCCGGTACTCATAATTCCTAAATTATCGTCTACAACTAATAATGCACAAAATCGTCTACAACACATTTTTCTGGGTATTTGTCGTTGAAAAACCTAGACACAATTAACGCATGGCGCCCACGTCAAAACACACACAGACCGTCCTTCAATGTCTGCAATGCTTCGATCATGTATGCACATCTTCAACCCTTATCGCGTTTGCAATTTGCAACGTACAAGGAGAGGAACGCAGCCTAACTTCGGCACAAGATATCACCACAGATATCATTCAAGTCTGAGCAACAAAACGATACACTCGTTTTCCGCGTGTGTTTGGTATGATCAAAACCCAAGTTTCTTCTCCAAAATCGTGGTTACAAATAGTTCGTTCGGTGTCTAAGTCTTCTGTTTCTTAAAACAGACATGGTTCTTTTAACTATACAATCTCAGTTAAAAACAGTGTTGTATATATAAAAAACAGTGTTGTGTAAAAATTATATGTTTGGTTTTTAAATAAACCTAAAAAGAAAAGGACGAAATTAACCACAACGGACAACAACTGAATACTACAGACGTCAGGATTAAAACACAAAATATTCAAAAACAATCAATATATTCTACACCTTTAAAAAAGCTCATGGTATGTCAAATATATTTCTTATATTTTATTTAAACTCATGTACTATCATTTAACCATAAAACCCTTGCCCCTATGTCTTGGTTTCGTACCAAATTTAACCCTTCAAAATTCAGGCCGAGTAAGCTCGCTGAAGAGACCTCGTGGTGGGGGTCGAAAACGTTACGAGCCACCAACAAAAACAACCTAGTTGTTTTAAGAACCCTTCACGGGAAAAATCTTCCGTTTCAAAAACGGTCGATCAACAAAAACGGCCTATCTGTCTGTCTCTCTAATATACCACTTTTATTATTTTTACTATTACCGTTTAATAAAATGTTTTTCATAACCATAACAATACAACATTTATCTTAAACATATATATACATACCTATTACATAGAAGTTGACGGATTTTCCAGGGACAATCATGATGTTGAATATGTTATTTTTCAACTTCTGATTGAGCCTTTGGATTCATATTGACCCTAGGCGAAGTCAATCAAGGTTTTGAATATGTTATTTTCAACCTCTGATTGAACTTCTGGCTTTATATCGACCCTAGTTGACGGACTTTCCTATGTCGAGATCGATCAGGAGATCAATTACGATGTTGAATAAGTTATTTTCAACTTCTGATTGGACATCTGATCACATATCGACCCTAGATGACGAATTTCGTATGCCCAGGTTGATCCCGAAGGCAATTACAATGTCGAGGGTGACCCCGAAAGCAAAAATAATTTTTGAATATTTTCCTACATTTTATCTCCCTATCCATCCACCTATCCATCCACCAAAAAAATCTAAAACCTAAATCTAAATCTCTATCTAAACCTTTTTAAATCTAAATCTAAACCTATTCTAAACCTAAATCTAAACCTATTCTTAATCTAAATCTATATTTTAAGCTAAATCTGAATCTAAATCTAAATCTGAACCTATTCTAATTCTAAACCTTATTCTAAATCTAAATCTAAACCTATTCTAAACCTAAATCTAAACCTATTCTTAATCTAAATCTATATCTGAATCTAAATCTAAATCTGAACCTATTCTGAATCTAAACCTATATCCTTAACTTAATCTATACCTAATTCTAAACCTAAATCTCTATCTAAATCTAAACCTTATTCTAAATCTGAATCTAAACCTATTCTAAACCTAAATATAAACCTATTCTTAATCTAAATCTATATCTTAAGCTAAAATCTGAATCTAAATCTAAATCTGAACCTATTCTAAATCTAAACCTTAGTCTAAATCTAAATCTAAACCTATCCTAAACCTAAATCTAAACCTATTCTTAATCTAAATCTATATCTTAAGCTAAATCTGAATCTAAATCTGAACCTATTCTAAATCTAAATCTATATCCTAATCTTAATCTATACCTAATTCTAAACCTAAATCTCTATCTAAATCTAAACCTTATTCTAAATCTAAATCTAAACCTATTCTAAACCTAAATCTAAACCTATTCTTAATCTAAATCTATATCTTAAGCTAAATCTGAACCTATTCTAAATCTATCCTAATGTTAATCTATACCTAATTCTAAACCTAAATCTCTATCTAAATCTAAACCTTACTCTAAATCTAAATCTAAACCTATTCTAAACCTAAAACTAAACCTAGTCTTAAACTAAATCTATATCTTAAGCTTAATCTGAATCTAAATCTAAATCTGAACCTATTCTAAATCTAAATCTATATCCTAATCTAAATCTATACCTAATTCTAAACCTAAATCTCTATCTAAATCTAAACCTTATTCTAAATCTGAATCTAAACCTAAATCTAAACCTATTCTAATTCTAAACCTATTTTAAATCTAAATCTATATCTTATATCTAAATCTAAACCTAAATATAAATCAAAACCTAAATCTAAGACTAAATCTATTTCTAAAACTAAATCTAAACCTAAATCTAAACCAATTCTAAATCTAATCTATAACTGAATCTAAATCTAAATCTGAACCTATTCTAAATCTAAATCTATATCCTAAACTTAATCTATACCTAATTCTAAACCTAAATCTCTATCTAAATCTAAAACTTATTCCAAATCTGAATCTAAACCTATTCTAAACCTAAATCTAAACCTATTCTTAATCTAAATCTATATCTTAAGCTAAAATCTGAATCTAAATCTAAATCTGAACCTATTCTAAATCTAAACCTTATTCTAAATCTAAATCTAAACCTATTCTAAACCTAAATCTAAACCTATTCTTAATCTAAATCTATATCTTAAGCTAAATCTGAATCTAAATCTGAACCTATTCTAAATCTAAATCTATATCCTAATCTTAATCTATACCTAATTCTAAACCTAAATCTCTATCTAAATCTAAACCTTATTCTAAATCTAAATCTAAACCTATTCTAAACCTAAAACTAAACCTATTCTTAATCTAAATCTATATCTTAAGCTAAATCTGAATCTAAATCTAAATCTGAACCTATTCTAAATCTAAATCTATATCCTAATCTAAATCTATACCTAATTCTAAACCTAAATCTCTATCTAAATCTAAACCTTATTCTAAATCTGAATCTAAACCTAAATCTAAACCTATTCTAATTCTAAACCTATTTTAAATCTAAATCTATATCTTATATCTAAATCTAAACCTAAATATAAATCAAAACCTAAATCTAAGACTAAATCTATTTCTAAAACTAAATCTAAACCTTAATCTAAACCAATTCTAAATCTAATCTATAACTGAATCTATATCTAAACCTATTCTAATTCCAAACCTACTCTTAATCTAAATCTATATCTTAATCTACATCTGAATCTAAATCTAAACCTAAACCTAATCTAAATCTATATCTTTATCTAAATCTGAATCTAAAACTAAATCTAAAACCTAAATCTAAATCTATTTCCAAATCTAAAATCTAAATCTAAACCTATTCTAATTCTAAACCTATTCTAAATACATATCTCACTAACACTCTCTCTATCTCACTATCTAACCATCTAACAACCTACCTATCTTTCTATCATGGTATTCTTAACTGGTTACCATGGTTGTGGAACCTAAACCCACAACCATCTGGCACAAAAACTTTCGTTTGTTCTGGCTAGGTTAGAAGCAGGTCATTACCTGCAGGATGTCTGTCGCTGCCCGGGCACTTGCCTTGGGACATCACTCTCATCCAGGCCCCAACGTTCGACGATCTACGAAAAATATAAATTTCGTATGCCCAGGTTGATCCCGAAGGCAATTACAATGTCGAGGGTGACCCCGAAAGCAAAAATAATTTTTGAATATTTTCCTACTTTTTATCTCCCTATCCATCCACCTATCCATCCACCAAAAAAATCTAAAACCTAAATCTAAATCTCTATCTAAACATTTTTTTAAATCTAAATCTAAACCTATTCTAAACCTAAATCTAAACCTATTCTTAATCTAAATCTATATTTCTTAAGCTAAATCTGAATCTAAATCTAAATCTGAACCTATTCTAATTCTAAACCTTATTCTAAATCTAAATCTAAACCTATTCTAAACCTAAATCTAAACCTATTCTTAATCTAAATCTATATCTGAATCTAAATCTAAATCTGAACCTATTCTGAATCTAAACCTATATCCTAAACTTAATCTATACCTAATTCTAAACCTAAATCTCTATCTAAATCTAAACCTTATTCTAAATCTGAATCTAAACCTATTCTAAACCTAAATATAAACCTATTCTTAATCTAAATCTATATCTTAAGCTAAAATCTGAATCTAAATCTAAATCTGAACCTATTCTAAATCTAAACCTTAGTCTAAATCTAAATCTAAACCTATCCTAAACCTAAATCTAAACCTATTCTTAATCTAAATCTATATCTTAAGCTAAATCTGAATCTAAATCTGAACCTATTCTAAATCTAAATCTATATCCTAATCTTAATCTATACCAAATTCTAAACCTAAATCTCTATCTAAATCTAAACCTTATTCTAAATCTAAATCTAAACCTATTCTAAACCTAAATCTAAACCTATTCTTAATCTAAATCTATATCTTAAGCTAAATCTGAATCTAAATGTGAACCTATTCTAAATCTATCCTAATCTTAATCTATACCTAATTCTAAACCTAAATCTCTATCTAAATCTAAACCTTACTCTAAATCTAAATCTAAACCTATTCTAAACCTAAAACTAAACCTATTCTTAATCTAAATCTATATCTTAAGCTTAATCTGAATCTAAATCTAAATCTGAACCTATTCTAAATCTAAATCTATATCCTAATCTAAATCTATACCTAATTCTAAACCTAAATCTCTATCTAAATCTAAACCTTATTCTAAATCTGAATCTAAACCTAAATCTAAACCTATTCTAATTCTAAACCTATTTTAAATCTAAATCTATATCTTATATCTAAATCTAAACCTAAATATAAATCAAAACCTAAATCTAAGACTAAATCTATTTCTAAAACTAAATCTAAACCTAAATCTAAACCAATTCTAAATCTAATCTATAACTGAATCTAAATCTAAATCTGAACCTATTCTAAATCTAAATCTATATCCTAAACTTAATCTATACCTAATTCTAAACCTAAATCTCTATCTAAATCTAAACCTTATTCTAAATCTGAATCTAATCCTATTCTAAACCTAAATCTAAACCTATTCTTAATCTAAATCTATATCTTAAGCTAAAATCTGAATCTAAATCTAAATCTGAACCTATTCTAAATCTAAACCTTATTCTAAATCTAAATCTAAACCTATTCTAAACCTAAATCTAAACCTATTCTTAATCTAAATCTATATCTTAAGCTAAATCTGAATCTAAATCTGAACCTATTCTAAATCTAAATCTATATCCTAATCTTAATCTATACCAAATTCTAAACCTAAATCTCTATCTAAATCTAAACCTTATTCTAAATCTAAATCTAAACCTATTCTAAACCTAAATCTAAACCTATTCTTAATCTAAATCTATATCTTAAGCTAAATCTGAATCTAAATCTGAACCTATTCTAAATCTATCCTAATCTTAATCTATACCTAATTCTAAACCTAAATCTCTATCTAAATTTAAACCTTACTCTAAATCTAAATCTAAATCTAAACCTATTCTAAACCTAAAACTAAACCTAAATATAAATCAAAACCTAAATCTAAGACTAAATCTATTTCTAAAACTAAATCTAAACCTTAATCTAAACCAATTCTAAATCTAATCTATAACTGAATCTATATCTAAACCTATTCTAATTCCAAACCTACTCTTAATCTAAATCTATATCTTAATCTACATCTGAATCTAAATCTAAACCTAAACCTAATCTAAATCTATATCTTAATCTAAATCTGAATCTAAAACTATATCTTAAACCTAAATCTAAATTTATTTCCAAATCTAAAATCTAAATCTAAACCTATTCTAATTCTAAACCTATTCTAAATCCATATCTCACTAACACTCTCTCTATCTCACTATCTAACCATCTAACAACCTACCTATCTTTCTATCATGCTATTCTTAACTGGTTACCATGGTTGTGGAACCTAAACCCACAACCATCTGGCACAAAAACTTTCGTTTGTTCTGGCTAGGTTAGAAGTAGGTCATTACCTGCAGGATGTCTGTCGCTGCCCGGGCACTTGCCTTGGGACATCACTCTCATCCAGGCCCCAACGTTCGACGATCTACGAAAAATATATGGTATGCCTAGCAGACATATAATATACCCACCAGGTACATAGTATGCCTAGCAGACATATAATATACCCACCAGGTACATAGTATGCCTAGCAGACATATAATATACCCACCAGGTACATAGTATGCCTAGCAGACATATAATATACCCACCAGGTACATAGTATGCCTAGCAGACATATAATATACCCACCAGGTACATAGTATGCCTAGCAGACATATAATATACCCACCAGGTACATAGTATGCCTAGCAGACATATAATATACCCACCAGGTACATAGTATGCCTAGCAGACATATAATATACCCACCAGGTACATAGTATGCCTAGCAGACATATAATATACCCACCAGGTACATAGTATGCCTAGCAGACATATAATATACCCACCAGGTACATAGTATGCCTAGCAGACATATAATATACCCACCAGGTACATAGTATGCCTAGCAGACATATAATATACCCACCAGGTACATAGTATGCCTAGCAGACATATAATATACCCACCAGGTACATAGTATGCCTAGCAGACATATAATATACCCACCAGGTACATAGTATGCCTAGCAGACATATAATATACCCACCAGGTACATAGTATGCCTAGCAGACATATAATATACCCACCAGGTACATAGTATGCCTAGCAGACATATAATATACCCACCAGGTACATAGTATGCCTAGCAGACATATAATATACCCACCAGGTACATAGTATGCCTAGCAGACATATAATATACCCACCAGGTACATAGTATGCCTAGCAGACATATAATATACCCACCAGGTACATAGTATGCCTAGCAGACATATAATATACCCACCAGGTACATAGTATGCCTAGCAGACATATAATATACCCACCAGGTACATAGTATGCCTAGCAGACATATAATATACCCACCAGGTACATAGTATGCCTAGCAGACATATAATATACCCACCAGGTACATAGTATGCCTAGCAGACATATAATATACCCACCAGGTACATAGTATGCCTAGCAGACATATAATATACCCACCAGGTACATAGTATGCCTAGCAGACATATAATATACCCACCAGGTACATAGTATGCCTAGCAGACATATAATATACCCACCAGGTACATAGTATGCCTAGCAGACATATAATATACCCACCAGGTACATAGTATGCCTAGCAGACATATAATATACCCACCAGGTACATAGTATGCCTAGCAGACATATAATATACCCACCAGGTACATAGTATGCCTAGCAGACATATAATATACCCACCAGGTACATAGTATGCCTAGCAGACATATAATATACCCACCAGGTACATAGTATGCCTAGCAGACATATAATATACCCACCAGGTACATAGTATGCCTAGCAGACATATAATATACCCACCAGGTACATAGTATGCCTAGCAGACATATAATATACCCACCAGGTACATAGTATGCCTAGCAGACATATAATATACCCACCAGGTACATAGTATGCCTAGCAGACATATAATATACCCACCAGGTACATAGTATGCCTAGCAGACATATAATATACCCACCAGGTACATAGTATGCCTAGCAGACATATAATATACCCACCAGGTACATAGTATGCCTAGCAGACATATAATATACCCACCAGGTACATAGTATGCCTAGCAGACATATAATATACCCACCAGGTACATAGTATGCCTAGCAGACATATAATATACCCACCAGGTACATAGTATGCCTAGCAGACATATAATATACCCACCAGGTACATAGTATGCCTAGCAGACATATAATATACCCACCAGGTACATAGTATGCCTAGCAGACATATAATATACCCACCAGGTACATAGTATGCCTAGCAGACATATAATATACCCACCAGGTACATAGTATGCCTAGCAGACATATAATATACCCACCAGGTACATAGTATGCCTAGCAGACATATAATATACCCACCAGGTACATAGTATGCCTAGCAGACATATAATATACCCACCAGGTACATAGTATGCCTAGCAGACATATAATATACCCACCAGGTACATAGTATGCCTAGCAGACATATAATATACCCACCAGGTACATAGTATGCCTAGCAGACATATAATATACCCACCAGGTACATAGTATGCCTAGCAGACATATAATATACCCACCAGGTACATAGTATGCCTAGCAGACATATAATATACCCACCAGGTACATAGTATGCCTAGCAGACATATAATATACCCACCAGGTACATAGTATGCCTAGCAGACATATAATATACCCACCAGGTACATAGTATGCCTAGCAGACATATAATATACCCACCAGGTACATAGTATGCCTAGCAGACATATAATATACCCACCAGGTACATAGTATGCCTAGCAGACATATAATATACCCACCAGGTACATAGTATGCCTAGCAGACATATAATATACCCACCAGGTACATAGTATGCCTAGCAGACATATAATATACCCACCAGGTACATAGTATGCCTAGCAGACATATAATATACCCACCAGGTACATAGTATGCCTAGCAGACATATAATATACCCACCAGGTACATAGTATGCCTAGCAGACATATAATATACCCACCAGGTACATAGTATGCCTAGCAGACATATAATATACCCACCAGGTACATAGTATGCCTAGCAGACATATAATATACCCACCAGGTACATAGTATGCCTAGCAGACATATAATATACCCACCAGGTACATAGTATGCCTAGCAGACATATAATATACCCACCAGGTACATAGTATGCCTAGCAGACATATAATATACCCACCAGGTACATAGTATGCCTAGCAGACATATAATATACCCACCAGGTACATAGTATGCCTAGCAGACATATAATATACCCACCAGGTACATAGTATGCCTAGCAGACATATAATATACCCACCAGGTACATAGTATGCCTAGCAGACATATAATATACCCACCAGGTACATAGTATGCCTAGCAGACATATAATATACCCACCAGGTACATAGTATGCCTAGCAGACATATAATATACCCACCAGGTACATAGTATGCCTAGCAGACATATAATATACCCACCAGGTACATAGTATGCCTAGCAGACATATAATATACCCACCAGGTACATAGTATGCCTAGCAGACATATAATATACCCACCAGGTACATAGTATGCCTAGCAGACATATAATATACCCACCAGGTACATAGTATGCCTAGCAGACATATAATATACCCACCAGGTACATAGTATGCCTAGCAGACATATAATATACCCACCAGGTACATAGTATGCCTAGCAGACATATAATATACCCACCAGGTACATAGTATGCCTAGCAGACATATAATATACCCACCAGGTACATAGTATGCCTAGCAGACATATAATATACCCACCAGGTACATAGTATGCCTAGCAGACATATAATATACCCACCAGGTACATAGTATGCCTAGCAGACATATAATATACCCACCAGGTACATAGTATGCCTAGCAGACATATAATATACCCACCAGGTACATAGTATGCCTAGCAGACATATAATATACCCACCAGGTACATAGTATGCCTAGCAGACATATAATATACCCACCAGGTACATAGTATGCCTAGCAGACATATAATATACCCACCAGGTACATAGTATGCCTAGCAGACATATAATATACCCACCAGGTACATAGTATGCCTAGCAGACATATAATATACCCACCAGGTACATAGTATGCCTAGCAGACATATAATATACCCACCAGGTACATAGTATGCCTAGCAGACATATAATATACCCACCAGGTACATAGTATGCCTAGCAGACATATAATATACCCACCAGGTACATAGTATGCCTAGCAGACATATAATATACCCACCAGGTACATAGTATGCCTAGCAGACATATAATATACCCACCAGGTACATAGTATGCCTAGCAGACATATAATATACCCACCAGGTACATAGTATGCCTAGCAGACATATAATATACCCACCAGGTACATAGTATGCCTAGCAGACATATAATATACCCACCAGGTACATAGTATGCCTAGCAGACATATAATATACCCACCAGGTACATAGTATGCCTAGCAGACATATAATATACCCACCAGGTACATAGTATGCCTAGCAGACATATAATATACCCACCAGGTACATAGTATGCCTAGCAGACATATAATATACCCACCAGGTACATAGTATGCCTAGCAGACATATAATATACCCACCAGGTACATAGTATGCCTAGCAGACATATAATATACCCACCAGGTACATAGTATGCCTAGCAGACATATAATATACCCACCAGGTACATAGTATGCCTAGCAGACATATAATATACCCACCAGGTACATAGTATGCCTAGCAGACATATAATATACCCACCAGGTACATAGTATGCCTAGCAGACATATAATATACCCACCAGGTACATAGTATGCCTAGCAGACATATAATATACCCACCAGGTACATAGTATGCCTAGCAGACATATAATATACCCACCAGGTACATAGTATGCCTAGCAGACATATAATATACCCACCAGGTACATAGTATGCCTAGCAGACATATAATATACCCACCAGGTACATAGTATGCCTAGCAGACATATAATATACCCACCAGGTACATAGTATGCCTAGCAGACATATAATATACCCACCAGGTACATAGTATGCCTAGCAGACATATAATATACCCACCAGGTACATAGTATGCCTAGCAGACATATAATATACCCACCAGGTACATAGTATGCCTAGCAGACATATAATATACCCACCAGGTACATAGTATGCCTAGCAGACATATAATATACCCACCAGGTACATAGTATGCCTAGCAGACATATAATATACCCACCAGGTACATAGTATGCCTAGCAGACATATAATATACCCACCAGGTACATAGTATGCCTAGCAGACATATAATATACCCACCAGGTACATAGTATGCCTAGCAGACATATAATATACCCAGCCAGGTACATAGTATGCCTAGCAGACATATAATATACCCACCAGGTACATAGTATGCCTAGCAGACATATAATATACCCACCAGGTACATAGTATGCCTAGCAGACATATAATATACCCACCAGGTACATAGTATGCCTAGCAGACATATAATATACCCAGCCAGGTACATAGTATGCCTAGCAGACATATAATATACCCACCAGGTACATAGTATGCCTAGCAGACATATAATATACCCAGCCAGGTACATAGTATGCCTAGCAGACATATAATATACCCAGCCAGGTACATAGTATGCCTAGCAGACATATAATATACCCAGCCAGGTACATAGTATGCCTAGCAGACATATAATATACCCAGCCAGGTACATAGTATGCCTAGCAGACATATAATATACCCACCAGGTACATAGTATGCCTAGCAGACATATAATATACCCACCAGGTACATAGTATGCCTAGCAGACATATAATATACCCACCAGGTACATAGTATGCCTAGCAGACATATAATATACCCACCAGGTACATAGTATGCCTAGCAGACATATAATATACCCACCAGGTACATAGTATGCCTAGCAGACATATAATATACCCACCAGGTACATAGTATGCCTAGCAGGTACCCAGCAGGTACATAGTATGCCTAGCAGACATATAATATACCCAGCAGGTACATAGTATGCCTAGCAGACATATAATATACCCAGCAGGTACATAGTATGCCTAGCAGACATATAATATACCCAGCAGGTACATAGTATGCCTAGCAGACATATAATATACCCAGCAGGTACATAGTATGCCTAGCAGACATATAATATACCCAGCAGGTACATAGTATGCCTAGCAGACATATAATATACCCAGCAGGTACATAGTATGCCTAGCAGACATATAATATACCCAGCAGGTACATAGTATGCCTAGCAGACATATAATATACCCAGCAGGTACATAGTATGCCTAGCAGTACCCAGCAGGTACATAGTATGCCTAGCAGACATATAATATACCCAGCAGGTACATAGTATGCCTAGCAGACATATAATATACCCAGCAGGTACATAGTATGCCTAGCAGACATATAATATACCCAGCAGGTACATAGTATGCCTAGCAGACATATAATATACCCACCAGGTACATAGTATGCCTAGCAGACATATAATATACCCAGCAGGTACATAGTATGCCTAGCAGACATATAATATACCCAGCAGGTACATAGTATGCCTAGCAGACATATAATATACCCAGCAGGTACATAGTATGCCTAGCAGACATATAATATACCCAGCAGGTACATAGTATGCCTAGCAGACATATAATATACCCAGCAGGTACATAGTATGCCTAGCAGACATATAATATACCCAGCAGGTACATAGTATGCCTAGCAGACATATAATATACCCAGCAGGTACATAGTATGCCTAGCAGACATATAATATACCCAGCAGGTACATAGTATGCCTAGCAGACATATAATATACCCAGCAGGTACATAGTATGCCTAGCAGACATATAATATACCCAGCAGGTACATAGTATGCCTAGCAGACATATAATATACCCAGCAGGTACATAGTATGCCTAGCAGACATATAATATACCCAGCAGGTACATAGTATGCCTAGCAGACATATAATATACCCAGCAGGTACATAGTATGCCTAGCAGACATATAATATACCCAGCAGGTACATAGTATGCCTAGCAGACATATAATATACCCAGCAGGTACATAGTATGCCTAGCAGACATATAATATACCCAGCAGGTACATAGTATGCCTAGCAGACATATAATATACCCAGCAGGTACATAGTATGCCTAGCAGACATATAATATACCCAGCAGGTACATAGTATGCCTAGCAGACATATAATATACCCAGCAGGTACATAGTATGCCTAGCAGACATATAATATACCCAGCAGGTACATAGTATGCCTAGCAGACATATAATATACCCAGCAGGTACATAGTATGCCTAGCAGACATATAATATACCCAGCAGGTACGTAGTATGCCTAGCAGACATATAATATACCCAGCAGGTACATAGTATGCCTAGCAGACATATAATATACCCAGCAGGTACATAGTATGCCTAGCAGGTACCCAGCAGGTACATAGTATGCCTAGCAGACATATAATATACCCAGCAGGTACATAGTATGCCTAGCAGATATATAATATACCCAGCAGGTACATAGTATGCCTAGCAGACATATAATATACCCAGCAGGTACATAGTATGCCTAGCAGACATATAATATACCCAGCAGGTACATAGTATGCCTAGCAGACATATAATATACCCAGCAGGTACATAGTATGCCTAGCAGACATATAATATACCCAGCAGGTACATAGTATGCCTAGCAGACATATAATATACCCAGCAGGTACATAGTATGCCTAGCAGACATATAATATACCCAGCAGGTACATAGTATGCCTAGCAGGTACCCAGCAGGTACATAGTATGCCTAGCAGACATATAATATACCCAGCAGGTACATAGTATGCCTAGCAGACATATAATATACCCAGCAGGTACATAGTATGCCTAGCAGACATATAATATACCCACCAGGTACATAGTATGCCTAGCAGACATATAATATACCCAGCAGGTACATAGTATGCCTAGCAGACATATAATATACCCAGCAGGTACATAGTATGCCTAGCAGACATATAATATACCCAGCAGGTACATAGTATGCCTAGCAGACATATAATATACCCAGCAGGTACATAGTATGCCTAGCAGACATATAATATACCCAGCAGGTACATAGTATGCCTAGCAGACATATAATATACCCAGCAGGTACATAGTATGCCTAGCAGACATATAATATACCCAGCAGGTACATAGTATGCCTAGCAGACATATAATATACCCAGCAGGTACATAGTATGCCTAGCAGACATATAATATACCCAGCAGGTACATAGTATGCCTAGCAGACATATAATATACCCAGCAGGTACATAGTATGCCTAGCAGACATATAATATACCCAGCAGGTACATAGTATGCCTAGCAGACATATAATATACCCAGCAGGTACATAGTATGCCTAGCAGACATATAATATACCCAGCAGGTACATAGTATGCCTAGCAGACATATAATATACCCAGCAGGTACATAGTATGCCTAGCAGACATATAATATACCCAGCAGGTACATAGTATGCCTAGCAGACATATAATATACCCAGCAGGTACATAGTATGCCTAGCAGACATATAATATACCCAGCAGGTACATAGTATGCCTAGCAGACATATAATATACCCAGCAGGTACATAGTATGCCTAGCAGACATATAATATACCCAGCAGGTACATAGTATGCCTAGCAGACATATAATATACCCAGCAGGTACATAGTATGCCTAGCAGACATATAATATACCCAGCAGGTACATAGTATGCCTAGCAGACATATAATATACCCAGCAGGTACATAGTATGCCTAGCAGACATATAATATACCCAGCAGGTACATAGTATGCCTAGCAGACATATAATATACCCAGCAGGTACATAGTATGCCTAGCAGACATATAATATACCCAGCAGGTACATAGTATGCCTAGCAGACATATAATATACCCAGCAGGTACATAGTATGCCTAGCAGACATATAATATACCCAGCAGGTACATAGTATGCCTAGCAGACATATAATATACCCAGCAGGTACATAGTATGCCTAGCAGACATATAATATACCCAGCAGGTACATAGTATGCCTAGCAGACATATAATATACCCAGCAGGTACATAGTATGCCTAGCAGACATATAATATACCCAGCAGGTACATAGTATGCCTAGCAGACATATAATATACCCAGCAGGTACATAGTATGCCTAGCAGACATATAATATACCCAGCAGGTACATAGTATGCCTAGCAGACATATAATATACCCAGCAGGTACATAGTATGCCTAGCAGACATATAATATACCCAGCAGGTACATAGTATGCCTAGCAGACATATAATATACCCAGCAGGTACATAGTATGCCTAGCAGACATATAATATACCCAGCAGGTACATAGTATGCCTAGCAGACATATAATATACCAGCAGGTACATAGTATGCCTAGCAGACATATAATATACCCAGCAGGTACATAGTATGCCTAGCAGACATATAATATACCCAGCAGGTACATAGTATGCCTAGCAGACATATAATATACCCAGCAGGTAGATAGTATGCCTAGCAGGTACCCAGCAGGTACATAGTATGCCTAGCAGACATATAATATACCCAGCAGGTACATAGTATGCCTAGCAGACATATAATATACCCAGCAGGTACATAGTATGCCTAGCAGACATATAATATACCCAGCAGGTACATAGTATGCCTAGCAGACATATAATATACCCAGCAGGTACATAGTATGCCTAGCAGACATATAATATACCCAGCAGGTACATAGTATGCCTAGCAGACATATAATATACCCAGCAGGTACATAGTATGCCTAGCAGACATATAATATACCCAGCAGGTACATAGTACCTGGGTACCTGCTAGGCATATACCCAGCAGGTACATAGTATGCCTAGCAGACATATAATATACCCAGCAGGTACATAGTATGCCTAGCAGACATATAATATACCCAGCAGGTACATAGTATGCCTAGCAGGTACCCAGCAGGTACATAGTATGCCTAGCAGACATATAATATACCCAGCAGGTACATAGTATGCCTAGCAGACATATAATATACCCAGCAGGTACATAGTATGCCTAGCAGACATATAATATACCCAGCAGGTACATAGTATGCCTAGCAGACATATAATATACCCAGCAGGTACATAGTATGCCTAGCAGACATATAATATACCCAGCAGGTACATAGTATGCCTAGCAGACATATAATATACCCAGCAGGTACATAGTATGCCTAGCAGACATATAATATACCCAGCAGGTACATAGTATGCCTAGCAGACATATAATATACCCAGCAGGTACATAGTATGCCTAGCAGACATATAATATACCCAGCAGGTACATAGTATGCCTAGCAGACATATAATATACCCAGCAGGTACATAGTATGCCTAGCAGACATATAATATACCCAGCAGGTACATAGTATGCCTAGCAGACATATAATATACCCAGCAGGTACATAGTATGCCTAGCAGACATATAATATACCCAGCAGGTACATAGTATGCCTAGCAGGTACCCAGCAGGTACATAGTATGCCTAGCAGACATATAATATACCCAGCAGGTACATAGTATGCCTAGCAGACATATAATATACCCAGCAGGTACATAGTATGCCTAGCAGACATATAATATACCCAGCAGGTACATAGTATGCCTAGCAGACATATAATATACCCAGCAGGTACATAGTATGCCTAGCAGACATATAATATACCCAGCAGGTACATAGTATGCCTAGCAGACATATAATATACCCAGCAGGTACATAGTATGCCTAGCAGGTACCCAGCAGGTACATAGTATGCCTAGCAGACATATAATATACCCAGCAGGTACATAGTATGCCTAGCAGACATATAATATACCCAGCAGGTACATAGTATGCCTAGCAGACATATAATATACCCAGCAGGTACATAGTATGCCTAGCAGACATATAATATACCCAGCAGGTACATAGTATGCCTAGCAGACATATAATATACCCAGCAGGTACATAGTATGCCTAGCAGGTACCCAGCAGGTACATAGTATGCCTAGCAGACATATAATATACCCAGCAGGTACATAGTATGCCTAGCAGGTACCCAGCAGGTACATAGTATGCCTAGCAGACATATAATATATCCAGCAGGTACATAGTATGCCTAGCAGACATATAATATACCCAGCAGGTACATAGTATGCCTAGCAGACATATAATGTACCCAGCAGGTACATAGTATGTCTAGCAGACATATAATATACCCAGCAGGTACATAGTATGTCTAGTAGACATATAATGTACCCAGCAGGTACATAGTATGTCTAGCAGACATATAATATACCCAGCAGGTACATATTATGCCTACAAGGTACATAGTATGCCTAGCAGGTACATAGTATGTCTAGCAGACATATAATATACCCAGCAGGTACATAGTATGCCTACAAGGTACATAGTATGCCTAGCAGGTACCCAGCAGGTACATAGTATGTCTAGCAGACATATAATATACCCAGCAGGTACATAGTATGCCTACAAGGTACATAGTATGTCTAGCAGGTACATAGTATGTCTAGCAGACATATAATATACCCAGCCGGTACATAGTATACTACATTTACGCTAGTAGTTGGGTGGGTGTCCATACTTTATGTCAATCAACCTACACTGCGGTTCACTAGATTAAAAGCAGACCATTTTAAGAAGTAAAAATTATCTTTATCCCGTTTTAAAACGCTACAGAATATATTAAACTTATTATAATTAGTAATATGAAAATGAAAATTTCGCAACTTCACAAATACAAAGCTGTTTCTTAACAGCACGTCTACTCTGTTACAAAATCTAAATTGAATGGTGCTCTTGCTATTTCCTAATGTAAAACAAATATTGACAGTTCGGTGTTTTGTTGCCAAAGTTGTCAAAAGTGTAATAAAAGTAATTAGTAATATGGAAATGAAAATTGCGCAACTTCACAAATACAAAGCTGTTTCTTAACAGCACGTCTACTCTGTTACAAAATCTAAATTGAATGGTGCTCTTGCTATTTCCTAATGTAAAACAAATATTGACAGTTCGGTGTTTTGTTGCCAAAGTTGTCAAAAGTGTAATAAAAGTAATTAGTAATATGGAAATGAAAATTGCGCAACTTCACAAATACAAAGCTGTTTCTTAACAGCACGTCTACTCTGTTACAAAATCTAAATTGAATGGTGCTCTTGCTATTTCCTAATGTAAAACAAATATTGACAGTTCGGTGTTTTGTTGCCAAAGTTGTCAAAAGTGAACAATTCAAACAGGGTGAGACTATTTTATAAATTCATGTACATTTTGAAATAATTATTATATTTCAAATTATAAAAGTATCAAATGAGTATACAATAAAATATTAAATTTATATGGTATTTGAGTTTAAATTCAATTTTGAAGTGGTTCGAACAGTGATCACAAGCATCCACTGTCTTATCAGATCTTATCAGCAGAAACTTCGGATTTAATCAGAACAGTATGTCTAGCGGATAAGAGTTATACTCCACTCAATCTGAAATCAAATGAGATTGAAACACCCCCCAACGTACTCTCTCGTGACCAGCGCATGGACATATGGAAAATCAAAAGCCTGCATGGAGTGCATCCCTTCCAACTACAACAAGACTTTATCGACAATCCCAGCTCAAATTTATGGCTCCAACGTGGGTCTCTTTTTGCGGAAACGGAAGGTTTTATGATTGCTATACAAGATAAAGTCATAGCAACTAAAAACTACCGCAAGTTTGTGTTACGGGAAAATATGCAAAGTGACTCATGTCGCCGCTGTCAGAGCAATGCCGAAACTATTGATCATATCATAGGTGGATGTACGAGCTTAGCCTCACATGAGTATACAGCAAGATACAACCAGGTAGCGATAATCATACACCAAGGCCTGGCCATGCAAAACAATCTGATTAAGCAAAGACTTCCATACTAAAAGTACGAACCGTAACCTGTACTTGAAAACAGTAGATGTAAGCTGTATTTGGATAGGCCGATGATTACAGACCGAACAATACAAGCTAACAAGCCGGACATCGTCTTATTTGATAAAGTTGGGAAGAAAATAACGTTGCTTGATATAGCTATTCCACTAAATAACAATCTTCAGTCGACATACAGTACAAAAATTGAAAAATATACTGATCTTGCAAACGAATTCAAGACAATGTATCATGTGGAAAGGGTGGATATCTCTCCAATAATTCTATCTGCCACCGGCTTGATACCAAAACATCTTATTGTGCAGTTACAAAAACATAATCTTAATGACGCACTAGAGATTATGCAGAAATCTGTGATCCAGAGCACATTTAACATAGTGCGAAGATTCCTACAAACCGATACAAACGGGCTAGAACATGGTCTACGCCCCAACAGAGCCTAATCCCTTGGCATAGCCCGGGATAGGTAATTTGCAACTTCATAGAAGTTGAGAAGTACAGTTGAAACTCTATAATAATAATAATAAATAAAAAATAAGAAGGTAATTTATACCAACTGAAAATTTTTAAACAATGTGCATGTGACATAATTTTCGCAGATGGCGTCAAATGTCATTGTACTTTGAAATTTATGTTGTGTGACGGATAAAGATTAGTTGACAACAATTAATGCAGTGATACACTCCTGAATAACGCGAAACTATTGTTTCACAATGACATTTTGACGCCATTTGCAAAAATTATTGCACATCACATTATGCCATTACTTTTGCGCAACCTCTATGAAAAAAGCCAATGTAAACCATACCTGATAAACGTCGAGTTATGATCTGTCAGCCTTTCGTATTCGAAATGAATTTTGACTTTCCCAATTTGGAATTTTGTATTTCAATTCTTTATATTCACTTATCCTAAATCGGCTTTTATTTGAATAATATTTTTAACACAAAAATTTTATGAGCAAAATTAAATTTATAATAAGGCATTTTATCAAAACCTCACACAACCGAAGAACGGAAGTTCATAAATTTCCCTTTGAATTTCGTATTCAAAACGGCCACAGAACAAATTTCCACTTTAAAAACTGAGCGAACGAGAGTAAACGCACTAATCATAAAATTGTTTTCAGTTGAATGCGTAACCAATGTGTATAGTAATCGAAATAAATAGAATTAAAATCTAAAAAACATTTATGTGACTGAATTTAAAGAAATTAAACAACGCTTCACTAAAACCGATTCAACCGACGAACTACTGCAGTGGAACTGCGGTAAATACGTAAATTACTACACGAAAGCATTCACTGGCTTTACACTAAAGAATTTCTCCATACAGAACTTCCTGTGCTGCGTTTCTATTACAAACTTGCCAACTATACATTTTCGCTAGTAGTTGGGTGGGTGTCCATACTTATTGTCAATCAACCTAGACTGCGGTTCACTAGATTAGAAGCAGACCATTTTAAGAAGTAAAAATTATCTTTATCCCGTTTTAAAACGCTACAGAATATATTAAACTTACTATAATTAGTAATATGATTATGAAAATTGCGCAACTTCATAAATACAAAGCTATTTCTTAACAGCACGTCTACTCTGTTACAAAATCTAAATTGAATGGTGCTCTTGCTATTTCCTAATGTAAAACAAATATTGACAGTTCGGTGTTTTGTTGCCAAAGTTGTCAAAAGTGAACAATTCAAACAGGGTGAGACTATTTTATAAATTCATGTACATTTTGAAATAATTATTATATTTCAAATTATAAAAGTATCAAGTGAGTATACAATAAAATATTAAATTTATAACCAAATGCTTATGTTCTATTATTTTAGTTTATATGGTATTGGAGTTTAAATTCAATTTTCAGGTGGTTCGAACAGTGATCACAAGCATCCACTGTCTTATCAGATTTCACCAAACGGACCTAATATTTGTTAATTGCCATTAATCATAGACACCCACCCATTTGTGAACGTAAATGTATAGGAAGTTCTGTTGAAGAAATTCTCCAGTGTAAGCCCACAGTGTAGTAATTTACGAATTCACCGCAGTTCCGGTGCAGTAGTTCGTCGGTTGTGTTAGTTTTAGTGTTCTTTTTTTAATTTCTATAAATTCGGTCACATAAATGTGTTTTAAAGATTTTAATTCTATTTATTTCGATTATTATACGCATTGGCTACGAATTCAAATGAAAACAATTTTATGATTAGTGCGTTTACTCTCGTTCGCTCAGTTTTTAAAGTGGAAATTTGTTCTGTGGCCGTCATTTTAAATACGAAGTTCAAAGGGAAATTTATGAGTTTCCGTTCTTCGGTTGTGTGCGGTTTCGATAAAATGCCTTATTATAAATTTAATTTAGTTTTGTGTTAAAAATATTCAAATAAAAGCCGATTTAGGATAAGTGAACGTGAAGAATTAAATTGGGAAAGTCAAAATTCATTTCAAATACGAAAGGCTGATAGATCATAGCTCAACGTTTATAAGGTAGTGTTTGCATGGGCTGTTTTTTCATACATGGTGGCGCAAAAGCAATGTCATAATGTGATATGCAATAATATATTAGTAAATGGCGTCAAATGTCATTGTGTGTAACAATAATTTCGCGTTCTTCAGGAGTGTATCCGTCCATTGATTTTTGTCAACTGATTCTCTATCTATCATACAATATAAATGTCATAGAACAATGAAATATGACGCAATTTGCAAAATTTATAAAACATGCACATTGTACAAACATTAGAAGTTGTTATAAATTATCTTTAATTTTTTATTTATTATTACTATTATTTTATTATTTAACGTAACAGTTGGTTTTTTATTGAAACAAATATTAACAAACATTATAATTTATAAATAAATGTATTGTGCAGTTGATTTATATTTGGATTTGAATTCACATGACTGAAATTGTTGGATAAAAATAATTTTCTTTAGCTCGCTTTAAAGTTTAAAGAATTTTAAAAACAAACTTTAACTTTTACTTTCTTTTTCATAGTAAAAAAACAGCGAGAAAAAAATCTCTGTCTGTCTTAGTCCACTCTACAGCCCAGACGTTCATCCGTTCATGGTAATGAAAATTCGTATTTAAGCTTTCTACCTATATCGTTTTTTTAAAAATCTGGCATAGCTGTCAAAAAACCAAAAAAATATTTCATGTAAATTCTCTTATAGGAGATACATAGTGCAAAGTTTGAACCGGCTTAATTTGTAAAAAGTTCAAAATTTCAACTTCAACTTCAAAATTTTTTCAAGAACTGTTGTCCGGAGATACCCATGTGTAAAAAAAATTTGTATGGGAAAAAATTCAAATCAAAAACTCAAATATTTTTACAAAAAGTTCGGTCTATCGGAGATATATGTTTAAAATTTAAAGTAAATCGGGCTAATTTTTAAAACAAAAATATATGGCCACGCCCCCGGGCCTCAGGGCCTATTGGCTCAAAAGTTTTACAAAAACTTTTGTCCATCGGATAAGCATATGTTTAAAATTTGAAGAAAATCTGGCTAATTTTTAAAAAATTTATACGGGCACCCCTTGGGCCTCAGGGCCCATTCGCTCAAAAAATTTCCAAAAAGTTTTGTCCATTGGAGATACACATGTGTATAAAATTTTACCAAAATCGAGTTAATTTTTATTTTAAATTTGTATAAGGCCACACGACCCAGTGCCCGGCGTCTGTAAATTTTCACAATAAGTGTTGTCCATCGGAGATGGAGATGTTGGGCTCCATGACCCATGGGCCCGAGGTCTCCAAAATATCGGAGATACATACTTCTATAAAATTTGAGGAAATGATGGTTGTTATGATTATGACGGCATACCACCCACGATGTGCCATTTGTGCGCTCAGAGTGATAAAATAAGCGAACGGTGGCTATGCATGCTTGGGAACCGGTCTTTCAACAAAAAATATAGAATTATGATTTTTTGTTTCGTAATGCCGCTGCATTATTAGTATCAATATAAGTTTGTGTATGTAACCACCCCTGCTGCACAACCCCTAAATACTCAATACAGGATAATAAAATGTTTATTAAACCTTTGAATACGTAATAGAGGAAAAGGAAAAAGAGCCTATGTTGCTGAAGTAAGCGCCAATATCTAATTTGTTTAATTTACCCTGCACGCGGGGAAAAGCACCTATACCGACCAAGAGTATAGTGCGCTATAATCGTTCCGCGCACTCTAATACAACATTGAATTTTCCCCCAAGTTCTTACCTGAAAGTTACGTGCACCCCGTTTATCATTCGCGTCCCGAAATGATTCCCTAACATGTGGTGCAGCAATAACACCGGTTAATTCAGGATGCGGCTGGTGTTGGTGTTGGTAATGCTGCGGATGACTTTCACTGTTGTAAATGGTAAGGTCAATCACATTCGGTTTGGTGTCTTTAATTTTAAAATGATGATTTTGTGGACGTTTGTTGTTGTTGCAGTTGTAGGATTTTTAGTTGTACTATCGCTGTCGAATTTGCTGTTGAGAGTTAGAATTTCTGTCCGCCGCCGCATTATATCCACTTCCCTTTGAGCAGAACCATCAATAGTAGCGTTGGTTGCCTTTAAATGCTGAGAAAGCATTTCCAAGTGTTCCCGCCGATCCAACGGAATGTTGCCAGCCAATTCCGTAATTACCGCTTGCCGGTGAGCATACAACTGACGATGCAGACAGCTTTCCGTTAAATTACTGTCGCGCACATATTATTTCTGCTTGCGACTGTCTAGACATGATGATGACGAGTAGCATCAGCAGTTAACGGTATCGAAGACACTTGCGACGATCGATAGTAGCCTGATGTCTGTGACATGCTGTAACTGTAACTAGATCGACGTTCATATTTGAATCTCTGAACTATAGGATTCTGTAGCTGATCGTTATCCTCCTTTTCACACATGCTCGCCGGTGACCATATTATAGATGATTGCGATTTTCCTTGGGCTGGGGATGGTTATCTTGAGTGGAGGAGTGTGGATTAGTATGCCAATGGATTAATGCAGGAGTGGGTGGCTCTTCACTGCTTTTATAGTTGTCGTTCTCTGTACGCGCAGGGCTATTTGATAGACTTAAGGGAGTGGAGATGGTGGTGGTTTGCAATGAAGGTGCTGCTGCTGTTAATTTCTTTGTAGCCAAATTTATTGGTATATTATCCTTGAACTGATGGTGAACATCATCTTAGTCTGGCGTTAATGCGTAATCCCGATTGTTATTAAAAGAGCCTGTTGATTTGGGTGTTGTAGGTGTGATTGGAATCATCCCCAATCCTATCGCTGTAGCAGACGAGGCTGACAACAGAAAAAACTGCGGCCACAACAACGCACTCGAGTATAGCAGTGGATTGTAGAGAAAGGGCAAATCTGATATAACAAACAAAACACAATGAAGGAAGACATTAATGTTTGTAGAAATTCGTTCCTTATTTAAATATTAGAAAAATGTTACGACAGTTCGTTCGTAGACATATACATGTACACGATACTCACCTCGAGCGCTGAAATTTTTTCCGGCTGCTGATGCTGCAAGGACTGTGTTAAATTAATTAATTAATTTAATAACGAATCCTCTGAAACACTTATGCTTCCGCGCACTATCATGCACTTTCTACACAATTCGTTAGTACGACGGATGCAAAATGGAGATAAATCTTATTCTTTGATTAACTTTCACAAAAAATTTACTGGAACTGATTTTGTTCATCTAACAAATAATTATTCCTTAGTAACAAATACGCGGACAATAATTACTGCAATGTATTCGTACGTAAATTATATTCTTTTTAAAACGCGATCAGACTTATCGGCCATTCTGATTGAAAATTCGTGCATTTAAAAATATTAATTTGGAAATTACTGGTCACTCCGCGACTCCTTCAAAAACAACCTAAGAAGATCGAACACGACCGTGTTGTTCGGTGCTTATTACCTGACTGAATCTCTTGCCGGGAATTCAGTTCTAAAAAGTTGTGACTTGGGTCGAAACTTCAAATGGCCAGGCTGTCTGGTGTCTGATGATGTTGATGATGATGTGCTGAATGGTGATGTTAAACAGTTCCATGCTTGAAGTACGTACGTATACGTACTTACCTGTGTATGCAGGGCTGAAAACGTTTTGGTTTTTTCCCTTGGCCGTTTGACAAAAAATAAATGCGTAAGGAAGAGAGACGATTATAATAAAGAAGAATAAGAATTACGGAAGGAGCAAACGACAAAGAATAACAGCAGACGGGCTACTCAGTTATGCTGTTTTTTTTCGTAAAACTCTGCCCCAGAGTTTTTTTGGCTGTCAAAGTGTCAAGTTGTTCGTTTCCCCTTCAAGACGACTCTACCGTAGAGCGAAAACAGATCTGTATATTTTGGGAGATTAACCCCTCTTTGTACTAACACAACAACAACACATAGAATAAATAAATGTAAAGAAAAGATTTTCGCCTTTCGTATTCGATTTCCTTTTGAAAAAGCGCTCTGGGGCAGAGTTTTTAGGAAAAACAAATTAACATTTGTATTATTGCATTTAATGCTGGCCCTGGCAGTGGCAGCGCGTACAATTTGTACGAGCAGTGTACGTCAAAAATTTGCACTGTGCTTTTTTATTCAACCTGGGTAATTTTACTCTGTACTCTGTGTTTTTTTTGTGAACCGAGCACGACACGGTGTATACACAGTTTCCTAATTTTTACTCTGAAATGAATATAAATGTAAGGTAGAGTAAGAGAGAGTAGAGTTACCCAGTGTACACACCGAACATTTTTACGCCGTGCAACATTCGCTCGGTGTACTCCGGGTAACTTTACTCACTCGGGTTGAATAAAAGAATAGACCCATAGTAACGAACTGTCAGCAGCGGTACCGTTCCCGTTGAGTTGGATGACTGTTGGCCGCTACGGTGCACATGTTCTGTTGCGCACACGACTGTCACATACACAAACGCGAATAATATAAGCTGCGTTGCTTTGGCAAAGCCGGCTTGGCTTTACAATGCCTTACGGTGAGCGCTATAACTATAAAATGGATTTAGTTTTAAATCCTAAAAATTTTTTGGATTTATTTTCGGCTTTATGCTTATGCGATTGTTGTTGTAAGCCAAGCTGGATTAGCCAAAGCAACGTACATATAGACTTGGAATGTATTCGTATTCGGAAGCAATCGAAGTGATCATATTGCAGGAACTGCAGTAACGTTTGACCCCTTGATTTTTTCACAGAAATCTAGTTGCTTAAGCTAACACTAGTTCTACAGTTAAGCAATAGTGGGCGGCTTGGTTAATACACTGTGGATGTATTTCACCCAAAAACCTCAAAAAATGTATGAATGTCAAATGTAAGAAATGTGTTTCAATGCGCTCAAGTGTTAGCCTTGCATACACTGTCCAAAAACAGTAGGGTATTTTTTAGCCTAAATACAAGGCTTCCAATTTCATTAAATAAGAGAATCTGTGACATAATTGCTTTTATACACAAGAAATTACTTCCATATCAACGCTGTGTTGATATTTAGATAAACTCCAACCCTATCATTATATCATTTTTAGATTCCAGTGAGGTCATGATCACTAGTGAATAAGGATATAATTATATTGAACAATAATTACAATGTTCTAAATATTCTTTTGACCACAAAATTTCCAGTTCCTGTTTCTTTGAAGTTTCACTTCTGGCGGCACCCTCTTGTTGGTTCCTTCTAAGTGTTAGAAATTGGTGAGAAGTTCCAACCAACTCTCACAAATTCTACAGTTCTAAAATTGAGTAACTTAGTCTTCACAAAATTTAATGAAAATGCCATGTATATTTTTGTATAACAAATTTTGGTATTTATTAAGTCTCTTTATTTTGAAAATATCTATTTGGTTACTAGAGCCTTCTCTTGATTTTTGGAAAAGAATCCTGTTAACATCACCTCCACTACTTCCATTCTATTTTCCTCCTCTATAAATCATTGGTGCGGATCGGTCATTCGTTTTTGTGTGCCGCAGTTTAACTGTTGCAAATTGGGAAGCTCTATAAAATCCACGCACACAGAAGGCACCATAGGCAAAAAACGAAAGAACAAAAATAAAAACCAGTTGCTATTATTAATATTTTATTGCGAGCCCGAAGGGCGACAAGACAAAGAAAATTTTTTCTAGCGTACGTGCGTTGACCCCTTGATTTTTTCACAGAAATCTAGTTGCTTAAGCTAACACTAGTTCTACAGTTAAGCAATAGTGGGCGGCTTGGTTAATACACTGTGGATGTATTTCACCCAAAAACCTCAAAAAATGTATGAATGTCAAATGTAAGAAATGTGTTTCAATGCGCTCAAGTGTTAGCCTTGCATACACTGTCCAAAAACAGTAGGGTATTTTTTAGCCTAAATACAAGGCTTCCAATTTCATTAAATAAGAGAATCTGTGACATAATTGCTTTTATACACAAGAAATTACTTCCATATCAACGCTGTGTTGATATTTAGATAAACTCCAACCCTATCATTATATCATTTTTAGATTCCAGTGAGGTCATGATCACTAGTGAATAAGGATATAATTATATTGAACAATAATTACAATGTTCTAAATATTCTTTTGACCACAAAATTTCCAGTTCCTGTTTCTTTGAAGTTTCACTTCTGGCGGCACCCTCTTGTTGGTTCCTTCTAAGTGTTAGAAATTGGTGAGAAGTTCCAACCAACTCTCACAAATTCTACAGTTCTAAAATTGAGTAACTTAGTCTTCACAAAATTTAATGAAAATGCCATGTATATTTTTGTATAACAAATTTTGGTATTTATTAAGTCTCTTTATTTTGAAAATATCTATTTGGTTACTAGAGCCTTCTCTTGATTTTTGGAAAAGAATCCTGTTAACATCACCTCCACTACTTCCATTCTATTTTCCTCCTCTATAAATCATTGGTGCGGATCGGTCATTCGTTTTTGTGTGCCGCAGTTTAACTGTTGCAAATTGGGAAGCTCTATAAAATCCACGCACACAGAAGGCACCATAGGCAAAAAACGAAAGAACAAAAATAAAAACCAGTTGCTATTATTAATATTTTATTGCGAGCCCGAAGGGCGACAAGACAAAGAAAATTTTTTCTAGCGTACGTGTGTCGGTTTGTGGGTTTGTCCGGTTGTATATCGCGACTTCTACCAGTCAGAATTTGATGGGACTTGTTTTAAAACAATTTGAGACACTGTTAGTTCCCACTGTTAAGTGAGACACTGTTAGGAGACGTTAAAATGAATTAAATTAAATGAATCATTTTTAGATTCCAGTGAGGTCATGATCACTAGTGAATAAGGATATAATTATATTGAACAATAATTACAATGTTCTAAATATTCTTTTGACCACAAAATTTCCAGTTCCTGTTTCTTTGAAGTTTCACTTCTGGCGGCACCCTCTTGTTGGTTCCTTCTAAGTTAGAAATTGGTGAGAAGTTCCAACCAACTCTCACAAATTCTACAGTTCTAAAATTGAGTAACTTAGTCTTCACAAAATTTAATGAAAATGCCATGTATATTTTTGTATAACAAATTTTGGTATTTATTAAGTCTCTTTATTTTGAAAATATCTATTTGGTTACTAGAGCCTTCTCTTGATTTTTGGAAAAGAATCCTGTTAACATCACCTCCACTACTTCCATTCTATTTTCCTCCTCTATAAATCATTGGTGCGGATCGGTCATTCGTTTTTGTGTGCCGCAGTTTAACTGTTGCAAATTGGGAAGCTCTATAAAATCCACGCACACAGAAGGCACCATAGGCAAAAAACGAAAGAACAAAAATAAAAACCAGTTGCTATTATTAATATTTTATTGCGAGCCCGAAGGGCGACAAGACAAAGAAAATTTTTTCTAGCGTACGTGTGTCGGTTTGTGGGTTTGTCCGGTTGTATATCGCGACTTCTACCAGTCAGAATTTGATGGGACTTGTTTTAAAACAATTTGAGACACTGTTAGTTCCCACTGTTAAGTGAGACACTGTTAGGAGACGTTAAAATGAATTAAATTAAATGAAACCATGTTGAAACTATTTTGTGAAATAAGCCATTCGTCAAGCAATTTGTATGAAATTCGGAATGTAGGGCTAAGATGTGACTATAAAATTGTTCCAATGGAAATATGGTCTGGAATTTCGCGAACAAAGCAATTTCTCAAGCAATTCGCATGAAATTCGGTATGTAGGACTAAGATGTGACTTTAAGAGTTGTTCCAATGGAAATTCTGGGATATGGTCATTGTGTTGAATGTATCAACAACAAAAAGGCGACCACAGCATGCGCACAATCGAGTTCAACGTATCGGCAACAACATGCAACATCAGCGTTTCTATAATCGAGTTCAACACATCGGCAACAACAAAGCAACATCAGCGTTTGTCAGTTCTTGTTAGCCTGCCACAACCCCGCACACCCAGTTCACGACATCACTGTCAGTGCGATGCCTCCACGCTGCATACGTCAAAACATCAGTACGTACAGAGACTGTATAAACCCAAATCAATCGTCACACCCAACATCCAGTAACCCACATCCATGCAATTGCTATTTTGTTACAATCAGCACAAATAGCAATTGCATCAGCAATAAGATTAAATTAGTAACCATTTCCAACATTATTGTTGGAAATCCTTTTTTAGCTATAAGTTTAAATTAAGTAAATTTAGGGTATAAATAGATAGCAAATAAAGGAGAAAGGAGTCAGTTTAACAAATCAAACAAACAAACGGTCTTCTTAATAAAAATTTGACAACTATCCCCCCACCAGTAGTAAGGTGGCTGGTTGTCCAGTTAAAAAATCCTTAGGGAAAAAGATTTACACATTAGGATCAGGAATTTTGGGAACTATACCATTTTGAGACGTCCGTTCGTGTATCCGTTCCACAGACAAGAAGATCTTTGGTTTTTTTCTTTCGTTCCGGGCAGACGTTGTCACGCTCAAAACCTACGTCGTGTCTCCGACACAGCCTACCCTGCTCTTTTTTTTTGTGATGTGCAATGGTGTAGATATGATGAAAAACGTTTATCACTGCATGGTTTCCGAGTGTTTTAGTTTTATATATTAATTAGCATTAATGCGAAGCCACATATTGACACATAAAAAAACAAAGCAACGAGTATTTTTTTCCAAATCTAAACGGAAGATTTGATGGCTTGCTCTGAAGACTTTCAACACGGTGAGCTGACTAAAAAGCTACTCTAATAAAATAACTGCTTGACAACATAGAACACAACCATTTTTCGTTAAATGATCAAAAAATTGAATTTACCATAAGACCCTTGAGAGATAACTTTTACGAATAATATGCGAATATCAACGGTTAAAGTATTGTTAATAAAAATATGGTAAATAATTTGGTCCTATTTGATGATGCGAAATTATCGATGTTCGCAACCTAAACCCACCACTAAATTTAGTATTAGCTAGAACTAAAGTTGCTTCTGTGGCAATATTTTATTTGATAAATTCCGTGACTTCATATAAGTTCACTTTCACTTCATGCATATATGTATTAATTACAACAAACACACAGACACACACATGTATGAATATGTAAACGGATAATAAACTTTTTAATTATCAAACAAATATTAATTAAAATAGTAGAGTATAAAATAATACAACAAAATACAAAACAATATAAAAAATATATAAAAATGTATATACACCTGTTTCTATGGGATTATATATTTACATATGCATAATAATAAACGCCTTAAGGCGAAGGCGAATTGTAGAACACATTTTTACAATGGCGAACATTAACGAATAATGAGTAAACAAATGAATGTGTGTCTTTACTTTTTCTTTCGAGTACATTATTTATAATTTTCGTCGGAGAAGAAAAAACCGAAAGATATACATAGTTGGAACAGAGTGAGGGGTGTTGAACTATTTTAGCATCATCTTCGATTTTGGCATCGTCGATAACGATGATTTGTGGTTTGATATTGTCTGCTGATCTTGTTTTTCCCAGAAATCATACCATGGCCCATAGGATTTAGCGAATTGTTTTTCTCTATCCGTTCTACTGATGCCAACACCATCACTTAAAGCTGCAACAGCTCCAGAACTAATGACTCTGTTTTCTCTGTTTTTGTGGCTTCTTTCGATCGTCGAACTAGTTGTGTTATTGGATTTTATTAATCTGGTTCGAGGCAGAATTGTTGCTGTTGGAGTAGTTATTGAAATGGTGTTCGAAGAACCTCGTGGTAAGTTGCTGTTGCAGCGGTCCAGCTCGCTTAGGAGCGGATCATCATTCGTCTGATTATGTTTTTTTGTGCTATTATTGTTGCTGTTGCTGTTAAACGATTTCTTTTCTGCTGTTATTGGTACCGATCTGAATGTTTGGAATTCCATTGTCTGTTCTTGAGGATCGTTTGTCGATTGGTACAAATCATGAATTTGGCGCCGTCTCTTGTCGTCCCTTCGCACAAGATGATCATTAATGACAATACAGTCATACGGGTCTGAACTTGTTGACCTAATTTCCGCATCAGCGGATTCATCTTCGCTGGTATAGTACTGCTTAAGAATGTCTTGTCGTTTAACCGTTTTCATTAGCACTCCTCCTTCCGGTGAATTATCATCAAAGAAGTTATTGACATCACTCATTTTTAAAGTACCATTATCATCATCATCGTCACTTTCTTTCTCATCGTCCTCTGAAGTGTTTGTGAACTCTTCTGCTTTTAGTTTCGGCTGCCGGTTTTTCTGTGTCGCTTGCTGCTTGGCACCATCGGTGCTTGATTTCTTACTTCCAATTTCACTACTGGAGGACTTTATCTGTTTCTGATGATGATTGCTTACGCCGGCGGACTTTTTTAACGTTGTCTGCTGCATTGATTCACGGGAGCGTTCCTTATTACCAAGCTTTAATGTATTCATGCGTTCACCTTCTGAGGGGTTATCAATATCAATTTCAATAGTTTTCATTATTTTCATTCTCGACTTAGGTTGGTACATAGCGTGCATCTGTTGAATGTTGTTTTTTGAATTCGGTTGTGGTTGCGTGCTGACTCCGTAAATGTTTTCCTCATCTTTAAAAATCTCGATACTAGAAACACTTTCATTGCGCCTTTTTTCATTGGACGATGCCGAATGATTTGACTTTGTTTTTGTCAATGTTCCATTATTATCATTTTGATATTGGTCTTTTTCATTAATAGTCGGCTCCATCACCGTAGACGGAACTAAATCACGATGCTTCCATAGGGACATGCCGGCCAATATATCATCAGATCTACCAAATTTCCAAAAAGACTTTGTGCGCTTAATGCCACGGGAGCCCTGAAGGATTTCATCGTCACTAGCAACAATGTTATCAAAACTTATAGACTGCTTTTCGGTCGCCGTCATATTGCGGGATGAGTTTAGACTTCTATCATCTACACTGTTGCGGAAGTTTTTACTTAAGGTCCAGGAAGCGACTTCATGCACCAGTTTCATACCGTCATCAATTTTACGGCTGCTGTTTTTAGCACTCCAATATTGTGTGTAAGCATGAGAGCAGGATAAATTAATATGAAGTACAGTTGGCATTACATAAATAGGAGACACAAAAATAAAAATAAAAGAAAACATGAAAGAAAAAAACAAATTAAAAAATAATTTTCAAGCATAATGAATATATTTAATGAATTTGCTACGGTTACTTTTGGGGTTTAGATAGATGGTTTGGCTTAATATTCTATAGTTTGTTTCTCAACAACAAATGCTTTCGAATAACTTGATATTCTTTTAAAGCGCGTTGCCTAAATTCTTAGTGTGAACTGGTTTATATTTTTTTTAGTTCATATGTCGAATTCTATCGACAAGGAAAGACCAACTCTAAGAGCAAACAAAGTTGCGCGAAATCTAATTTAACCCTCCGTCTGCCGCAATAGGTCTGACAGGCACAGACACAGAACAATTGTTTCGTTCACTTCTTTGCCGCTAGAGCACGCATGGCTCCGTCCCTCCAGATACTCGTGTCATTTTACGTGTTGCTTGTGATGCGTCATACCAGTTGCTCACCCGTCTACGTGGTGTCAAGTTTTAAGCTTAGCGGGTTATTGCGCCTTGGTCAAGATTGCACTTCAACTGCTCTGCGGACAAATAAAGCGTTCGAGCGTAAAGAAGAACCTGCTCGTATTAAACGTGACTCAGTGGATAAGAGCACGGCCTTCTGACAGAAAAAGCGCAAAAAATTGCTCCAAACGTCAATTTATGTTATTTTTGGAGCATTTTTGATATTTGCTAAATTTTTTTTCACACACACAGCAAAATAACGTGTTCGTTTGTAAAGAAACTGACTGATCACATAAAGCACAACATATAAGAACATATTTTGTTTACAAATTCAACTGCGATATACATGAGCACCTAATTTTTGTGGACATCTCAAAGAATTCGACATAATAAGAAATAAATAAGTGCATAGACGAAAAAAATTTTTTTTTTCTTTTACCGTATGGGAACTCTACTGGAGTGTTCTTCATCAGAATAATCCACTTCCGGCTGGGGCGGTGGCTCATTTGCAAAACCACTGTCATTGCTACTGTGTAGCGATGTCTTGGTAACACCTTCACGCGGTTGTCGCTGCTGATTGTTTACCTAATAAATAATAATTTACTGTTGGTTAATAATCGCTTCATTGTTTTTTTGGTTTTTTTTTGAAAACCTTTCAGCCGTATCCACACTACGGTCTGAATAAAACTATATAATATATTCAATTTAGTGTATTTCGTCGACAAGTGTTCAGCCGGAAAATTCGGAATATTTATTTTAAATTATCGCAAAAAATATTTTAAAGTGGGTCCAACTATAATACTTTGCAAGTTATACGTTTTCATAGAAAACACTTACTCTGCTGTACACTGACCCATGTTAACGGAAATTGCTCTCTGTTCATACTAAATAATGGTTGAACCTTTGTTTAGGACTTTTTAGAAGAAATACTAGCCTTTGTAATTTCTACGCCTGTTCCATTTTTCTTGCCCAATTCTGAATGAATTTATGAATTCTGCTAATAAACTCATTGTCATCCAATCTCCGCTCCAGTAACCAGTTAGAAAACTTAAGTATCTCTTCCAAATCATCGGGAAACAGTTCTTGCACAGATGTATAATAGTATGGATAAAGGTTTTCTTCATGCAGTTAAATTTAAAATTAAATGGAAACATTGAACTGCGATGTGCGATGATTTTACATAAATATTCCGTATTTTCGGGCTGAATACTTGACGACGAAACACACTGTATATCATACACTGCGGTTCACTTGATTAGAAGCAGATAATTTTGATAAGTAAAAATGCTGTTTCTCATATGGCAGTGAGAGAAAAAAAAAAGAGAAAGAAAGAAACAGTGGTTCACGTTGAATGCAATGATGAACTCCAAAATTTTAAGAGAACAAGCTAACGGTAGTTTTATGAAACTTTATCTGAACGTGTCAGAATGGCATGCATTTAAATTGGTTCATAAGATTAGAAGCAATCAAAGCACAATCGTTGTTTGTTAAGTGGTTCATTTTTTTTTTAGAAAAAGTTGATTTTGTAAAAAAGAAAGGTGTTTGTTGCCTTTTACTTCCACGATCTAAGAAAAGAGGAGCTCTTTTAAAAACGCATTCATAGCAGTGAATGGGGCGTAATAGTTTGGGCTGGGTTATCTTATTATGGCACCATCGACTCTAAAACCGTTTTCATAAAAAAACAGAATCTTTTCATTCATTTGTAATGTGCTTCTTATCTTATAAACCGATTTAAATGCGTGGCATTCTCACTTATGTGGCAAAGAGGTCTCTAATGTACCGTTATCTTGTTCGGAATATTTTAAAAAACTTGCTTCTGTATTAACCACAAACTACTCTAACTTTCACCATTATTTGTTTTTTCTTTCCTGACATATAACTGTAGAAATCTCAATTTTATCCGCCAAAATGATGTGCTTTCAATCTTGTGAACCGTAGTGTACATATCTAATCAACTGACGCTTACTCCTTTGTCACCTTTGGAACTAATTGTAAAATCCAAACGGTTATAATTATTGCTGTATTCATGAACTTACAAGTGCTGATGGTGGTCCGTGGTGGTTCTTATGCTTTCTTCGCTCGACGATCGGTGGCCCATTTGATGAACAGAAGCTCTGTGATGTATTTATCATTCGGCTGGGATTGCTTCCTGATGGTACAGGCGCGGGCAACGTGGGAGGTGGTCCTGGCCTTGGATTTGCACCGGATATACCACGGTACTACGAAAAAATACATAGATATAGTTTGCACAAATATTGAGTTGTATTATTGTTACCTTTCTTTGATTCCTAAACATGATGGTGTCCCCAAACATTCGAGTTGGTGATGTTTCTTCGTTGCTATTATTTCGTCTATGGTATTTGGATTCACTTTCAATTGATGGACAAAACAAGGATTCGGATAAATATTCCTGATAGCTTCGCATGCCGCCGGTGCGTTCGAAGTGAACATTTTCATAGTTGTTGTCTCGATCGGTTTTTTTTTCCACAGCTTCCGCATTCGTGTACGCAATTGGGAACCAACCAAACATTTGTGTTCTTAGATTCTCCCCGAATTGCCACCCCTTAGCTTTTTTGCCAACCAAAGCTATTTTATCGTTTTCTGCAAAGGGCAGCTGATTCTCTCCGGATGGCATGTAGGCATATAGCGCTTTAACTACCGGACGTTGGTCATAGTTCTCATTCCCTAGTAATTTGTTTGTTCATTTACCAATAATTAACAGACTACACATGTAACTTACGAGGACTTGATGTCAGATTAAAGTCGGATTTAGCACGAGGCAATGAGCTCTGCGAATAGTTGTTTTCATTTAATGTACGCATGTCACCGTATGGTGCATCGACACTTCGTGCCTTTTTCAACATTGATGATCCTGTATGGCTTTCGTCCTCCTTGATTCGTTCCTGTTAATAATAAAATCATGCGCAAGCGTAAGCGTAAGCGAATATTTAATCGCAGCGCAACAATCTTACCAATCGTTTAGAAAAACTGCTTTCATATGCTAATGTTGTTATAATTTCTCTGGATGCCGCAACTTCTTGCCAATTATCCAAACTGTTCTCAATTATTGTCTTGCCAGTGTTATGGTAAGACATCCAATGCTTTGCTATTGAGCATTGTCGTTCTAAGACAAACCCATACCGTCGCCTTTCTTGGGTCATTGCCTGTAATGCAAAAAAAAGTAGCCGAACAAATTCAAGACATTTTTTCGCTAATATAAAATTAACATAGTCATTTGAATGGAAAAACTTAAGCCTTAAGATTTATGCCCTAAACTTTTATACTTTAAAATATCTCGCACAATGAATACATAAAGGGTAAAATTGTGCCTAACTTCATTGTTATTACATTGATGTTTGGTCCTAATAACAAACAAACAAAAGAAAAGCGAAAAGTTTAAAAATTTGTTTTTTTTTGTAGCCAAAATCCAGACAATCTTGTAATTCTTAAGCTTAAGTTTTTCCATTGTTGGAGAAATGTACATTTTCTCGTCTTACATGTTTGTAGCTCTGCTCGCAAAATACATCTAATTTTTTTTTTTGGTCTTCAAGGATTTGCAAGCTCTAGACGACAGAAAAATGCAATTATATTCAGTTTGGTGTCTTAAATGCACTTAACAAACTCACTTTCAACTCTTTCTCAGTATTTTCAGAGCTATTCTTTTTCTTTCGCTGCTTTTTCATTGTAGTCACCGCTTTGTGGTAGCCCTCCATGCGAACTTTATGTTGCTGCATAAATTTTTTTTGTTCGTGTTGTACGACTTTTGTGTCTTTTTCCAAATTTGTTTCTAATGGCACAAGTAAGTCGACATAAAATGCTTTTAACTGTAAATCAATTGAAATATATACAGTGATCTTGTTTGACAGTCAAATTCACTCTTCACCACTTACTATGTTCATCTGGTGGTCCTGTATCTCCTTATAGACACTGACAACATTAAGCAATGCAGAACCTTTTTAACAGCAAGGGAAACATTATTAAAAGTTTATTTAGAAAATCGATACTCTTCAGGACGTAAATTACCAATATCACCAGTTCCACTTTGTTGCGCGTTCATAGCGATCTTAGCCAATGCCTCATTAAACATTCGCGAAGCAGAGGCAGCACCTGTATAGCAAATATGAAGATATATATTTCTCAGAACTTATAATTTTTTAGCATTGATAATATACGAGTATTTACATACATAAGAGATAAACTATCAACACAAGGCAGTAAAATAATACATAAAGAATGTATAACATCACATACCATGCAGAGCTTTCAAGTACCCTTTACCAGCTGTTATTAACTGTCTGGCTCCCGGATTAAATTTCTCAAGTATGTTCTAAAAATAAAAGACATTGGTTAATACATTGGTTGTAATCGAAGGCAGGTTTTTTGCAATAGTTAATGAATTATACATAAATAGCATCCAGCATTATGCAAAACCTCACATTCAAAATGCGAGTACCCATAAGCAATAAGTTGAAAACACTACTTATATACCATTTGAGCGTTATAATGAATAAAAATGGAGGTGTGGGCACAATACGACTTTCTTTTACAGACGGGGACGGAATCTTCAGTAAATGTATATTAAATTTTTTTTCAAATTTTGTTTTTTAATTTTTGTTTTTTTTTTTGTTTTTTGTTTAAACTTCTTTTGCACTTAAAAGATTTCTCCTAAGTGGTATACTTTTTGAGGTATTTGCAAAAACTCGAAAAACTGTCTAAGTAAACTGTCAGTTCCGGCTGTCAGATTTCCATGAAAATCTTCTGACCCTCACAATTTATGTAAAAAGCTTAAATATGAATTTGATCCCGATAAGTTCAACCGTCTGGGCTGTAGAGTGGACACAGACAGACACACAGACAGACAGGCAGACATTTTTTTATTTTCGCTTTTTCTGACTCAGGAGATACGGTAATGGGTTAATCTGCAAAAATCAAATCGAAAATTTTCATGATTACTATACTTCCTTTTACTATGTAAAACAAAGTAAAAATATTAAACCGTTATGTTTATCACACATTTTCTGAAGGAAATTGGCGTCAAGTCAAAAATTAGCATGGGCAAAAAAAAGTGGAACAGGCATAGAAGTTGGATATCTGAAGACTTAAATAAGATATCAACTTTATTTAAACGCAGTAACAAAGGCTAGTATTTCTTCTAATGTCTTAATCGAAGTTTCTACCATATGTATTAACAGGGAAATTTCCGTTAACATACCAAAGTAAGCTTTTTCTTAAATCCCCGGTAAATGATATCAACAGTGGAGACCCTTACTGTAGAACGATTTTTAAAAACTTTTATTTAACTTGACTTGGTCTTTTCGACTAGTTTGAGGTCCTTTATAACCACCCGCCACACAACCTAGAGAGCTGAAATTTTGTGAGTGTCTAAGTCGAAAATAGCATTTTTTTATATTCCGCCTGTGACGCGTGTCGCGTTTTGCGTGTGGCGCCTATGATGTGTTGAAATCACGCCACGTTTTTTGGGGTCTTTTTAATCAACTTTCGCACGACCTAGAGTGCAGAAATTTTGTGAGCGGCTATATATCAGGGCCATTTTGATGTCCCGTTTTATATAAAGCCTTTAAGGGTTAAACCAAAAAAAAGCCTACGTTGGAATGATGGCGTATATGCCCAGTTTACGAGGTACCAAAATGGTTGACATTGTCCGGAAATTGGAACGATGGGAAGATTTTTTGCGCGAGGCAAGGACATGACCCCAGTTGAAGAGCCAAATATGAAGATGATGATGTCATACAACCGTCTACGTTCGATTTGATGTCCCCGAATTTTTCAATCGCTATGTATACATATTTTGCCAAATCCATAAAAACAACAGGATAACACAGAACAAAATCGCATTTGAGTACTTATGCTTAACATACTCATATATATATATATATATATATATATACTAACATAGGTAAATAGTGTGATCCATTTTTTAAATCGTACTACTGTGTCAGTACTGACCATTCTCAATGAAAGAAACCATTGAAACGCCAGCATGCAAAATTAAGAAAATGTACATAAGCGAAGAATTAGAAAAATTCTAAACTGTAATTTCTATGGTTTCTCCGTTGTTTAGGCTGTGTGCTTGCAGGTTTTTTGTGTCATTTCAATTCATTGTGCGAGACAAACAATGAAGATACATTATCCGTAGCGCTCGACTCTTATTTAAAATCTGTCAGGTATCTTCAACTGTTGCAAACCTTTGAATAAGCCTACACTGTGAAGTATACTTCTTTTTCAATAAATATAGAAAAAAATTATAAGAAGAAATCTCAAAAAAAAAATGAATTAAAAAAATGTAAAAAACTTAAAATATCTATTTCGTAACATATTATTTGAACATGTCTATCTATCTATAAAAAAAAATTAAATGTTGTGGGGTTGTTATTATATGGAAACTCACATTTACCAACCGATTTTTATGAAATGTTCAAGGTATATTATTGGCAGGTGGGGGAAGGTTTTAGGCTATAGTACACCAACTTCCCCTCCCTGGAGGTGTGAATATCATGCACATTTACAAACCAATAATTAAATTTTCAATCTGTATTATTGGCAGGTGGCGGAAAGTTATAGACCTAAAAGTCCCTGCGTGAAATGTAAAATATTATTATCAGCCACGTTTACAAACCGATGTTTATGAAATGTTCAAGGTATATTATTGGCAGGTGGAGGAAGGTTATAGGCTATAGTACACCATCACTCAACCTGAGGAAATATGGAGGGGGGTAAAATATGAAATTTTAACATTCGACACATTTACAAGCCAGTTTTTATAAAATGTTCAATGTAAATTATTGTCAGGTTGGGGATGGTTATAGGCTGTACCACACCCCCCATCCCAGGGGTTCATGTGTATGGGTAGCGAAGCGCCCGGGAATAGCTAGTATACTCGTATTATATATGTACTTGTCGCCGTTAGCCATTTAACCCAAAGTGTAGGGTATCTTAAACTTTTACCTTTGTTGTTTTTAGTTTTTACAGAAGCCCTACTCGTTTTAATCGTCACGACTGGATTGACATAAAGATTCTATTGCTCCACACTCTATAAAAGAAAAAGCAGTTGCTTTCTAGTGTTTTAATACGTACATGTAAAAGCCTGAATCTTTGCGTGCATAAGTTTGGAATAAAAACGCAATTAAAAAATACCTTTTAGTTTAAGACTTTGAATGGTAGAGAAAATATAGAATTGTAAGTTGCGTATCTGACGTGTGCCTCGTAGATCCAGCAGAAACTCTATTGATATTTAAAACCTAAACTACACTTAATCACTAAGTTTTATGTCAGTTTTCTTTCTAAATCTATGTAAGAAAAGATCTGAAAAGATTTTCTATAAAACCTTAAACCAACTTTATATGTAATGTTTAATTTTATTATGCTGGTTGGTGGTTGACTGTCAGAGTGAGGAGAGTGAAACAATATATACATATATAAACAGCATAGCTTAGATAGCATAAAATTATACAAGTTAATAAATAAATCAGAATAATGGCAAAACAAACGACAATAGCGACAATAACGACAAATAGCTTACACGTAGCGATTTGTCTTATGGACAAAACAATGTTACGGGCGAGTGGCACTGCACTTGGTAATAAAACTTTACTAATATTATAAAGTGGACGCCGTGTCTCAGTAGATAAGAGCATGGCTTCTGAGCAGAAGGTTCGTGGTTCGAATCCTAGTAACACCAACAGTATTTTTCACGGTGTCCTGCCTCTCGCGAAAGTCTGACAAACGCCCGAGAGTTATAACAGGTCCATCTAGTTTTGAGCTGTTTAAAGTTTCAAGTCTCTAGCTCAATGGGAAGTTAGTTTAAAATTAATTACAAAGTTCCACCCGCACAGAACAGACATCAAGAAAGCGAGCTAATAAAAACGTTTTAAAATAGGCATATTTGATTTTTATTTTATTTTTTTTCACAATTTGCGCACGCGAAAAGGGGTTCGCACCCTTATTATGCTCGGCTATATGCTTGGCACAGCGTGGGCGTTAAGGAAAAGGAGAAGAAAAGAGGAGATGTCTATGAGCTTGTGTTTTGGATGCCTATGGATCATAGTGATGTGGAAATACAGAGCTTGACAGAGCATTCCACATACGTGTTGTACGGCTAAAGAACGAATCCCTGAACTTAACTGTACGTCCGATGACGGGCTTAAGGGTAAACTGTTGAGCATTTAGAGCGCCACGAGTATTGCAGTTGAATTCAAGGAGAGTTGGCATGCAACTGTCTATTTCTCTTGAGCACCGCTGGTGGAAGAAGCGATAAAAGAGTGACAAGCAGGACACGTTCCTGCGGTGTTCAATGGAATCTGTTGATTTCGCAATGTTTTTGTCACCGATAATTTATTTAGTTCTGGATTTCTTTAATTGACAATCTGTATTTTTAATTAAGACTTTTAATTTTTTATGATATCTTCCTCGAGTTAAAGCAACATATAACTGTCCATGAGCGAAAACTGGCTCAGGAATATATACACCAACATGATCAAAAGACTGGCCTTGATTCTTGTTGATGGTCATTGCAAAAGGCAACATCAATGAAAATTGGCGACGCTTCATTATGAATGGCAAAGTACTTTCGCTTGGCTCCAAATCAATGCAGGGAATGCAAATTTCCTTATTACTTCCTGTGATAATTTCTACTTTTATGCAGTTTCGATGAAGACTCCTGACTCGAGTTCCATTCAACAAACCCTTTTTTGGGTTTAGATTTCGAAGAAGCATGATAATTGCACCAACTTTCAATTTCAGGATATGTGGCGGCATTCCCGAGGGACATTGTGCGTATAGAAATTCAACAGGAAAATCAATCTTAAGTTTGTCTAGGTGAGAACCCGTAAAAAATTACGGAATATTTTTTATACCACCTAACCATTATTCATCGGAGCACCAAACGAACATATGGTGTGAATATAAACTAAATCCAACCATAAACACAAATATTCGCAAATATCTCACCTACAGCGCCACCTAACGTGGCAAAAAAAACTTAAACTTATCGGAGTACCAAACGAACATATGGTGTGGATATGGCTTCCATGCGTCCAGTGGTTTAGGCGGAAGGGCCTTTTGTAACTAAACAACTAAAGTCGACGAAAAAACGGTGGCGCATCATAATGACTGTGTGCTGTGTGTTGCACTGCTCGCTGTGCTGCTTTCAGTGTTATGTTTTGTACGAATATCACGCCTATAGCGGCCTCATAACGAATGTGTATGCTATGTGCTGCAGTGCTTTATATAAAATTGAAACTGTTTGTTATTTTGCCGATATAAGTATCGATTATATAGTTTGCTTTGTGGCTTTGGTGTTCGATTGTTGGTGGTGGGTCAGTGGGAGGGTGGTCAGTGCGTGGGTGGTCATTGGGCGGATGGTCAGTTGGTTGGAGGTCAGTGGGATAGTGCAGCCAGGTAACGCCGGGTATTTCAGCTAGAATATATATAAAAATTAATCTCTGTTGGTTTGTAATACGACACTGAAACTCAAAAACTATGCAGCCGATTGAGCTGAAGGTTTCACAGAATATGCGTCTTAGCAAAATCTAGGTAAACCACAATACACAAAGGCTTCTTAGCTTACGATCTTACGAACGACAAATTCATCGACGGCCATCTTCAATTGCCTTCAATTCTTCATTATTCTACCAACAATAAAAAGATAGGATCTTAGGAACGATCCTAACCGACTATTTCCACTTACCTTGTAAACACCATCGACCAATTTAATAATTTCCTCCGACTCCATTTTGCTTTCTGTTGTCTCACTTTCTACTGCACGTTGAGGATATGCGCCTGCGTTGTCTGTCTCACTTTCTACTGCACTTTGAGAAGCGAAGTTGTGCTTGCGATGTGTTACGATGAATCGTGTTTATATTTGTTCAGGAAACGGCTAGCAGGGGCAAATCAAAAAAGTTCGCACTTCTTTCTTATGCGTGGTATCATCTACCTTGACAACAGACTCTTTATATTATTTTATAGTTATTCTGGAACTTCAAAATTTACGCCGCATAATTCTAGGGATGCAATTTCTGTGTCAATGAAAATAATACAAAAATTACTAATATTAATACATTTATTAATGTAAAAATAATATTCAGTAAAAATAATATTCAGAAACATAACTTTCACTGATACCATAATCATCAATCGATAACAGCCAAGACGAGTCTATATTATTTACGTACGATAGAAGTTGTCATTTAATTAAACTGTGATTTATCACAAGAGATCGAAAGCCATTCGGTTTATTCATTTCAGTTTCTAGCACGTTTAGTTTTCTGTGCAACAAGTCAGTCCGAGAGTCTTCTATATATCTCTGTTCAACTTTACTATTGTAGTTACATTCTTAAACAACCTGAAGTGAAAAGCTATACTTACTAAATAAATGATGAAATCAATACTAGTACTAGAGATGTTAGCCTTGTTCCTAATAACTTGTGGTTAACTTAAATAATTTCAAAGTGATGCAGGTGTGCATGTTTTGTGTGCTGAAAATTTCATAGCAACGACTTCGCGATTTTTTCCTGTAACTTTTTATACAGTTACACCCTCTGCGGTCCCACTTTATCAGTATAAACTTTAAACGTATTACATGGAAAGTAAATATTTTTTTTATTATAATATTTCACATCTTATGCCAAAGCGAAACTATTAAAACATACAAAAGTTCGTGGTCACATCTAAATTGCCTTATATGCTAAATAAACGTACTAATTCTACCTAAACAAAAATCCATTAATATAAGAAAAATCCTATTCTGTTTTCCTGTAACGCTGAATATTTCTTGTAATCACACCTAAGCCACTTTCGTTTGGGGCTTCGATAAGTTTTTTTTTTCGGTAGATGGCATTGGAGTCGAGATATCTATTTACGAAAATGTTTTTGTTTGTTTTATGTTTGTCTGTAAAGCAGCTTACAGACTATCGAACTTAACTGTATATCATAAGTGATATCAGTTTTTACTAAGTGTCTTGCGGTTAGACAAGTAGGATGGTTTGACTTCAAACCAACAGTCAAGCTCTAATTTTCAAAGAGAAAAGATGGACAACCAACAAAAAGCTTGTTTGTTGCTCATTCTCGCGATCCGCCGCCGTTGTTTTGTATTTTTTCATAATTTCCACCTATTTACGATGCACATCATTTTTTTCCACGTATGACATATTCAGGTCTCGTTATGTCCCACAAACAGCGGTTATTTTCGTAGGCACAGCCAAATTATTCCAAAAATCTGCTGTCTTCATCCATGTCCATTACGTCCTTTCACGTTAAAATTTTCAGCTGACTGCCGAATTTTTATAAACATTATCGATCATAAACAAACATGACCGCTGACTGACAGTCAACCGATCAGCGATCAGTTACGAGTGTCAGTCAGTCAGTCAGGCGTTGACACTATCAGTTTTGAGGGATGTCAATCAAAACTTTCAGTCAAGTTCAATAGTCTGTCAGCCGCTTAACGAGTTCGTATTTCGGCATTTTTTTGGTCTTTATGAGGTGGTCGCCACCCACCGAGAGCCCATAATGCCCATTGATGCAGAGCTAAAGTTGGTAATCTGTTTGTTATCCTGTTTGACATCTTTAACGTCATACATCGTTCAATATTTTAGACATAGATTAATTTACTTTTAATTAAGGAAGAAAAGAAAAGAAATCTTAAGCTTTGGACATGGGACCGAAAGCATTGTAAAATTCCGCATTTAATATTAAGAAAAATTTAAAACAAATTGCCAATATCAGGCTAATATGAACTCACACCATTACAGAGGAAACAGCCGACAACATCAAAGACTGTTTCTACGAGCTCCTCGATAAAACATACGAACTATGCCCAAATATGTGACACTAAAATTGTGTTCGTGAGTTTTAATGCAAAATTAATAAGAAGGACATCTCTGGCAACACTGTCGGATTGACTTTACTGCGGAAAGAACTTGTCACAATAAAACGCTAACCAAATTGATCACTTTGCGATAGACGCGGGACATTCCTCCAGTGTTCATTATATTTAGAGAGACAATATTTTGTACAAATGTATCCGCTTAAACTTGTTATTGGTGTTGAGCATAAAAACCGAACAATCCGAAATTTCTAATCCTTACACACATTTGTTTTATTTGCTTGTGTTTTTTTATTCAAATCTTCAATTGCAGATCAATTGTTTTCTATTAGCATTCTTACATGCATGCGGTCAGTCTCTACAGTGCGATTGATGCCCTGTTTCTATTATAGTATAAATTTAAGTTTATCTTGGTGGTTTGTACAAACCGTCGATATGCTAATCGCTTACCACAGAGTGTTTGCGTGCCTATTAACAAATCGAAGGAACAACAGGTAGTGCTTGCAGCGAATAAGGTAATTTCACTTTCACTGCCACAATGCAGCTCTACTCATTGTTTCTGTAAGCATCAAGACAAGGCAGCGGCAGTTTTCTATTAAAAAAGGCCAGATGCGCATTTCTAGCTTTGTATTGGGCAGCGCTGGAGATTAACGTTGCAAGGTCTATAAACTGACAATATATACCTTGGTCAAACTAACACAAAAACAGTTGATTGGAATAATTAAAATTAACTTTTAAATGACTGCTGTTGTTGGACGACTGATGTAGCTAAATGCAAATGATGAAAAATGGTCTTTGTTTTTCCGGCAACTTTCTTTTTTCTGCTTCAATGTGGAATTCCTAAAATTGCACTGATGTCGTTGATTTGAGGAAATACTTACACGACTTCCTGCTGATTGGTTTTATATCTTTATCAACTTTCTTTGTAAATCTGGTCTTGTTTTTCTGTCCAATACAGCGACAAACCACTTGGGTATGCTCAAATAGTACCTATATGAAAACAGTCCATAATATTTCATGTATGGCAAATAATATCTGCATAGCTGCTGTGCACCAACTCTATTTTTTATGATAAGCGGTCTAAAACCGCTTGCTGAGGTAGGAATTTTTCTAGTAGCTTTTGTATAAATTATCTGGACCTGTAATTTTCGTTATATAACAATACGACCGTTTTAAATTAAAAAAAATGTTGCGTGTCAGCTCCGACGCGCCACTGGAGTTTACTTTTTAAGAATCGCTTTTCATCTATAACACGCGCCACACGCCACGCGTCACAAATTACGTCATCGCAAGCCGAGCGCTAACCAATTGTTTTAAATCAAGTCTAATCAAATTATGACTGGTAGAATATATATCAGTTCCACTTTTCCATGCATTACACGCGCGACACACAACGCGCGACACGAGTCAAGCGCGGAATATTAAATAAAAGTGAGATATAGCTGCTCACAAAATTTCAGCCCTCTTGGTCGTGCGAAAAGTGGTTAAAAAAGATATCAAAAATGAGAAAATGGTACGATTTCAAACCATCACATGTGCCACACGCGAAACTTGACATGCGTCATACGGGAATATAAAAAATTATATTTTGAACTTAGACACTTACAAAATTTTAGCTCTCTAGGTCGTGTGGAAGTTGGTTAAAAAGGACCTCAAAGTGGAGAAATATTTCAACCCATCACACGCGCCATACGCAGGCGGAACATAAAAAATGCTATTTTGGACTCACAAAATTTCAGCTCTCTGTGTCGTGTGGAAGGTGGTTAAAAAGGACCTCAAAGTGGTCGAAAATACAGACAAAAAGGGGTTAAGTCAAGTTAAATAAAAGATTTTAATAACTTTCAAGCAAAGTGCGAAAAGTTTTGAGACATAAATGCCAATAATAATAATATTCAGCGCGACAGACTATTGCGCTCCAAGGCCTAGCTTCTTGCAACCATTTGTGTTCAGCATGTATATTTATGCCCACAAATGAAGGGGGGACCTGCAATTTGATGTCGGAGCCGAACGGCGAATTGAGAAGCTTTCCGTGACAAGTTTTTACTCTCGGACGTTTGTCAGACTTTCGCAAGAGGTGGGACACCCTAATAAATACTTTTGGTGTTATTGGAATTCGAACCACGAACCTCCTGCTCAGAAGTCCATGCTCTTATCCACTGAGACACGGTGCCCAAGCCACGTCAATACCAAATAAATATCTCAGTGAAAACAGATTAAATTTTAAGCCCTCTTATTTAATTAAAACTCTTGTTTTAATAATTGAAATGAAGGGAAGTGTTTTTGTATATATAGAGATATATATATTCTGATTGTAACGCTACTATGTCGTGTCATCACGCCTGGCCATATTCACACTATATGTTCGTTTGGTGCCCAATAAATTTATCTTGTTTTTGAGCCCGGTAGATGGGGTCGCTAGGTCTTTGCTGCCAACCCCAACCCCCCTCCCTCTGTCATATGTTATATAATAGTTATATAATATTGAATTTTACCAGAGAATATGTAAATTATTCCTTTTTCTAACTTTGCAAATTATCTGCCTTTACCAACACACCTCAGAAATTTGTTATGCCTGCGCGTATTTTTAACTATTAAAGGATATAGCTTATTATTTTCTACTGAAAACACACACACAAAACCGTTCTTAAAGTCATATTTAAAAAATCTTTCTTCCTTATCCTATTCCAAGTCAGCCACCAGGACCTGGACTTCTGCACCCAAATTTCATCATTAATTATTTTTAATTAAGCCTTTTATAATAATTATATTAAAAAGTACTTATAAGTTATTATTTAATAGGATATCACAGTCAAATTGTTGACCATTGGCTGTCGTGTCGAATATAAAAACCTCACCTTTGTGCACTGAGCACATTCTTTGCAACACAACACCTCTCCCCTTTCTCTTGATTAATAAAAGATACGAAACAACTTTCAAAGCGATACCGCACAAGCTTATATCTATACATATTAAAACTGTTGTCTTTTTCTGGTTCTTTTTAAAACAACACGTCTTTCTGAAAACAGGTTTATCCTAAAAATAATAATATCACATGCAAGAGCAAGATATCTGTTTGGATCGGCCTTACCTAAAATATGAAATATCCACATGATTCAATTCGACATCTTTTATTTTGAATACATAGGTAATCAATTAATAATAACATTTGTACAGTATGCACAGTTCCTAACAACAAGATTACTAAACGAACAATTAGGTAAGCACGGTAAGCTTGCTTTTCCTCGTTATTGGAATATGGGTATTAGTCAAAATACATAATTGCAAATTCGACGAACAACAACAGTAAACGGGACAACGTAAGCACACAGTTCGTTTATACATAAATACAATACCATCAACGATCTAATAGACAAGTCTTAAAGTGATCTAGATACTTGCCTATGGAACGCGTTACTATGCAATAAGCTACACTTCGTTTAGTAAGGGGCAGATCGAAGGCCGAACAGTACCGCAAATGCAAATTAATAATTTTAAGACACAAACGCCTTGCTAGTTAGGGCTGAAAATCAGAAATTACAGCCAGCGATCAAAATTCCAAACTCAAAACCAGTCTCTAACAGAACAGCCCACGTCACGTCAATCTACTGAACAATCACAAAAGCACACACAGTTATGGAACTCGCGCGATCGGCAAAATATACAAATTTATCTCAATTTGTTTTTACAAATTATTGATTGTTTTTAAGAATAATAAAGTTAAACTTAATTGAAAGTTGTACTATGCAGATACAGAAAAAACTGTTCTTTTCCGGATGATGCTTAGTTATTGGATTAATTTCACTTTATGCGCAAACTATACCAACACACACCCTAACACTTCTATGGTAAAATCTCAACTGACTGAAACTGCAACTGCAGAACTAAAACAATCGTATCAAATAGCTCTCTGACTACAAACTACAATTTTGTAAGTAGTGGCTAGTGGCTAGTGGCGTAGTGCTACGACAGTAACTAACTAACATGTAAGATGTAACATCTAACAGCAGCGGCAGTTGAGAAATACTTCTCTATCCAAGAAAAAGAAATGCCAATTCATACAACAACAACAGGTTTATTTCTTATTTGTCGTGCATGCACACACATGTCACTGAATAACTTTTAGTTGACGGCAAGTCAACGTTCTGCTTAATAACAACTTAACTTTAAAAACTGTGGACATCGACGAGTTTGAAAGTATTAGTGTTTATTGCTTTGGCTATCAAAGGCTAGCAGAGATCAGTTTAGTATTTTAATAAACTTTGGTACGGAAACGGAAGTAAAAAAAATCCGATAGCCGAAGACAAAATTATTTTGGAATCGCACTCTCCTCGCTATGACGGTTGAATTTTGACTTCTTAAATTCTCCATACTAATTTAGCGTGCCCGGTTGTCTGTCGGTGGCTGGCCAAATCTTGTGATCAATTTTTAACCCACTGACTCAGCTGACTGATAGCTGAGAATGTTGGTTGTTCGGCTGAATGCAATTCTCTGCACTAAGTAATAAAAAAAACACAAAAAAATTTAAATTTTTAATGTAAATTCTTTTACATAGGGTAAAATAAACAAGGTATGCTCGACAAATCTGTATATAACTATCTCTTTCACTGTTCATTATTATTTTTGTTGATGGTCATTTCATAATGATTAGCCAAGCGCTGTGATTGTATTTTAAATGAATTAAAAATGATAATAAAGTGATTTATATTTTGTGAATTAAGGGATAATAGAGTGGTTTATATATTATTTATACACTACTCATACCTACCAAAGATACATAAAAAATTTTATAACAATCGGTCGAGCCGTTTCGGAGCAGTTGGAGAACAAACACCGTGACACGAGATTTTTATATAGGTACTAGCTGACCCGACAGACGTTGTCCTGTCCTACTTCCAATAAATTTGTTTGTGATCGTTTTGTGAACTTGTGAAAAGCTATTTGTTTTGCGATATCGCGTCACAGTATTAGTCACATCAGTATTAGCAGAAATACCCGGCATTTCCCGGCTGTCCCATCCCACTGACGCCACGCCCACTTACACCCGCGTTTCCCGGCTGCCCCATACCACTGACATCCAGCCCACTGACGCCACGCCCACTTACACCCCACTAGCTAACCAATCCAGAAAACTATAGAATCGACACTTATACAGGCAAAAAATGTACACTTGTTCGAATATTCTTTATATGAAGATATGAACAGGAAAACCACATTTTCCACCCCAGCGCCACCTATCGGGTACAAATTTTGTCAACGGAGATACTGTGTATAAAATTTAAAGAAAATCGGGTTAATTTTTAAAAAATTTATAAGGGCATCCCTCTCGGACCCAAATTGTAATAGAAAGTGTTGTCTCCGGAAATACACATGTGTGCAAAATTTCAATAAAATCGGACTTTGGGAAGTGGGTTTAAAATTGATCGCAAGATTCCACGACAAACCGACCGACACACTGGCGTGCCACAGCAAAAGTATCATCACATTGTTTTGTGTTTACGGGATTTTTAGGCCGCTCCCCAATTTACGTTAGTAATTCTTCAGAACCCATTCTATAGATTTCACGATTTTGACTGGAGTAGCTGGGTTTGCTTTTTAGTGACAGAGTTTATAATCCGCTCTGTCAAACCTTGTTGCTTTTCACGGGGTGAATTTTGAAAGTCGGTGGTGCTTTGCCTCCCGCACAGCCACTGATTCCGATGACGGTGCGCAACTGTACGTAATGAGAGCACTTCGTGCACTTTGTTTTCAGCACCACATATTGGAAACTTTTGCGTTAACAACATTAAGTTCATCAAAACAAACACGGTGCAAAAGATGTAGCTCAATAGGATGGATAGTTTGAGTTTTGCAATGTCTAACGTACAGAAACACAGTAATTGATTCTTATATCTATAGATTAGACGCTAGATAAATTATCAATTATAAAAAAAATAAAACCAAGCCCAAGTTTTGTTTTCATCGTACGATCTTACGTAGAATAAACATTTTATTATTTAACAAGAACTTTTGAAAATAATGAAAAAAATGTAGTCCTAAAATGTTTGGTTATTTAAATTTTTGTGAATAATCAAATTGTATAGACTTTCTTAAAAGTATTTTAATTTTTAACTTATTTAATTCTTGATTGAAAGTCTTGTTTTAAGGAAGTGCCACTCTTTTACAATAGAATACAATGTATAACATTCAATTAAATGAAAACTATAGAAATAAACTGAGTGAACTAATTTGGTTCAAAAATGTGTTGAAACGCAATGATGAAGCCTCTAGTGCGAAAATTTGGATCGTTGAAGCGAATACTACAAAAATAAGATAAAACGAAACTTTTTCTACATTGTACACAAATGTTTTATAATTATGTTAACTAGACAGAACTGAAAAGCACAAGCAGTACATGATGCCGGCACTGAGGACTGCAGTTACTGGTACAGTTACTATCCAAGCGTATGCAATATTCCGAAAAAGATGCCAGTCGACACTGCCATCCGAAGCTGCTACAGAATGTGAATCCTTTTTTGTTTTTGATTCATTTAGAGCTGTCACTTCTGAACTCTTTAGGCCTCCATCTATATTTACAGAACTGTCGACAGTTACTGGATGGCGTCCTTTGGAACTTACGTGACCGACGAAGACCACAGATCCTACCTTGCAATGCGTTGTTGAAATTGGCAATCCAATTTTGCTGGCCAACAAAACTGTTATAGCGGCACCAATTTCAATTGTAAATCCACTATATATTTAATATATTGCTATAGAATGCCGCTAGTAAAAAAGATCAAAAAAATATTATATTTACGTTGAAGACGTTATTTTTGTCAAATCGTTCCCAATTGTTTCAATTACTCGCCGCCCCCACAACCAAAGACCAATTGAAATGCCGATTCCGCCATAAACTAAAATGTAAATGGGGCTTTCGGCTTTCTGCATCACAGAACCTTCCTTATAGATCATGTATAAAGCGATAAGTGGCCCTATGGCGTTGCTGTAGAAAATTAGAAAATAAAATGTTAAAAGGATTAAAAACAGTTTATAACAATCACAATAATATTATAGGTGTTTACCTTACATCGTTTCCACCATGAGCGAAACTTCCAAACGTTGCCGTAAGAATTTGAAGAAATGAAAACAGCATGGAAACTTCTTCCGTTTCTTCCGTAAAGACATTTTCTGGCAATGCTTTGTACTCATTTAAATCGCGACTTTCAATCAGAGGCACTTTACTTGAATTTGCCGACAATGTTGTTGAAATCATCAGCTCTAAACTTGAACCGCTTTCAATTACTTTAAGGTCCTTTTTATCAGCGACACAATTCTCTGTATGCAACTCATCATTGATCTTTGAATATATTTCTTTGCACTCTTCGTTTCTAGAGGAGAAAAAATCCTTTACAAATGCCAAAAGACACAAACCTTTCGCAGAACAATAATTACATACCCCAATGATGTATTCGAATTTTCTGTTTGTGGAGATTTTTCCGGGTTTTCTTGTACTTTTTTATCAATTGCCGCCGTATTTGAAGCACCACAGTTAGTGTGCTGTTCATCAATAAAATTGAGACTTGTTATGGTTAGATCGGTGTTGTCAAGGCTAGCTTTTCCGAGCAAATCTTCAGCTTTTTTTATTATTTCTGGATTTATTTTGTAATTATCATTTGAGAAGCTTTTTGGTATATTCATGCTGTACGGGGCAAGTTTAAATGTTGTTGGCGAATTATTCGTCAAAGAAACAAGTTCGGTGATCTCAGCAATTGCTGGCAGTTGTTTGCCATCACTTACAAGGGACAAAGGTCGACGACCCTTTTTGGGACTAGCAGACGGCGATGACTCTACATATGTAGAAGTTAACTGTTTACTTAAATATAAAAATTAGATAAAGATAACCATAAAAATTACCAAGAGAATCATCAAAGTTAAATTTCACAGGATTTCTAGACCTCATTTGCTTTGTAATTTGTCTCCTTTGCATAGGCACAATAAATAATTGAGTTATTAGCGCGACAAAAAGTCCCAGTGCAATACTAGATGTTAAAGCAATCCAAGATGGTATCTTGTCCATGTACAACACTGCCGGCAGTATTTAATATTCATATATTACACAGAACTTATATTAACAATTACTATGATGTTTTCTTACATTTGGGGCCGTCCAAAACTATGCTAATCAAGTTGATAAAAAACGTCACACCATAGAAAACTGGAAGCGATCTTAATCCAGCTTTAAGCGGATCGGATGAGCGTAATATAAAATTGCGGATTGCAAAAAACAGAAGAATACTGACAAGTCCACTCATGACCGGGGATATAAACCACGAACCAACAATCGTTCCCAATGTTGACCATTTGAGACCTTGTGTTCCACGAGCTACTAGACTAAATCCAATAGTTGAGCCAACGATACTGTGAGTTCCAGAAATTGGGAGTTTCATGAATGTAGCAACCAGCAGCCAAATGGCACTGCTAGCCAAAGCAGCAAGGCAACCGAGCATCAGTTCTTCTTCGGAGCCATTATAAAGAGTAACTTCAAGAATTCCCTTTCGCATTGTATCCGACACTTTGTAACCTGCATCAAAGAATTAACAAATAAAAGAGTACACGCAGGATTTTCCTGTTTCTTTTAAAGCTTCTTTACCTATCAAAATAGCACCTGAAATCTCACAGATTGTCGCTAAAAGGCATGCTTGCCGAATAGTTAAAACACCAGAGCCAACACTTGTTCCAAATGAATTCGCAACATCATTCGCCCCAATGCCAAAAGCCAACACAAATGCGATAATAAAGCCCAGAATAACAATCCAGAGGATATCCGGTGAACAAGGCTCCATGACAGTGGTTTTTTTAGTCTCGTATTCTTTGACAAAAAATACAATTTGTGTTCACGTACACCTTCTAAATATGTATATGCAACGGAATTCTTTGTAGGTACGTGAATCAATTTCTTAAGGGGCGGCAATTAGTAAGAATGGGAGCTATGTAATTCCGAGAACTACTTATTATATAAACTGCAGTTTTTTAATTTATAGTGGCCGAAATTTATCCAAAAAGGACAGTAATAGTATATAAAGAAATGAAAAAATTTAAGTTTTTTTTAGAAAATTACCAACGACTCACAAACTATAAATATGGAATTATATTTGAAATAGAATTTCAATATTTAAACAGCCGTGTTTGCGTTTAAACTTCATTTTGGACAGTTTCATAGTGCAACCATTTAATTAAGAGACGAGTTTAGTTTAATAAAGTTTCGTGTCTTTTGAAATTTTTAAGATCAAGAAGGTGGATGAGGAATTTTTAAAAATGACAACGCAAAAAAGACTAAGTGTCACAACCGCCTTTTAAGTACAATTGTTTTGATGTATGAAAACGCGTTGCCTCGCCTAATTTTATTAAAGTTGACTTTGTATTTTGCTATGTTGAGGAAAACGTCATTGACATAATCTATAATAATGAAAAATGTAATTAAAATCAAGGTTCTTTAGATGTTTTAAATCGTTCAATTGCTGCGATACCTGGTGTTCATGACAGCGTGCTTTCATATTCATCACGCAAACGATCATGTCTGTAAGAATAAATAAAAATATTGAATTTGTGGATTTGTTTTGAAATAGGCCCGACCTCATAAAAAGTAAACTATTTATTATTTCTTTATTATTAGTGTTGTAGCTCGGTAGTAATACGAATGAGGTACAAACTAAATGATATTTTATTAGAACTTAACTCAATGAAAAAATATAAATCAAGACTCAAGGTCGAGACTTATTTGGTAGAGAGAGAGAGAGATAGAATAAAAGGAGAGGAATATAGATCTGGTTCCCCACAATTAGTATATAATATGATGTAAAAATACTACTACTACTTTTGTTATCCAGTTAAATTTATAATTTCTCTATTCTTTTGTGAATAAACGACTTTTTGTTTTTTTTTCTTTTACCTTTAGGTTGTTTAAAAGAAAAATGTATATAGCCCGTAAACCCATGGATAAAAACCTCCTTAACTGGGTAATAAATAATAATAACAGTCCTTTCATTTTTAGATTGTATTTATATTGTTATAATCGTCAAATTATCTGTTTTTGAGGTGGCCCTATTTCACAGATTAACTAATTTTTTTTTTAAGAAAATTTAATAAATGCATCACAATTTAGTAATTTCTTTAGACCTCCCCCTCTCTACAAATTCAATTCTAAGCCTTAACTCCCGATCATCTCTCTTGGAGATGGCGGAGCGGTTCAATATCTACCTGTGTTGGGTGCCGGAACACAGAAACATTCCGGGTAACGGTATGGCTGACGAACTAAAAACTAACTATAGGTGGTCAAACGGTAAAACTTGCATAGCGACAAAGAAGATCTGGCTCAAGCTGAATCCGAAACGCTTCAAGTTTTTGATCTCTCAAAAAGATCGCTCATCGGTTCTATTTTAGGTGTCATCACTGGACACTGTCTCATGGGCAGGCATGCAGACAGACTTGGAGTCTTCTCGAATGACTTCTGCAGAAGCTGCATGGATGAGGAGGAGAAGGAGACCATCGTGCATCTTCTCTGTAGTGATCCGTACAGCCGTCTCCTAAAAACGTAAACTTCATATGGGAGCTTTCTTCCACAACGACACTAATGATCTCATCAACATTGACATTGGTAGTCTCCTACACTTCATACGAAGCTCTATTTGGTTCATCGAGTAGGTGGAGGGAATTTTTCCTGATCCGTGTGGTATCACAGTGGACCAATACTGGTCTAAGTGTGTCGGATTCACTGACAGCCACCTTAACCTAGCCTAACCTAACCTGAACTTAAATTTTAAACAGGGTTTTCTATGAAATTTGAATTTTGTACGTGTGGACGGTATACTATCACTTCTTTCAATCTATGAAAGAATTCCTAAACAGAATAAGCGTTTGTTTTGCAAAAATGTCGACGTACGCAGATAATCAAATAAAATTTTATTTGTCTATAAAATAATAATAATAATAGCAAGAGTTCTACCGGATGTACAAAATGCCTCCCGCGTTTCACAAAACTCAAACCAACTTATTCAAAACTAGAAAAACACGGAGAAGTTTTAAAAGGCAGAACACCATAGAACCTATTCAGAATTCCCAGTATGCGCATAGATAAATACTGTCTTCCTACTTGAGGGACTTTCTTTTTAGCACTCGCACAGCTATAAGTACAAACATACATAAATGTATTTTTGGAAAAAAAACCATAAAATTCACTGCACACAGTCGTTATAGTGTGGCGTAATGTGATGCCGCTATATGGCATGATTGTTACAAACATTTATAGGAGACCCGGTTCCGGAGCCATATCACTGCCAACAAGAAATAGAAAGTGTTGTCACCGAAAATACGCACGTGTGCAAAGGGTTCAATAAAATCGGGCTTTGGGAAGTGGGTTAAAAATTAATCGCAAGATTCCACCACCGAACGGACGAACGAACGACAGAACCATGTCGACGCCAGGTTTATATAGAGAATTTTAAAAGCATCACGAATAAAAATATTCAACTTTATAGAATTCAAAATGACTAAAGTTGTAAGAACAATATAGTATAGAATTAATAAAAGTTACCGTAAAGTAAATGTATAATAGCGAATTTCTTAACAAATTAACGTGATCGCAATTGCAATAAAAATTCTTTAAAATTTGCTCGATTTCATTTTGGCAACACATTTTTAAATTTATCGATTTTTATCAAAACTTACCAATCAAGAAGTAAATTAACATGGATTATGTATCTATATTCGATGCTTCCTTAAAGGATTTTGTGCTACTCTCTCTAACCTTTATTTGCTACTGAAAATGGTAAAATCCGGCCATATTTTTTGTGCAAACAAGGATCTTGGTTGCCACAATTGTCTTCCATGCGGCGAGATGACAGAACAAATAACAATAGCAGTGCAAATTCAGTTGCAAGTTAAAGGGTTTGCTTTAATTTCTATTAGCACAGGTAAACCAGTTTATTATTCAATTGAGTAGATGCGGAAATTAAAATTTTCTGCCAAAATTGTTTACTTACTTGAATAAAAATATTTTTGAAGTAATTCAGTTTAGTCCAAAGGTACGAATAAGATGCTGTAACGTAACAGGATTCGTGACTGATTCCTAGGCTCAGGCTGCATTTAACGAATCAATTTGTCCTTCCCAGAATAAATCATTGCTTTAATTCAATCACTTCTTGTATATTAAACCACATTATAGATTCTACCTCATTGCCATGAACGCTATTGCATGAAGAGTCAGTCTAATGTCAGAGTATTGAATCCAATTATAATTTTTTGACGTTTTTTTTGCTCGGTTTCCATAGGTTGAAATTTGGAAGATTACAAGTCTTAGGAACGGGCTACACTTTTAAATTTGTTTAAATTTCGGTTGATGCCAGCCTGAATATGTTTCGATGCTAAGCGAGTGCAGTCGAGTTGAGTCTATCTTCTCGCAACTCGACTGCATTCGCTCAGAGAACTTATCAACCTATGTGCTGAAATAATCAGGAGCAAATTTCAACACAACTACAACTCTAACTCAAACTTTCAACTCTGCAAACTCAAACGAGGTAACTATTAATATTAATGTCTATTTTAATCACGATTGACGATTATAAGTTTTTCTATTCTATACATATTCTGATATATTGCAATCTATACTATAAGAAATGAAATGTGGCTATGGTTCACATAAAAGACGTAACAGAGCTCTCATGATAGAAAAAGACATAGGCGTCTTATTATTTTTAATAACGTGCCTACAGTCTTGTCATCTCACATGAAAAATTGACGTGACAAGAATGCTCAGTTTTCTGTTGATTAAAATGACTTTAGGCTACTTTGAAAATAGCAAACATGAAGCAACGGGACTATAGTCTTTCAAAAAGGGACGTGATGACTTTGGTTATCCGACTTAAGACTTTAATACATACAACGGGAAAGCCAGCTGTAGCAGCACTGAAAGACCCAGATGTGAAACTGCAATATCTATCCCGCATACAGCAGTCACTCTCTGAGATACAAACCCTAGAGTCTAAATGGGAGAAAACCGCCGCTGCCGAAAAAAGCTCGTTATGTTCGTAGAAACGTTAGGGTACACGTTAACAAACTTTTCACATTTTGGTAGGAAACACAGAATGAAATAAGCAATATTTCGAAACGAATGTGAAATATTTGTTTTTGTTGTTAAGACTTCCATATAATGCTGGACGTTAGAACCCGAAAAGCAGCCTACGTCTACAGCGACTACAACCTTGTGGTTGGCAGTGTGTGATTGAAGCGGACCGCGCCGCTACACCACACGAAGTCATACAACGGGAATGCCAGCTGTAGCAGCACTGAAAGACCCAGATGTGAAACTGCAATATCTATCCCGCATACAGCATTCACTCTCTGAGATACAAACCCTAGAGTCTAAATGGAAGAAACCCGCCGCTGCCGAAAAAAGCCGCTGATAGTAGACAATACAGCACAGTCTACCAACTCGTTCGTAAGCTCGCCAACAAGAAACACCACATCAACTAGCCTGTTAATGCAATAGACGGCTCTTTGATCGTTATGGAGGAACAACAATTAACCCGCTGGACAGAAGATTCTAAGAATGTTTTGAATTGTACTTCGCCAGCCACATATGCACCCTAATACCTAATATGCTACTTAGCAGCAGCGTCACTACTCCTTCGTTGGATTAGATAAGGACAACAACTCGTTCAATGCAATCAGGTAAAGCAGCAGACAATGACGACATTTACGCAGAACTTCTTCAAGCCGACGTCAAGTTAACTACGCCAACATTCGATATATCAAGGAATGCATGCCTTGACTTAATACTATAGTAGTACCTGCATCTTAAGTAACAGACGTCAAGAGACAAGAATGGACAAGACAACTAGAGTGAAGAGCTCGATTGACAACTCTACAATGTAGTTAAAAATTATGCAACTGATTTAACTGAAGAAATATTTTGCTCGTGTAGTTACTTCAGATGAGTAACGATGACATTAAGTAGGGTATCAAAAATAAAATTGCGTTACGTTTTTGTGTAACGTTTTTACTCTTATACTTTTGTAATGGTATGCCTAGTTTTCTATAGTTATGTTTTTATGTATGTAACTATATAGGTATATAGCTAAAAATATAACTATATATATATACATAAATACATATATTACTACGGCCACAGCTCCTATTAAAATTTTGGGATCTGGCCAATAGGGACTGGAATTTTTGGAACCAAGCCATTTCTTAAGGGATTCGTATGAAACTCGGAATGTAGTACTAATATGCGACTATAAGATTTGTTCCTATGGAAATTCTAGGATCTGGCCAATAGGGTCTGGAATTTTGGGAAACAAGCCATTTCTCATCGTCATCTCATCTTATCATTAATCGTAATATCGACAACAACGTCAAAAAATTTCACATCAACCGCGCGTAAAAGTTACACGCACTCTTTTTTTCCTAAAAACTCTGCCCCAGAGCGCGCTCGAGCTCAGATTTTTTCAAACGGGAAATCGAACACGAAAGGCGAAATCTTTTGTTTACATTTTTTGATGCATGTGTTGTTGTTGTGTTAGTATAAAGAGGGGTAAATCTCCAGATCTGTTTTCGCTCTATGGTAGAGTCGTTTTGAAGGGGAAATAATAAACTTGACAGCAAAAAAAAACTTTGGTGCAGAGTAATACGAAAAAAACCGACATTGGTTTAGCATAAGTTCTATTTATTTACTTTTATCATAGATGTCACATTGACTGCCTTGTTTTAATTGCAAATTAATTAATTAATAAAATTAGTTTATTTGGTCTTTCTTTGTCATCTTGCTGAGTAAACGAAACTATACCCCTCGATTGCCGACGGGTAGCATACTTAAAATATTAATTACAAAACTTTATAATTGGAATACAAAATCAACTAGTTCTTTGGTTAGCTTGCAAATGTAACGACACCTTGAAACCGAGAGAGAAATCTTAGCTTTAGCAAACTGACGCAAAGAGACAAACATTTATTTCTAGTCTTTTGGATGAAGAAATACTATGGGTCTATTCTTTTATTCAACCCGAGCGAGTAAAGTTACCCGGAGTATACAGAACGAGTGTTGCACGACGTAAAAATGTTCGGTGTGTACACTGGGTAACTTTACACGCTCTTACTCTGCCTAACACTGATATTCACTTCAGAGTAAAAAATAGGAAACTGTGTATACACCGTGTCGTGCTCGGTTCACAATAAAAAGCACAGAGTACAGAGTAAAATTACCCCGGGTGAATAAAAAAACACAGTGTAAATTTTTGACGTACACTGCTCGCTCTGGTTCAATAAAAGAATAGACCCTATTACCTATTACGCGAACAAACCTCAACCTCATCTCTTGTCTGATGTCTTTTATACGGGACTAGCACTAAGCAAAAGTAAACCGTGCGCAGTGTTTTTATTCTATGTTTTCTCTCAACATCCAACCAAATTAATTGATTTTATTAAAATTATACATCAAAAATCAATCAACAAACGGTTTGAGAAACTGACGTGAATGGCAATAACAGCAGTGATCATTTTAGCGAAAGCTACGAAAAGTGAGTGCAAGTGTTGTAGACTGAAAAATTGTCGACGCTTATAAAACGGCGCCATTTTATAATGTAATATTTCGATTCTGAACTTCAATTCAACTCAAAAGAAAAAAATTTCGGTTCCCGTAAGTTAAGGATTCTATTGTTTTCGTTACTGCATAATTGTTTTAAGATTTTTGAGGCGAAATAATTGTTACATCAAAATGTATTTTAGAAATGAGCTGGCATCGAAATTCAATTAGTGTGCTGCTGCTTGACCTAGTTCGATACATTGCAGGAGTTATTCATGAAAAACCAAATGGACAAATAGACATTTAGATAGCAAAATTGAAATGGGTTACAAAAAATACTCATTCCTCGCAATTCAATTTTTATTTAAAATCGTTGGATATTACGTTTATTTGTTAAGTGTATGTATTCTGTTAAGTGCAGCTGCTCGCAATATCTTGTCATTGCCATTGGAAACCGGATGAGTGGCAACACACAGGTTATTTGTGAATGCGCGCTCAAACTCCTATACTGGATTTCATAAATAAATTTGGCATATGACTGGCACTTAATAGGCCATTAGTTAGTTTTTTTTATGGTGCATTATACCTTAAAGACCATAACATAATATGTGCATTCTACATTAAAGACCATCCAAATCCGATAGGGCACAAAGAAAGATGACCTTTACTAAAATCTCTTGTTCATAAACTTGAATTAAATACCTTTCAGACTTTACACAATTATGAAAAGAGGAAATAATGATGCATCATCTTTGGAAACAGCAAAAGAAACACTCACTAGTGAAAATGAAGTGAGAAAAAAATAAACACCATCTTTTATATGTAGATTACACAAAAATTATTTTATTCCAGGAATCCGATTCGAATACAGATCAGTCCAGTTCCACGTCTGACAGTATACGTAAAAAATGCCGTAAAAGTCCAACTCAGTTTAGCGTTGTTCAAAGATCCGACACAGATGGTATTCGGATGAAAATCTCAGCTATCCGCACGACAGCTTCATTGACAACTGTGCCAGCGGGTCAGAATAAGAAAGGGAATAAATCCTTTAACATAGTTAATGGTGAAAATAACAATTTAGATCCATTGCGCACTGCTGCGCTAAAGTTAAAACAAAAAAGTTGCCCTAACAGTAGCATTAAAAATAAACCGGATAGTATGCGCGAAGATACATCTGCTGTCAACATAGAAGACAAATTAACTTGCTCGGCGTGTAAAAGTGATGAAAGTGAATCGGGCCTTTCGGAGGCTACAACAACAACGACAACTACAACAATGGCAACCACCAAGAAAATTAAAGTTAAAAGAAAGAAGGTAAAGTACAACATCTGCTTAGTTCTAAATAGTTGTCAAATTTATAATCAAAAGTTTTGACATAATATACTTTATTTTTAAACATATGACACTAAATTGGTTTCCTGATCACATTTACTGGAGTACCATGTTTGCGTGGGCGCTTCGCAGCCAAAATATCAGGCATCTGTACAATAATTGTGGAAACCGAGTTTTCAACATTTTTTGAATGGGCCACCATTCACCAATTGGTTTGGTTTCAGACCCATTCCAAATTTTGACAGTATGTGTTTTATTGAATTACAACTACATATTTCTATATAAAAATTCTGCAAAACTCGACAAAAAAAAGTTATGGAAGTCTCTTGATCATGGTGTCGACACCTTACAAAATATGACAGTTCGTGTTTTCTTGGAATACCACAAACCTGTCACAAAATTTCAGGAAAGTGCGATGAACGGTTTGAATGAACAAACATATAAAAACAAGTTGCGCGCTGTGCGCAAATTCAATGCTCTTGTTGTTTTACATTATGTGTACGCAAGTAAAATTATGTGCTTATATTATAGGTTATATCATATACACCAACCGAATACAAAATATATCAATACGAATACAAGAGTCTAAAACTATAGATATACTAGCTGAAATACCCTGCCTTGCCTGGTGGCCCCTACCCCACTTAGCTCCACCCAACTGACCATCCGTCCAGTGACCCCTTTACTGACCCCCTCCCACACTGATCCCCACCCGAAACTACAAGACCTATAACCCCTTGGCCAAAAAAAACTCGGTACAATGTTGAAAACCCGATCAAAATCGGTCCAGCAGTTTTCAAGATTAGCGCATTCAATTGGAAGTACAAACAAAATACCTCTTTATGTAATGGTATATAGATATAAGGAAAATGTATTTTAGCAGTAGTATTCTGATAGCTTAACGAGTAATAAAAAATAATGATAAAACGTGTGTCTTTTAGGCCTCTTACCTTAACCATTTTCGGTTTGACGTTAATTCATGTTATTATTTAAATGAATTAACTTAACCGGGATATGTTATACCCCTAAATAATTTTCAATAATTTATAAAATGCTGTTTTTTTTTTTTTAATTGTTATAAGCTTACTGGTGCATTACGCTAGATGACATATGTTTACTTTACGGGGCCGTTAACTATTTATTAAACCTTGGTTGTTACGTTGAAGGTATCTGCTGGGCGTGATGGTTGTCCCGCAATAGTTTTGAAGATGTGTGTTTCAACGTTGGCATTGCCACTGCGCAGGCTTTTCCATTTCTCTTATTATTCTGGAGTCGTCCCAAGGAATTGGAAAACGGCCTTTATACAGCCTTCTCCTGTCTGTCATCTCTTTCCTCGTACCGACCAATTGCGTTAATCCTTTCCATCCATCCTTTCTAAGGTCATGGAAACGCTGATCAATCTCAAGCTTATGCAATTCCTCGTAATCACGTAATCCTTCACGTAAAATCCTTAGCGACCAGCGGTATGGTTTTCGTAGGCAACGTTCTACATGATGGCTTATCTCACTGAAAACTGGAACCAGTCTATTCACAAACTTGCTTTTACCGGGGGCTCCGCCACCCGCACACATGAACCCCCGTCTTGCAATCACTACCACGGAATGGGTGTACTATTGCCTAAGCCTAAACAAAGCGCCACCACCACTATGTGGTTTACCGAGCGTACGTTCCATGAGAAAATTCTTAAATCTTTGAGCCGTTTTCGTTGCCGTCGTTCATCAGTGTATCCAAGGCTGTTTTGGGTTCCGTAATAATGCGACGTTATTGGCCTCGCGCCAAACTTACTTTGAAGGTACTATCCCGATCATTCCGCTTTTCCTACATTGGAGGAAAATTACCGGCAGCCACCACGTGGAGGTTTGATCGCACTTCCACCAGTCAGATAGTTACGGCCACCTGCAATTCTAGAGCATTCTGTGTTATAACATTTATTCTGCTGATGGGTGACCGCCCTGGCTACTATTTAGAACGCGTATATTTGCCCTAAACTGGTCACTGTTTTATCGCTTTTTTCACAAGCTGTGTTCAAAATAAATATCCAGATGCATCCCACCCATTTGCGAAGCCATCCGTAATACCCCTGCATCAACTCGAGCCCACGGGTCCACCATTAAGCTTATCTTCGGACGCACTAACCAATTCTGAGATTCCTTTTTTAGCCGCACAATAGTTATGTGGAATTATTTGTCTGATTCTGTGTTTCCGCATTTGTATGATCTGCAGTCATTTAAGACACACGTGCATAGACATCTCATCTTTTCCTCTCGTGTGTACATTATTACAAAGAAATACGGTTTCATGTATCTATTTTTTATAAAAGCCTGAAACAATCTACACAAACTACGCTGCAGGAATCTAATATGAAAAAAAAAACTATAGTTATTTTTTTTAAAGCAACAATTAACTACACTTTTTTTAAAACCATATTATGACCTGGGTCTTTTTGCAGGTGCAGCTTAAAGGAAATGACACCAAGAAGTCAGCTGGAAATATTGCGGTCAATTCGAAAACATCAAATGATATCCTAGCGCATTCGTCAGACTCGGAAATGGATACCAAAACGTCGCAATCTAAAATTTCAGCAATAGCAACGACATCGTCTCTAGCTATGTCGATGGCGAATAACAAAAGAAAACTTGTATCACTAAATTCTGTCAGTGGTTCTACAGGTATACCTGATAATATTGGACTCTCATCAAGTGATAATGAATTGCCGGCGCTAGTCAATGCAGCAATCAAATGTGTAGAAAGTAATTCAGACTCTGAAAACGAAAAGAAAAGTGTTCCCACAGATTTACCACCAAATCTGTATCAATATCAATCATCTTTGCTACAGGACTTTATGGAAAAAACACAAATGCTTGGTCAGCCAGTAAAGATTTTATCAGCGAACAGTACAACATTGAAAAAATCTCAGCTTGAAGAGTCGTCAGATGCTACCTTAGACAATTTGTCAAATAGCAGACAGTTATTACAAAAGAAACGACGTGGTCGTCCCAGGAAATCTCTTAGCATTATGACTCAGGCATCTACGCCCACGGGCAAAATACCCTCCCCGAATATTATAAGTGAATCAGCAGACTCTGGTGTAATATCGACGACGAGTACTGCTCAAAGTATTTCACCGTCGCCCAAGTCCTCGTCTATGTTGAAAAAACCATCGGAAGCAGATCTAATTTCATCATTTCAGCCGCCGGTGCCTGTTAATAAACCTAAGATCGATATTGTGAGTTTGGACAAACGTATGTATGCTACGGAACGTGTACTTTATCCACCGCCAAGGAACAAAAGAAAACAGTTTTTGGCTGCGACTAAAGAAAAGGCGCTGCAGCTATCACTAAAAGCGACAAAAATTTGCAAGGATGAACTTATTGACCCTTTGTGGCGGAAAATAGATGTAAATAAAAAGTTTCGCCGTCCAAGTCTCGCCGGGTACAAGAGCGACGGAGGAGGTAATACCATTTGTAGCAAAGTTCTTGTTGCCAAAAGTGGATATGTCAGCGACTACATTTCTGTTTATGCGCGCAACCGCCGGTACTCTGGATACAAAAGCGATGCAAGCGGTAAAAGTCGCTACAGCGCAAGGAGTTGCATTAGTCGAGCCAAAAGCTGTGGTTTTCGAAGTGACTGTAGCACTGCAGGAATTCCAACAACAAAATCTAGTAAATTTCGGCGAAAACGTCGCTGCTCATTAATGAAACATCATTCAAAGTCGGTGGGAAATGTTAATGAACAAGATATTTTGCAGTTGGCAGGCCTAAGTCTGGGTCAGAGCAGTGAAGAAAGTAGCGAATACGGATGTAAGCCAAGCTTAACAAGTCTTCCGACAACTTTGTCGAAAAAGTATGGAGAGATCAATCGATTTATAGCAACAGGAGAATACTTTGGTCGAGGGAAAAACCGTGGGGATAGTCTTGAAGATGCATCCCAGTACAAGTGCAGCAATTTACTTGGTAGCTTTACTAAAGCGATAAAAGAGCCTAGCAAAATGGGTCTACGTCAAAAAAATATACTTGACTCCGAACTTACACATGAGCTTATGCCATCTCATTCTTTGAAAAAAATCAAGTCTCGCCGCTCGTCAGTGGCCAGTTATTGCAGTAGCTATTATTCTGGTTTTTCTAAAATTAAACGTCGACGAAGGCGAAAAAGTTTCCGTTACTCTTCATCGAACAAATCGTGTATCGTCGATTCTAAGCTATTAACAGAAATAGAAATAATTACAAATACTTTTGGGTCCATGTGTCGGATTCAATGCGAGAAAAGCACATTCTCCAAAGAGAAAGAGAAATCAGAACGCATTGGTGGCGATAACAGCAAAGGTGCACCGCAAAAATCTCGAGAAAATCGCGATAAACGAACTCAAAAGAAGAGAAAATTGAGCGAAATCGTTGATTTAAATCTTATGAACTCCTCGACTACGTTATCTGCTTCGAAACGCAGGCATAAAAAGACCTGCAGTTCAAGTCCGGATGACCACAAGTTGCCTCTAAAGAAACGGCATTACCTGCTTTCTGGTCGTGAAAAGTCTTCAGAAGGTTCTCTTGGTAAATTGCATGCCGTCAACTCGTTAGAACTGACGAATCCTCTATATCCCGGGAAGGGACATAGAGAAGTTACAGCTTCGTGTATACATACAACAAATCAAGCACAACAAAAACCCAGTGCTAAGCTTTCTTCCAAGGCTGCAGTGACTCCTAAAAAGAGACATTTACAGCAGACATCCCAGCAGCAGCATCAGGTGTCGACCACTCAAGCTGGCGAAGATTTGATTTCTGCATCTATTATTACATCTGTTAAAAATAACCAATCATCCCCTTTAAGAATCTCATTTGAAACAGCTGCAGCTTCAAGCTCAATGTCAACAACAACGCTGGCTTCCCTGAAGCAAGTTGATAGAAATCCTTTACCAAAAACATCCGAAAATGTTAACAAGAAGCGCTCTCGCCTTGAAGGCCTCGTAAACAAAATAGCAAGCCATTGCGACTCTCCAGTCAGTTCAAGCGTGGCTTTATTGAGTTTTGCTTCGACAAATTCTATATCACCTGTCAAGGAGACATCAAACGTGTCAGCCGTTAACGTTACGGAGACATCTGTTTGCCCACCGCCAGGGGTGTTTGAGCCATCAGTTGAGCTGGAAATTCAAATTCCACCTATATCTACTAAGTTGAGTGAAAATGTAGTAATTACAAAATCTGAGGTGGATTCACCACTCGATTTATTAGAGCTCAACAAACCGTTTCAGGAATCAGCTAAGGTCGAAGCACGAGTCGTTGAGTCTTTATTAAACAAAACTGGTGCAAACCAAATTCTCAAACGAAAGCGGAAGAAGATTAATCGCACAGGGTTTCCAACGACTAAGAAGAAAAAGCGAAAACTCAGAGACTCATCAACGATTGATGTCGAAGTTGTTAACAACAAGGAGGAGGTTTCGAATAGAGGCGTAGAGAAAATGTGTGACCGCGTGCCACACACAGGAGAGGCTAGCCATATATTCTTGGAGCGGGCAAATCGCACGCCGCGTTTATCAGTTGTAAGTCTAGAGCGATTGCAAGGAACATCGAGTAAGAAGCGAACTGATCGCACCGAAGAAAAAGATTTTTCAACTGTATCCACTATGTCTCCGTCGCCTTCGTTGTCAACTTTTAAGCTGCGTGTAAAAAGCGAGTCTAATAACAGTAAGCAAAAGCATCTACCAGTTGATGCTGCAGCAGTTGTTAGTAAAACCCGAGAACGAAGAATTGAGGCGAAGAATTCGTCGACGACGCAAAATAAGACTATGGTTGGTAAAAGGCGGCAGGCACAACCGGTAGGACAACTAGGAAAAAATGGCAAAACTATTGTAATGGATACAAAACTGAAGGAGACAATTAAAGTCCTACCGGTAGGAATTGACCCGAATACAAATTTCAGTTGCAAAATCCGATTAAAAAGAAGAAGTTCGTTTTATCCGAATCATGCACCCGAAGCCAAAAGAGGATCTGTAGCTGTGTCAAAAGATTGTGTACATTCTAAAAAGGATGAACTAGCAGCAGGTCCTGCAGAATCGGAGAGTTGCGATCACTTGGAACAGGATATATTACCACTTAATGAGGGGCCAAAATTAGATTCAGACTCAGCTATTAGCGATACCAGTGAAGAAAAGTCACTGGTATCGCGTAAATCAACAAAATGGAAGAAAACTTATCTGCAAGCGGGTTTGTTGTCAGATTTTTTTAAGGTTGCTTCATTAACCAAAACTAGTGCTGCACAAAACAAAAAGAACGCAGCCTTAGTCGCAGCTTCATCGAAGGAAAACCACGAATCAATTGAAGCGACTGCAGGCGGCGCAGTAGCACAAAAACTCTTGCCGCCTCCTCCATACTGTGAGAAATTTTTCCGACGAACGCAGTTGGACTTCCTGCTTCCCTACGACATTTGGTGGGCATACATGAATTCTAAACTACCAGCAAGAGTAACAGTGCCTTCGTGGAACTACCGCAAAATCAGAACCAATGTATATGCGGAGTCAGTTCGTCCCAACACTGCAGGCATCGATCATCCTACTTGCAATTGTAAAGTAGATGTAGGCTGCAGCGATGAGTGTTTGAATCGCATGGTCTATACGGAATGTTCTCCTTCTAGTTGTCCGACCAGGGAAAAGTGTCGCAATCAAAAGATTCAACGTCATGAAGTTGCACCTGGCGTGGAAAGATTTATGACCGAGAATAAAGGCTGGGGAGTTCGCACAAAGTTGCCAATCAAGAAGGGAACTTACATTCTCGAATATGTTGGCGAGGTAGTCACGGAGAAGGAGTTCAAAGAGCGCATGGCGACCATGTATTCGAATGACACCCATCACTACTGTCTACATTTGGATGGCGGGCTAGTCATTGATGGGCATCGAATGGGCAGCGACGGTCGTTTTGTTAACCACTCGTGTTTACCAAATTGCGAAATGCAAAAGTGGTCTGTCAATGGATTGTCGCGAATGGCGTTATTTGCTGCTCGTAACATTGAAATCGGCGAAGAGCTTAGTTATGATTACAATTTCTCTTTGTTTAACCCCTCGGAAGGGCAGCCCTGTAGGTGTAACACACCTCAGTGTCGAGGAGTTATTGGTGGGAAGTCACAGCGTGTTAAGCCACTAGCGATTGAGCCGAAGGTAAGTCTTTAAGTCTTTTAATACCTTGTCTAATTGGGTTTTCTTTTTTAAGCTTACGGAATCTTCGAATAAGGATGGTCGAAAGGGTCGTCAGCGGAAGCGACAAGCTCGCAAGAATACAGCTCGTTTGCAGTCAAGAGATATTGTGGTAGCTCGTTTACAACATCTCTCCGACAAGGAGAAAAAGGTTATTCGATCGCAGAGAATTTTTCTAACTAGAAATTTTGAGAAGGTATTAACAGCAATGCATTTTTGGGTTCATTCAATTAAAAGCTTAGTCATCATATTATTTCTTTATACTTGAAAGATTCGAAGATTAAAAACAAAAGAAAACAGAGATGATTCAACGTCAGCGACATCCTCCTTCACTTTAGCAAAAACATCTACAGAAAATGTTTACCGGCGGCCATCTACACCAACTTCGTTAGCAGCACAAATTTCTGCGCTTCGAAGTCCGCGTAATATTAAGACACGAGGATTAGCATTGGCTGTCTACGATCAAGAAGTGGAGAAAATGGCAAAAATGGCAGTGATCTTAAGAGAGATGTGTGTTGATCTTGAAAATATTAAAGACCATGATGGTAAAACACTAATCAGCAAAGTATTTTTTGATGTGATTAAGAAGAAGAAGAAAGGAAAACAACCAGCAAATATCACGAAACCAATCGGTTTTAATACAGTACAAAGCAACATTGAGAAAGGCTTCTACCAGAATCCTTCCGCCTTCGATGCTGATATGATGCGAACATTTGCCGCTTCCCGCCAACAATGCGGTGATGATGAGGTCAAACTAAGCACACTCAAGACCTTGAAGGAAGCCTACCAGACAAAAAAACACGAAATTTACTGTCAACTTGCAGAGCTCGTTGACAAAGAAAGCCTTGTAAATTTTAAATTATTTGTCCCAGAAGATGTGCCGGGAATTTCACAGGATGCTGAACAAACTCGTTCATCGTTAGCACCATTAGAGGTAACTGGGAGTGAAGTGAAGTCAACGGAGGATATAATCGCATGTATTTGCGGTCTTTACAAAGATGAAGGGCTTATGATACAATGTTTCCGATGCATGGTGTGGCAGCACACTGAGTGCACAAAGGCAGATGTCAATGCGGACAACTACTTGTGTGAGAAATGTGAACCACGAGCCGTCGATCGCGAAATTACACTTGATGATTTTACAGAGGATGGTTATCGGTATTATCTTTCATTGATGCGTGGTGATTTACTGCAAATACGTCAAGGCGATACAGTTTACGTCCTTCGCGACATTCCGTTTAAAGATAATGATGGCAAAATATGCCCAACAAAGAAACACACATACGAAACAATCGGAGTAATTGATTACAACGAATGTGACATATTTCGTGTGGAACGACTTTGGAAAAACCATGATGGCAAACGATTTATTTTTGGCCATCATTTTCTGCGGCCACATGAAACTTTCCATGAGCCAACGCGGCGATTCTATCCGAATGAAGTTGTTCGAGTACCCTTGTACGAAGTAGTACCAATAGAATTGGTCATTGGACGTTGTTGGGTGCTCGACCGGACGACATTTTGCAAAGGGCGTCCCATTGATTGTACCCTAGAAGATCACGTTTATATTTGCGAATTGCGCGTGGACAAGACGGCGAGATTTTTTTCCAAGGCAAAAATTACCTATCCGACATGCACAAAAAATTATGCGTTTAAGAAATTTCAGGAAAAGCTCAAGATATCCAAAACCTATGCTGTAAGTAAATTTCGATAAAAACCTTTCTATTAAATAGTCTATAATTCTTCTACCTTTCAAAGCCCCACGATGTTGACCCCTCGTTGTTGAAAACGAAAAAGCAAAAGACTGAAGCAGAACCTGCTAGCAAAGCAAATATGGTACCATCACAAGCAACGTTATCTGAAAATATCTCTAGATTGGAGGATAAGACTCCATTAGCATCGACAATGACGACTACATCGGTGTCAGTAAAAAGAAAACAGAAGAAACAGAAAGTAACAGTCAAAACATTGAAAACAGTAAGTAAACAAAAATATTATAATGATATATTAAATTAAAATCAAAATTGTTTCTTGGGCATACACGCAGACCATAAAGCAAAAACGCATTCGCTTGGAAAAAGTCTTGAATGCAATGAAACTTTATTCAAAAAATACTCAAATGGCAAACGAACCGGCTCTCGATCTTTCGTATTTACTTTCTGGTCGCGGAGCTCGTCTAAGGAAAACAGCCGCAGTCCTTGTGCCTACTGTGTTAAATAAAAATGATGGATAACTAATGGTGACTGCTGAATTCATAAATCATTTGTTAATTAAGAGGAAAGAAGGAAGCAACTAGAATTTAACTTATATCGTTTATTTTATTATTACTACATTTTAAGTATATTTTATTATTATTATAATTATTATTATGAATATTGTGTTACTTATTTATTTAACAAAACAGTAGACAAATTTTTACAATATGTATTTTTATTATTTACTGTTTACTAATTATTTACATGTAATGTTTTCGCTGTATGTTAACACAAGTCATCATGTTTAACAAAATTATTACCGTTTGTAGTATATACTTCGTTTATTTATCAAACAATTTCGCATCATTAATTGTTTTAACTTTTTTTATAAAATACAATATATTTTTTCATTGCTACATATAGTTTTGTATGTTTGGACTTTCTATTTTGAAGAGTTATCGGTTAACAAAATCAATATACTGATAAGATAACAGTACTTACTAAGTAAAATTGGAAAATCCATAACATTACTCAACGAGACGAAACTTTGTGTGAATTCATAGTCATTTAAGCAGTATATATATGGATACAGCGTTTCACCTTATGCGAATCTTCATTAGACTGAATCAAGTCAAACACAGCTTTTCCCAAAAGGACTTAAGCCACCGAAATGGTTTGGTGCTGTGCCTGCACCGACACCGATTATTTACCGTACAATGCTTCATTTTTAAATTCTCTATGTTAACTTCGCATGTCCGTGCGTTTGTGGCTGGCTGGCTGGCCAAATCTTGTAATACATTTTTAGCCCGCTTCCAAAACCCGCTTTTATTGAAATTTTGCACAAATGCGTACCTCCGATGACAACACTTTCTATTCAAATTTGGAAATGATTTGGCTCCGGGTCGGGGAACTGCCATAAAAATTTTGTTTTAAATATGTCCCATAGAGAATTTCAATTTTGCAAGTACCGGCGGCGGCAGCTCACCATTTGGTAGCGTGATGCTAGTTGCGAAATGTTAAGCAAGCAGATTGGCCTTGTCTATAGAGCTGACAGTTGGAATGCCATTGTGAATGAGCGTTGGAATAGAAGAAGTGGCGGTATTTTTAATTTGTTTCACGAATGAGCAACATTTTTTAAAATAATGCCATATGGCGGCATCAGATCATGCCATACCATATTGACTGTATTCTGTGCGTTGTATGCAGCACTGCTCTCCCCGATACGATTTCGCAACTCTACTCAAACTGTCCTTGATAAACGCACATTACACGATCATTAACAATGTCATTATTAGTAATGATTAACGAAATCAGAAAATTATTCATGTTATCTATTACTAAGTAATTATATTTTTAATAACCGTTACTGTTGTTGTAGCAACTATGTATATTCGTATTAGTCCAAACGTTAGGTTGTAATGTTTATGTTGCTGTCGGAACAGTCCAGGCCCAGAAATGCGGCTGCTTCGACAGGGTGTGTCCATAGGGATAGCGGTGTGAGTAACGTCCAATGGGCTGGGATGGCAGCTGAATAAATGAGCGGTGCGTTTTTTTATACTGTACACACGCTAAAGTGATTTGCACCCTTATAATGTTATGCACAGCGTGGGCGTTAGGAAATTAGGGATAGTAAAAAATGATATGTCTATTCACGTGTTTCTTAAACGACTGCAGATCATACAAATGCGGAAACACACAATCAGGCAATTCATTCCACATAACTATTGTGCGGCTAGGGGAATGTCTGAATTGGTTAGTACGCCCGAAGATAGGGTTAATGGTGGACCCGTGGGCTCGAGTGTTACGGATGGGTTCGAGAATGGGCAAGATGCATCTGGATATTTCTTTTGACCACCGCTCGTTGAAAAAGCGATAAAACAGTGACAAGCAGGAAACATTCCTACGATATTCAAACGATTCTATTGTTTTCGCGATATTTACGTCACCAATAAGTTTTGACGCGCGGTTCTAAATTCTGTCTAGTATATGCAATGTGGTTTTGGGGAATCTGCCCAGACAATACAGTTGTATTCAAGAAAAGGAAAAAAAAATAATTACAATAATTATCAAAGAGTTGAGTGTGGGCCACACTCCAGAAGAAATACTGGAATAACTCCAAAGCAATACAGAAGATATTAAATTCGTAAAAGCGTACAGGTACGTTACCCCGCGTTCAAAGTGTGAAAATATTGTGTTACCACTATTAGTGGTGCGGATATCTCCAGATAACAGGGTAGAGAATTTAAAAAATATTAGATATGTCGGTGGCCACGTAGTGACCTTCGAAACCCGACGAAGTCATGTTTTGCAATGTCATTGTTGTCAGAGATTCGGTCACACTTCGTCTATTCTCAGTAGGTTCGATAGTGACAACATTGCGATATGGAAAAAGTGGCATTGAAAATGTAATTCAGTTTACATTTTTTCAGTCGCTAGCAGCTTTATTTTGACATTTTCGCACTGTTGTCACTTTTGTGTATTTATGTATTTCTTCAACTTGTGTGTCGGTTTCGATAGCCCTGCCTTAGATATTCGATATACTCATGTAAAGCACGTATCTTGTTTCTGATAAAGTTATGGCAATGACATTTTGGCAAAAATACATAATATTTGTAAATTGAGAAAATTTATAAAAATAGTATTTGTCAAAAAAATCTCAACTTTATTCTTCTTAAAATAGTTCATGGACACACCTAATACAAGTTGTCAAAAAATATACGAACAAACCTAATGCTAAAACAATCAGCTGATGTGCACATTTAAAACGCAGTATATGATGGCTGGGCTGGTTATGCTTAAGATTTAAGTTGCACATTGCAATGGCAAGACAAGAAGTAAAAATAGGGAACAAATAGTCCAGTGAAACACGAATCGGATAGATCTGAAGCAATATACCGATATCTTAAATCATTTCGAATCTCTTGGAAATTTAAGCTTTAAATAATATTTGGACCAAATATATAAAAGTTAAAAATGCTGTGCCATGAAGGAAGGGTCAGTGTGGCCTGTTTTCTCGGAACTGGTTTTATAGTATTGTTTACGTGCGGACCTCATATTTATTACAACATTGTTCCAAATATTTGGGGTGCAGTGCTCTGGGGTCCGTTTTTGTATTTTGCCATCATAAATATGATAATTAGATTTGTGCTGAGGGATACCGATTACCAGGTTTGTACGGGTTACTGATGATGTTATATGAATACAAGCAAATTTATGACAATTTTTTCAGATTGCGATTCGAGCTTCTTTTCTGGGCTTCGTATCATCAGTGAGCTTGCTGCTAATCTTTTTTGCTCAAGACCATTGGGTGTTGTTTGGTATATATGGATTTTTCATGTCCTTCTTTCACTATTCCGAATTTTTAGCAATTGCTTGGTCCAATCCTTGCAGTCTCACAGTAGATTCGTTTATTCTCAATCATTCTGTACATTACGCTGTTGCTGCTTCCCTAAGTTGGGTAGAATTTGTTTTAGAAGCAGTCTTTTTACCGGAGTTTAAAACCAAATACCCACTGTGGTTAGCTGGTGTCCTGTTGTGCGTCATTGGAGAGGTACTTCGAAAAACTGCTATGACAACAGCAATGTCCAACTTTAACCACGAAGTAAATTAATAAAATAAAATAAAAATATTGGTATTTTCTTATAACACGTACACTTTCAGGTCCAATATGTAAAAGCAAAAGACCACCAGTTAATAACGCATGGAATATACTCGTACACACGACATCCATCGTATGTAGGTTGGTTTTGGTGGTCTATTGGCACACAGGTAATAAACCGAAGGCAGACGAAATTTGTAAGGGGTACATTTATCATTTTTACAGATAATCCTGATGAATCCCATCTGCGTGTTATTGTATACGATAGTCAGTTGGAAGTTTTTCAAGTATCGAATTTTTATCGAGGAAATAACGTTGTTAAACTTTTTTGGAATGGATTATTATAATTATCAGCAGAAGGTTCCGACCGGTTTGCCATTTATTAAAGGATATCAGGTGCAAAAGATGCAATAACTCAAATGGATACAACTAAAAAAAATTACCTCGGAAGCTGTTAGTTATTGCAACCTTTTCTTTTTTACTTATAATAAATAAAAAAAATTAACAAGTCAAGTGTGAATGATGTTATCGTGAAAATTTAAGCAGCGGTTGGCTTCCATGGCAATGGTTTACATCGTTATTTGTATCATAGAAAGATTTTGTATATACAAGACATGTATTTTACTGATTTGGCTCGTGTAAATGGTTATACGAAATAAATACAAGCTTTATAGTAAAGTAGTACAGTGAAAGTTGAAGATTTAATGGCCGATCAAACAGAAATTGACAAATTGGCTGCTGTGGAGTTTCAGAGTCTGCAAAAAAAGGTAAGTTTCATACAAAAACCATGTATTTATTTTTAAGGCTATCAGCTAATATGACGATTTTGTGTATACTGGGAAGTGTGTCTTTCATAAACTTATGGCTGTGGGTTTAAATTCGTCTACATAACCAGCACAAGTGCTTTAAACACAACTGTATTTGATATTTTTTAGCACCGCTCTTTGCAGCTAGAGTTGCGAACATGTTTAGATATTAAAACTAAACAACTAAAGACCCATAATCGAGTAATTTCAGTTTTACAACAGGAGCTGGAGGCATTAAAAGATGCAATCAAGACTATTGAAGACGGTACTCATGCAAGGATCAATGTTACAGTAAGTTTAATATGAAAGATACACAGATTTACATTAGATATGTGCGTATTAATTGTTTACAGAAAGAAAAACGACTCTGTATCATTAAGGGTCAGTACTTGAAGTTGCAGAAATTAGTAGAAAACGAAAAAATCAACGTTTGGGAGCTTGAAGGACACATTAAAAAAGTATGTAAGCAAAAAGAAATCCATTATAGAGCAGAGATAACTACATATCAATATGCAGATGGAAAAGGGAATAGAAGTGCTTCGCAAAAATGAAGTGTCCGATAGTTGCTACAAAGTTACAATAGTAAAAGTTCAAAAAAATGTTATAAAATTAGAAAATCGCTTAGATGTTGTCAACAAGAAATGCAGCGATATTCTGACGGAAAACACTAAACTACGTAATTCCATTAATCACATGCTGCAGGAAAGGTGTGTTTCTTACAATAAAAAAAAAAACACAAATTTATATTCATCCTAAATAGAGCGAATTTCAATGAAATGTGGCAATCGATGGTGGCTCAATTTAATGAGGGGAAAAAGTTCATAATGGACTTGATTGACACGTCGAGTTTGGCATTTGATCAACGAGAAGAACTATGCATCAAACTGCAGGCATTGAAGGACCGCAATGAGAACGATAAATTAATGCACATTCAAGTAGTTCGCTTGAAAGATTTTACCCTAATTGTTCCAATTAATCAGTGGTTACTTTAAAGGAAATGCGTGAAATGCAACGCCGACTAGAGCATGATGCCAAACTGCAGCAATTTTTCGACATTAAAGGGAAAAAGAGAATTAATGCAGAGCTAGAACTACGCGAAGTTGGTAAACGGATGCAAAAAAATGAGGATTTTGAACGGCGTTTGGGCGAGTATAAGGACATTATCGAGAAGATCAAGGTAAATCTACAAGTACTCGTGTGTATAATGAAGGCATTAATTAAATTAATGGTATATTGCCACTTTGTTCTAGAATCTATGTGTTGAAAAAGAGAATGATTGCTTGGACGTGAAATTTAAAAGGCAGGAAGAGGAAAATTTTGCTCTCTTTAACTACGTTAATGAGCTCAGCCATGAAGTAGAAATTTTAAATGTAACCACTAAAGAGCTCAACGATGAAATTGGTAAGAAATTAATTCTATTGATTGAAGTTGGGTGTTATCCACGTTTTAGAATTTTGCTCTAAGCTAGTCGTATTGCTTATCGATATTTTAAAAAGTTTCTTTCTGTAAAATATGTGGTGTGGAGTGATTTTATTCTGTCTTTTATGTGAAGCACTCTTCCGCCCCGCTAATGCATGGATTCTCTCTGTAGAAAGGGTTCTGGAAATCAGCTTAATATGATTCATCATCATCATATTTGGCTATACTACCGGTGTCCGGTCCTGGCCTCCCGAAAAAAATATCTCCACCGGTCCCGATTTCGAGCCGATGTCATCCAGTTTGGAATCCCTAAACTCTGGGCGTCCTGGTCTATGCCATCCTTCCAGAGTAGGCTTGGCCGGGCTTGCTGTCGTGTTCCATAAGTCTTACCGCAAAGGACTTTCCCAGCAGCGAAGATGATCGCTCATGCGAGCTAGGTGTCTTGCCCACCGGAGCCTACCGAGCTTAATTCTCTTCACGATGTCGACGTCGCGGTAACGCTCATAGATCTCATCATTATAGAGTCTCCGGATTCGTCCTTCCTCACATACGGGGCCAACAATTCTCTGTAAGACTTTTCTCTCGAACGCGGCTAAGATGCTAGAATTCTTTTTGCTAAGCATCCAAGTCTTGGACCCATATGAAAGTACTGGTATGACCATTGTCTTATATACCAGCAGTTTGTATGTTATCGTTAAATTCCTGGATTTGAAGAGTCTTGGAAGATTATAGTAGACTTTGTTGGCTTTAAGCAACCGTGCGCGTATTATTGGTTCCATGCTCTTATCGGCTGCTACAGTTGACCCGAGATAGTTAAAGGATTGCACTACTTGAAATTCGCGCTCCCCTAATTGAATTGAGGGACCAATGTTGGATCTTCTAATCGCAGACCTTGCCACCATGTACTTTGTTTTGCTCTCATTTATGTGCAGCCCCAGGTTTCGTGCCGACTGCTCGATCTGGACGAAAGCTTCTTGTACAGCTCTTCGGTTTCTACCAACGATGCCAATATCGTCTGCGTAAGCCAGTATCTAAATGGACTTATAGAGGATTGTTCCTCTCGGCGTTACGTCAGAGTCTCGGACCACTTTCTCCAACGCTAGGTTGAAGAGGACGCAGGCCAGTCCATCCCCTTGCCGGAGCCCGTTATAGATGTTGAATGGGCTTGATATTGATCCGGATATTTTGACTTGACTTATAACATTGATCATGGTCAACCTACATATTCTTGTCAGTTTATTTGGGATGCCGAATTCTCTCATGGCTTTATAAAGTTCTACTCTGACTATGCTATCATCGGCGGCTTTAAAGTCTATAAAAAGATGGTGTAGTGAGTTTTGAAACTCTAGACATTTTTCCATCACCTGCCCTAGGGTGTAAATCTGATCAGTTGTATATTTGCCTGGGATGAAGCCACACTGGTATGGACCAATGATGACTTTAGCGTATGGGGCTATCCTGTCATGAAGGATAGAGGAGAAAATCTAATACGCGGTACTCAGCAACGTTATACCACGATAATTGCTGCACGTTGTGATATCTCCTTTCTTATGTATGGGGCACAGGATGCCTCTTCGCCAGTCTTCTGGCAGCGCTTCTTCCTTCCAATGTTGCACTATTGGTTCATGAATTGCTTGGTGTATTGCGGGGCCTTCTGTTTTTATCAGCTCCGCTGGGATACCATCAAATCCCGGGGCCTTATTATTTTTGAGCCGATTTATCGCTCTGCTAACTTCGTCTATGATTGGTGGTGGCAGCATAGTGTGGATTTCGCTCATTGGTGGAGCCTCCAATTCCTATCATCAGGTTCGGGTTGTGGCGGCGGTCTGTCATCTCCTTAATTGCTGTTATGTTAGCATTATATTTAGACAGGATATCGGCAAGCTGCTGTGCAGCTCGAACTCTACACAGTGAGCGTACGTTCCATGAGAAAATTCTTAAATCATTTAGCCATTTTCGTTGCCGTGGTCTTCGTCGTTCATCAGTGTATCCAAGGCTGATTATTGGTTCCATAATAATAATTTTTTACGGGCGAGGTTATTGGGTTGGCGCCAAACTTACCTTGAAGGGACTAGCCCGATCAGCGCCCTGCTCTGCTGATGGCTGACCGCCTTAATATGAGTCAAGTATGTTATAGTGGATTTTAGAATTATCCAGAGCTCATTAAATGTAAACTAACTAATTACGAGAATGATTTGGAATTTGCTTATCGAGTCAGAAGAATTTATGTGTTGAAATTCTATGTTTTGGTTTGTGTACATGTGAAATTAACCTTTTCTGGACAATGAGTGTGTAATAAGTAATTAACATTTTACACTAAACACTACAACGGGCGGCGTTAGAGCGTCAAAAAGCAGACGAGGCCGAGCGAGAATTTAAGCAGAAAACTGAAGCTGAAGATTACTTAAAGGCCGAACAGAGATTAATTAGGCAATCCGCTTCTGTAGCCAACAGGAAAAAAAATTTCGAGAATGTACGCTTGCATCAGTTGCTGCTTGGTATCGACACGATTTTCGGGTAAAAGTTACGAAAAATACTGCGAAAAACAATTAATTTTTTTTGCCTTTCAGACAGATCCACCAGAATGATGCACCAATACTCAATGTACTCAGTTCGAAATCAAATCTGACTGTTCACAGTGTTAAACTGTTTCTCGGAGTTATTGAGCGCAAGATTAATCTAATTATAAGCAACATTAGTGCAGATGAGCTCCCTTCTAAAATATTAGCAAAGAAGGACCGAGTTCCTAAATTCAATGTGAAGGAAACTAATAAAATACAAAATTAAATTTTTGCTCTCTTCCCCTTTCTTGTATATCAATCCCTTCCACCGTACATTACGATAATCAAAAGAATAAGGAAAAATTAGATCATTTTGTTGTATTTGCTAAGATTTTTTTTGCTTGTTTTAAGGCAAGTTGTTATGGTGCTAGATGGACAACTAGATTAACATACACACACTTTGCTTTTTTTTTTGTTGTCAATCAAAATATAAGAATTACTGATAAATATAATTTACATTGTTACTTAAAAGTTTAGTTACAAAATAATATTAAATAACATAACATACCAAGAGTAATTGTAATTTTAATTTTAAAAATAAACATTAAGTTTTATGAAATCTTTTGAACTTCATTTAATTGTTATTGCAGTTGGAATCGTTCTCCACGTGTAATTACCGTTGAAATAAGCTCCACAGCTTGTAGCTGGTAACTCGTTTCGATAGTGGAACGTTGGCTTGTGATTGCGATTGATTTCGACCTGTTTTCCGGATGGTTCCTAACTTTGATTTCATCTGTTCGTTAATAAGTTCTTGCATATCCATCTGAAGTGTAGTATAGTAAAAAAAATAGTGTATTTTATTGCAAAGTTACAAAATTTATTGTACAAACCTGCCATTGTTCCAGTTGCTCGGACAATTCTACCTTCTGTTGGATTGATTCTAGTAGTTGGCTGTTGGCTTGCATAAGCTCCACTCTGGCTTTAGCCAAATCCACTTCAGCTTTTGTGCGCTTAGCATTGGCTGCGTCGCGATCTTTTTGTGCTTTAGCAAAAAGATCATCTTGATCGGCACCCTGGGCCAGATCTCCACGGGCTTGGTCTCGTTCCTCTTTGACGTTCGTTAATTCCACATCCGCAATGGTTAACTGCAAATATTGACCATTAAATTAAATTAAGCTGGGTTTGAACTGAGCCATCCATTACTTTTGCTTCCAATTGCTGGACAAGAATTTGATTTCTTTTGATTTCATCTTCTTGCTCTAAGACAATATTGCGCGTCTGATCTAACATTTTTTTGAAATTACCGGGTTCCAAGTTGAGAAGCAATCTCGTCAACTCATCGGACATTGCGGAAAGCATGCCTTGTCGGAAATCTACACCACCACCTGATTTGAATGAAGACGGCATATTGTCCATTGATTCCAGTGATATGTCTGAATTAAGGCCTGCGGCGTTAACAGAAATTGTGAGAAATCTGAAATGGCATGTTGCTTAAGGCTTTTACCTGAGTCATCATCGTGACTGATTTTTAAAGAATCTACAAGGGACTTCAGTTGTATAAATACCGAACGTGCTTCGATCCATATTTCATTTGGTTTATCTGAAAAACTTGAATCGTTCATGTCGTCATCGCATTCCATTTCAAATTGCAGCGACTTTTTACACTGAGAGCTATTTAGGCTATTTGAAATGCCGTCCTTAAGAATGAAAAAACAAAAATATATGGTCTAAGCTACAGCATAACCATTTGCAATTTTAACATCTTACGGTTCCAAGGCGTTCGGTGAGAACATTGTTCTCACGTTGTGACCTTTCCAGAGCTTGAAATGTAGTCTACGAACGGATAAAAAAACAGACGATAAGGGGGTAGTTATAATTGTAAAGCTTTACCCACGCAAATCTTTCGCACATACTTCCAATTTAGTTTCCTGTTCCCTGGCATGTCGCTCTAACATGTGTATGCGGTCGGAAGCTTCTTCAAGAGCCGAAGTTATTGATTCTTTTTCCTCTTGCACATGCTGTAGACGCCGCTCCAGATCATTCCGCTTCTCAGTTGTCAGTGTAAGTTCACTTTTGATAGACTCTAAACTGTTGACATGCTCCTATAACGGTTAGTTACATACTAATGCTGTATAATTGAACATTTTAATTACAATCCACACTTTACCTGCAAACTAGTGTTTCTGTAATTGTATTGATCTTTTAGTTGTTGAATTTGTGTGCTCAGCTTAAGCTCAGTTGCATGCGCCTCCTGAATTTGTTCGGTAAGGCGAGAATTCTGATTAGAAAGCTCATCAATTAAAATTGCCTTTTCTTTTTCCGCTTGTCGTATAGCATTATCCTGTTTTTAGTTAATAATAAACATCAATATGAGACACTTAAATGTCAGAAAATATGTGCGCCTACAAACCTGTGCTTGCAATTTAGCCTTAAGTTCATTTAGATCCGACTGAAGCTCGAGAACTCTTATATCACTTTCTCCAGCAGCAATAGCCAACTTCTGGCGCAGTACATGCTTTTCCTGCTCCAATTTCTAAATACAAAAAAGGTAGTTTCAATCGTTAATGCTTCAGCTGGTGTTAATGTTCAAAATCAATCTTGGATCAATTGAACTTCAAAAACGATACAACTTATGTAGATAAATTTTTCTCTTCACCTGCCAATTGCAAAACCATCCTACAACATGTAGGCGATTATAAAGACTAGCAACAGATACATTTTGCTTATGTATTCGCTTATATTTAGTTTGAATAACCTTAAAAATTGTTTACAATATAAGCTCGGTATAAGGTTAATGACTAAGCTACACTTATTTGTATTAAGTTGTTGCAGCGACTATAACAGATCGTAGCATTATTAGTGCAGCACGATCAGATAGATGGAATAAGAAAATAAAAACGTACACAAAATGGAAGTGCGCGGGGACGTATTCTCTACAAAGCCTTCAACAACAATGATAAGGTGCACACTGTAACAATTATGTGAACAAAAAGATATTTATATCAGCAGTTGTATACTTTCTCTGCGACGGAAGTTCCCATTACGGATCAGAGCAGTGAGAGTATTTTAGTCTATGGAGTTTACTTATTTTGTTGTTTAAGTATACAAGATATGTATATATGCAGATCGTAATTTAAAAAATATACTTAATACCACATAATTCACATCACATGGTTTCTGTATTCTTATCTAATGACTGCACGTAAAAGAAGATTAAACTGCAGTTGGCTCACTCATTTCGAGGATATCTTTGCTAATTCTTGGCATGATAAGTGATTCTCAGAACGACAATGATTGCTAAAAAGGACAGGGATATAGAACCGATAATATAAATCATTTTGGCCACATATTGGTACATGAACGAATATGTAGTGAACATAATTATTATCTGACCACTCATTAGTTACTAGCTGCTAGAGTCCGTCAATAATTCGCCGGGCCAATCGTTAGCATCGTTCATCCATTAACGCAATTTTGTCACTGTATCTTTTAATGAGTTAGTGAAAACTGTGCAATTTGACATTAATAGGAAGGAGGAATGGCGGTGTGTGATGATGTGATGCAAATTGGCAACGGTTGTCCATTTGTGATTATCGTACACTAAGAGACATTAAGGTGCGATGATAATTTTTAATTAGTCATGATGTCATAGTCATATGTCATTTACGAACGGTTTCACGGTTTCCCTGATTCACCATATTTACCTATGCTCCATAACTTCCGAGCCATTGGTCAAATATGGTGATCGAAAGCTCTAGCATTTCAACACATAACCATGTGTGTTTTTATAAATAGCTTAAGTGTAAGGTTTCCAAAGTAATTCATAGCAATTTTTAAAAAGCACGAACATCGTGCTGTGCTATAAAGTACCACCTTCAAAAAAAAAAAAAACCCCAAGTCTCGGATCGATAAGTGAGTACTGTGTACAACTGGTATGACATCCAAGCATATACACCAGCAGCTTGGATGTCATACCAGTTAAATTCCTGGATTTGAAGAGTCTTGAAAAAGCTTTGTTGGCTTTATGCGATCGTGCTCGTGTTTGTGGTATTCGCTGCCATCTCTATGACTCATTGTCCATTGCCATTTAGTGTGATTGTATAAAGTATGGCCGCCAATGTAATGTTATTAAAATGTTTTAAATGTTTACAACTGAACCAAATGAATAGGAACTTATTGCATTTCTAATAATAATTATTTATTATTTCAAAATAAAAGTTCCATCGGCTGGCTTACTTGGCACCATGACAATATCGATTTACTCCATATATACCAATGCAAATGTACTGAGGAATACACATCGTGCATATACTCGTATGTACATTACTATCTATAGGTGTATTAATGACAAGGTACGAGTATAAAATAATTTGGTTAACTGGAGGTCAAAACTATTTTTTATCAAGAGACCAACTAACTACTCTTTATATGCAAAAACTTTACAATTTGGAAAATGGTAGGTCACGTCAAAGGAAAAAGGGATTCAATGTCGATAGTATACTAATATGCCTATTTGCTTGGTAATCGGATGCGTCATTTGCTACATTTTGTTATCGGTTGTATAATCCGAAGGACTGATTCAATGCAATAGATATTTGAACTTTGTCAAATTCTTAACAAACCAAGTTTCCATGGTTTCAGTGATACGCTACTATTAACTGTTCGCACAATATAAATGAACGCTTAAATTGAACTGTATGTTGGTTGGTATACGTTTGTTACAAGACCGAATAGGGGAAAAAAATAAAATGAAAAACTGCCAAAAAGATTTAAGAGTTACTTATTAAATAAACTGGAAGACTATTACGTGGTAATTTTCGACTATGTAAAGGATTTTTCAATTGGGACATCCATTATTCTATAGGGTTTCTGGGCTATGCACTAAGTTCGCTGCGGTTTTTTTCTGTACTCGCCGTTTGCATGCTATAACAAGCTTTGCGAACTATCCTATCAAAATGTTTTATAAAAGTTTGCATTCGGTTGCGACAACTTAGCTAATCGGCTTTGAAAATAACCAAAATTATAGCATTTGGGCAAGTTAGCAATCTGAAGCCATTCATGAAAAGCCCTTACACCCACAAAAATTGATGTTTGGTGCGGTATCATAGGGGTCATTGGCCCACACTCCTTCTTCGATGATGCTGGCAACGCATTTGACAACTGACTATTTTTGGGATAAATTGGAATAATTTGGAGCATATGTATGTTGTTTACACAACAGTGCCACATGCCATACAGCTGGCCAGACAATCGATCTTTTAAGGTCGGAGTTCGGTCAACGTATTTATTTTTTATTTTGTTGTTTTTTTATTTGTGCAAGCGTAAGGGGTTTACTATTACACTTTTTTAATAATGGAGCCAGGCACTGCGGCGTGTGCGCTAAAAATGATCGGCAAAGCGCACATGCATATTATACGGCTAAAGAACAAACTTAAACTTAAGAGTTCGTTCAAAGAGGAGCTTTTTTTTATATATTTAAGCTTATTGTCAAGGGAAAACTCCCCGAATGACTTGCGCCACGGCAATAAGGTGGACTAAGCCCTTTATTAAAATTAAAAATTCGAAGAAATGTGACTAACAATATATCACATTCCTCACATTTGTAGCCGGTTTCAATATAATTTCTCAGAATTCTACCAGATTCATTTAAAAAAGCAATACGGAAATCGATCACGAAACTAAAACCAGCCGAGTCCAAATGTTTTAATCAATTGACAAGAGTGGGTAAAATATTTGTATGGGAGCCCCACGACCCCGAGGCCTAAGGGGCCCCAAATTTTAATAGAAAGTATTCTCATGTGAGATATACATGTTAACATGCTTTAGGAAGTGGGTTAAAAAATGATCGCAAGATTCCACCGACAGACAGACAACCGGGCACGCGAAGTTAATTAATATAGAGATTTTAAAAAAGAAGAATAGGATATATGGAAAGCAAAGGTAATACCAGCGTTGAGGAAAACCTCTGCAGAACAATCGGGGAAATACTATTTGGCCGGATTTCTATAAGTTTAGATATCTTAAAACTCTATCAACTGTTCGAGTACGAATGTGGATAGAGTTATCCGGATTCGTCATTGGGATACGAACAATCTGGCACAAACGAACAATCTGGAAGCGTGGAGCTATTTGCAAAATGCGCAGTAAGCTGACCTTAAAGCTGAAAGCTGGAATGTCTTTTTGGATGACCTTTGGGATTGACGACGAGGCAGTATTTTAATTCATCTTCCTCTTGCAGCTAAAATTGTCTCATCTGTCGTCCTTTGGTTTGACAGACTTAGTCCTGAAAGGGATGTTCTCTCATAGAATGATCTTTGTGATCGTATCATCGGCGGCATCCACGTCGCTATCTTGGAAAAGTTGCGACCAGTTAATACCCCCAAGTAGTTATTAGCATATTGCCATATTGCTTTTTTCTGAATTTTAACTCTGAGTAGTTTATTGACGAGAAATTAGCTGATACTTCACAATATACATTAACTGTGTATTTATCAGCATGACAGGTAAGGAACAAGAAGCAAGATGTATAGATTGAGCAACTTAACATTTACTTTACTTTATGTTCATATTGTTTGCAAATATTCAGAATTCCTTTGGTGTTTCTTAAGGTTGTTTTTTGTTTGTTTTCAAAATGTCTTTTAATTTCAATTAAAGTTCATTATCCATCAGTCTAATTGTGGCTTCTACTTTTTTGTTACTATATTTTTGTTTACTACTAATTTTTGGCTATTTACTAAATTGAGAAAGTCAGCACTATGGTGGCAGGTTACGCCACTCAAACGCTCATTGTTCGCTAACACCGACGAACTACATCACTATTCGCACTTAATGGCGTTTTCACAATTGTTTTTATTTGGTTTGCATGTTGGCTTTGTTTTGTTTTTCGCTTCTAGCTTATCTTGTTTTTGTACAATTGCGTTGCCGTTAGTTGCGGTCGCGGTCTGTACTTAAACCTAACTTAGCTATGGCTCTTTGCGCAGCCGTAATTCATCGCCCAAAAAGCACTTCATAATCACGCTACAGCTTACAATAAATTACAATTAACAACCAACAGCGAAGAAGCAACTGTGTGCGCATACGGCTGCCGCTTTGTCTGCATTTAAAACCGTAAAAGATTAACGATATTGCAACATTTCTCAAAACATTTCTGAACATGTGAAGAACAATAGAAGACAAGGAACAAAAAGCTCTTGTTGCAAATGCTTAGAAATGGGAATGGCAATAACTCTTTCGGCTATGAGTCCGCAAAAAAAGGGAAACAGTGATTCCATGCCTTTTACAAAACTTAAAGCCCAACAAGGTTTTGAGAGGAAAAATATATTTACCTCTGTACATATGAGCATATACTTAAATGATAATATAGAGAAACTTTATTAGCAGTTAGGCCTAATTGCAGTTGAGCTCGTCCGGTGCATTGATGCAAGTGCTAAACCGTCAACAAAACTTGAAATGCAAGGCAAAGTCCAAACTTATTTTACACAGAGATTTGGTTTAAATGGTTTATACGTAGGGTGCCGTAAAAGTTTTTTGTAAAGGTAATAAAAAATTAAAATATTTTATCAAAAATTGCTTTTCAAAATATTCGCCTTTAAGATCTATACACATTTGCATACGCTCAAACCATTTATCGAAGCACTTTTTCCAGTCCGAAGATGATAGCTCCAAAACATGGTTTTTGAACGCTTCAACCGCTTCTTCAGGCGATAAAAATCGTTGTCCATGCATCTTATCCTTTGATTGTCGGGAACAGGAAGAAGTCATTGTGTGCCAAGTCGGGGCAGTGAGGCGGATGAGGCGGACCCATCAATTCGATCTTTTGAGGGCTCAAATACTCGTTGGTTTGATGTGATGTGTGTGAGCAAAATGATTCGCCGTTTTGGGTTGTTTGCTCTCAATTTGTTGAAAACTCCGGGCAAACAAATGGTCGTATACCAAGCTGAATTGACTGTCTTTTGATTTTCAAGAGCCACAGTAGCCTCATGACCGGTTTTCGTGAAGAAACACGCTACTATTTGCTTCCCAACCCTCCAAGCTCGCACAACTTTTGTTGGTTTTTCTTCGAATTGGACGACCCAAACAGTCGATTGCCCTTTTCCTTCCGGCTCATACGCAAACAACGAAGACTCGTCACCTGTTACGATGTTGTATACGTTTTTGGAAGTACCTTCAACGAATTTTTCAAGCATTTGGCGGCACCAATCGAACACGAACCTTTTTTTGTGCGTCTGTCAAAAAATGTGGAATTACATAGCTTCCGTACCTTTAAATGTTCATGTAAGATCGTATATACGCTATATAATGAAACTAAAACCAGTTAGGCTGTAAAAGTGCCAGGGTTTACGTGGTGAACGGTTTGCAAGTGGGAAGAAAATCCACATGAACCAGAAATTTATAGTGCTTTCAATATGCAGCGTTCTCTGGTTTTCGTCGAGAACGCTGTCGAAATGGGACAACAAACCTCCACTGTACCCAGCAAATCGAAAGCGCTGTTAATTTGTTTGCATTCTTCGTCATGTGAAGTGTGTTGCGTACTGACGTGCTAAAGTTTTGTACCACACAACTTTGTTTCACTCTAAATTAAGTCGGCTGATCGAAATCAAAAAATATTTTCTCAGAATGTTGTTTTGCCATCTTGCTGAGTAGACGTAGTTACACTTACGGTTGAGAAGGTTTGCAAATGCAATACAAAACTACACCGAATTCAGGATACGGTTTGCATAACGAAATTCCGTTATATTTTCACGGGGGTCTCAAGGAATGGAATGTTGCGAGCTTTGGCCTTCTTTAAATCTCTGTCGAACCAAAGTCGGTCACAAATGCTGCAAGATAGACCATAGGGATTATTTTCGAATATAGTTTTGAAGAGTTCGTCCGCTGCACGCCAATGGCTCTGCATCAATTGACTACGACTGATGTTCATATCCCATAGTTTGGAGAAGTCTGTGTATGGGTGCTATCTTCCGTTGATATATCTGTTGGTACAGGTACAACAGCGGTAGAGGTGCTCGCGGAGTCAGGGTCGCTTACTGAGCGTGCAGTGCGGACATCTTTGCGACGATTCCAAAACAATCTCGCTCGTTCGGCACCGGACATTGTGGTACCTGTGCGTAGCACATAGCCTCCTCTTTCCAACGATAGGCGTGATTTATATTTTCGGTTGGCTCTTGCACAGGCTGAGGGTGACATATTGTATTATGTTCTTTTTCATAGGCTTAATTAACATTTTTCCATAAATATTGTCCAATACACTTTTGTGCTTAAATCGATACATCTATACAAACTCTATGAAAAAACAAATAAATCACATTTGAGTCGTGACTCGTGAGCTACACTGAATAGAAAGCAGCGAGAACGTTTGTCGAATCTGCTCGTGTACCCTTCCCCGCCAACCCGATCGCAATGCAAACTCAAGGTGTCATCAGTGAGCTGATCATATACGTTAAATATATATCTAAGACTAATAGTTAGGGAGTTATAAGGCATGGCGATATAACCCATTTCGTTATGCTACTATTTTTGTTCACGTAACCCCTTGTTTCGATTTTAAAGACGTTTCACGTCAAAAATTTGCTTTTTAAAGTAAAAATACAACACTGAGACTAGTGAATTATTTCCTGCGACGCAGCCTACAATGTCCCCCATCAGTGAGACTCAGAACAGATACTTGTCTTCTCTGCGATGACATGTTTTCTAAATTCGTTAATTACCAGCTTCACTTTAACACCGCCATTCAAACACGTTTTCGTAAATATTAGTATTTGTCGTGGACAAAAAAGAAATACATACAAATTTAAAGTCGCCTTAAAACATGTTTGTTGATGACTTTTGTTTTACTTTTCTCAGGTTCGTTATATTGTTATCCACAAGTTGTAAAAAACTAAATTTGCATACCTACACGGTGAATAAAAAATCGTTGCTCTTCAAAATTGTATTTAAATGCGACTAGTGGACTAGTGGTGGCCCAAATGAAGTAATAATGACAATTTCAATGTAGTTTACGGCTGCTTACGCATTCTCGGCCATGAAAATTAGTTTAATAGTTTCAAACTGGGACAGAAACGCCCAATATAATAAATGAATTAGGTGTATCTACGGGAGCAACACTGTCAGCAGTGCCAAGACAACAATATATGCTGCCTTGCTTGAGAACATATTGCGAAACATAAAACCCTTGTTACAATATCAATGAATGATTGCTGCTGCTGCACTAGCTGTTTAAGGCCTTTTTTGAGGCAAAGCGATATACAATAACCACATCCCTATTTCTAGTGCTCAAACAGCAAAACAAACAGCTCATATTACGCATCTCCGTGACATACTGAAACAATACATGATACATAATTGGTTTGCTAACACTATTTCGCAAAGAAAACAGCCATCACCTGAATATCTTCTTGATATTTTTCTAGGTCGTTTGTTGCATTGTCAGTGAGTTTCCACTCTGTAGGAACGTCATTTTGTATTTATCCCTGAGTTTTTCGTTTGTTTTTAATTACTGATCACACAATGTAACGTCTTCTTCTGATCATTAACTCTGCGCTAATGCGGGCCAACGGACCCAATTTAACGCTATAGGTTCACGAGATTTCTTGGATTAACGTGTACACCGCCAACTGAGGGCATAATTCAACGGTCCGCTTCGGACGCGGATTAGTTATACGACAATCAATGTCCATCTAGGCAGATGTGCCAGTATTAACTCAATGGTTAGAGCAGGACCGATCTTAAATCCCTGCCGATCTTTGGTTGACGACAACCGGTTGAGATATGCAACTTCACAGAGAACGCATCATCGCACCGGTAACATCAGGTCGGACTCTGATGTACCAAAGGTTTTAGTAACACGAGTCCTTCAGCTGATGTTACCATGCTAGCGTTCTACCCACATTTGGGTAGTAAACCACCAGCTACTACGTAGGTCAAGCTCAGAACGAAACTGGGTCCTCAACCAAAAGTTGGCCCAGACTCAGCTAACCTCCAAGAAGATCAACCTCATCTGTGGGTTACAGCCAACTCCCGTAGTATCAACGCGACCTTGGTGGGATCTGACATCAAGAGACTTAGTTCGTTCAGTATGAGCACCAGGGCGTAGGTACTCTACAGCCTTGGCAGCACATCGTTTGGAACCTCGAACCCAATCATTTGTCGCTAGGACACCGTGCTATCCTAGGCCGACCATGATAGAAACTATCCCAGGCACATTACAGACCTGTGTTCGAAAAGGCAACTGAATACGAAGGCAGTCCCATGCTAGACATTCTAAGTACCAGTAGCCCATTCAGGGTCGGACATAGGTTCAATCATTCATTCATCCCCTCAGACCCAGCTACTTATTGATAGCCCGAAGGGCGGAACTTATATTCAGAGGACATGAACATTTTTCAGCGAACGTGTGTACATTTGTACGGATGTACGTTTATACGTTTGTTTGTCGTGTCGTATATCTCGGCTTCTGCCAGTCAAAATTTGATGGGACTTTATTTAAAACAATTGGTTGGCGGTCGGCTTCCGATGGCGTAATTTGTTCATTCATACCCATGAGAAAACTGAAAAAATACTCAATCTACGCATCGCTATCGACTTTTTTAAGCCTAAACGTTTGCAAAGTAAAATGTGGTTTTTTCAGTCTTTTCAGAAGTTGCTTTTGACTGAATGACATATCGCTTATGAATGAAAGACCTAAACTTAATTATGCTTCTAAGATAAATTGGTCTTTAGACTGAATTACAACTAAATATACGTACACGGGTGTGTGTGTGTAGTCACTCGCATAGCAGAATACATTAGCTCGCGTCTGTCTATAGTAGTGGAAAGTTTTCGGTAGGAACTCGTATATATCGGCTTCTATCAGTCAGAATTTAATGGGACTAGTTTTAAAACAATTGTAAGGCGTGTGGCGCGTGGGACGCGTGTGGCGTTTTTTTTTTTTTTTTAAATGGTTACGAATTTTTTGAATTAAATGGTTTCTATTGGGCTTTTAAGATAATTCAGTGTTTAGACTATATTACAACTATCCATTTGGGGAACTGAGACCTCGCTTTACTATCTTACGTTAGTTCTCGTCTACGTCTTACTTTCTAGCGTTAGTTATTTTATCAGATGTTGTACAGGCTTCCCGTGAGGTGTGTCAATCTAGCAATACTTCCGCTAGCCGAAGATCAGTGGGAAGCTCCTATGTCTATATAAACAATTAAAATGGCAGGATTACTTCTAAGTTCAATAATTCGCAATACGGTCTAAAAAAACGGCAGAGCAGATTTTACGAACAAAATATATATGCATTTTACTTGAAAAGAAAATTGTAATGTTTTCGAATCCATGTATCATTATAAGCAGGCATCATCCAGGCATTGTAGTTCGCTATATTTCGGATCCATCATCCGTCACATGGTTTGAACAGTTTTCCATTTGATTTAGCTCGAGGAAAAACAATAATTGGATTTTCAAATGAAATCGAAATCAGACTGCAGACAGCTGAGTGCTAATATGTTATCTACTATCGTACGAAAAGATAAACACCGCCAGTATACATAATATGCAATGTGTTTATTTGCTATTAAAATCATGGCGATACCTTGTGGTTTTCATTTGGTTGTGAACATAGGTAATACGAGTATGTACCTACTTGTTTTCACGATGATGGTAAAACACAGAAGGAAAAGACGAAGAAAAACCGTTACTAGATTACATAATTCCATTACAATGGCGGCTAACTAAAAAAAACATCCAATACGTTTATTGTCGAACAACTCAGTTTAACAAATAATTTAAAAGAGAGGTACCTAGTAAAGTACGTTTTATTTTGTTGATTTCATCGAACTCAACACTCAATGACGAATAAACGCAGTAGAATTAAACCTTATTCATGAGTGGTCTCTTTTACTTTGTAATGAATTATTTAACCAATCTGGCTTCAAACAAAAATTGAACGGCTTGACTTTTACAAATATGAGTAAGCAACCTTGCAAGGTACCTTAATACAAACTGATAAACGTGAGATAATCGGGCAAAATCATGAGTCAGAGTAAACAACACACAGCAAATCTTACACTGAAAAGATCAAGTAAAAGAAACTGACTAATACATGCAAATTAAAGTTAAAATCTTTATATTATTTCTAGTGTTTTCAACGTTTTTGTTTTGTTTTATTCAAAATTGGTAGATTTGAGTGATGAAAAAATGTACACTTAGACAATAAGACACACATAGTACCTTTATTTAAGCTCTTATAGAAAGGATTGATTTCTTGTATTTTTTTTAATATATAAATTGGTAAGCGTCAACGAAGGTGGTGTTTTTTACAATATAAAGATAGTCATTGAAAGATAAATAGTACACGTATAATGTTGACTTATCAGTAAATTCGTGTATACATTCAAAATAATTTTAATACTCATTTAAATAGAATTTTAATACATGCTTGTATTCAAATTGTAACCAGAATTATTGAGAATAGACAAAATTTGTATAAAGATAGTGAGACAGGATTTTTAGTATTTACCTACCAATCTTAAAAATTAATTATAACTGGTCTTGTTTTCATCCAAATAATACTCTTGTTTTAATCGCAGTGTGGTGGTGAGTCACTACAATGGACAGCTTGGCAATGTTTATTGCCACACTGCGCGGTAAGCTTTGTTTACTAACACACGAGTTGGTTGAGCACATAGCTTTCAAGCAAAATTTCAAGGCTTTTTGTTGGTAAGTCAACGAATAGGAGTTAATAATTAAAGTTTGAAAAAGAAAACAAAAATCGATACATTCGCTCGTTAAAATCCAGTCGCAGTCTTGCAGTCGTCCCTGATCAGTTGACGTGGTACGTTCTTACGTTTGCTTCATCCGTGCCGCACTAACCAACATCCAACAAACTTTAATGCAAAAATGTTAAATAATTGGAAATTAAGATGTTTCGACAAAACAGTATGTTGAAATTATGTTAATTTTTTCAATTTCATTAATTGTTATGCTCGTTACGGCAGTGAGCAGATTTTTAATTAGAGTTTGTGCTTTAAACTGCATAATTTTACCTAATCCTGAAAATCTATGTTGAATTAAAAATTATTTAAAGCCGTTTATCCTAAAATTTTATATCATTATTTAAAACGTTGGTCCGATCAAATTGGGTCGAATTTGTATATGTATGTACATTTCACTTTAAGAATACATATACGAGGGTGGTTTGAGAAGTCAGTGACTTTTTGAATTTCCCGCGCAATAACTTTAATCAAGACAGTGGGTTTCTCTGGCTAAGCGTGCATCAAAGAAGGCTAAGGATGCTCCCCCGACCAACAAGGTCATGGCCACAGTTTTTTTTGGGATGCACGCGGTGTCGATTACCTTGAAAAGGGTACAACGATCACCGGCGAAGACAGATTAGATATTGATTTGAAGCAAAAACGACCGCAGAAAAAAGTGTTGTTCCATCAAGACAATGCACTGGTGCACACCTGTGTAGTCACCATGGCAAAAATCCGTAAGTTGGGATACGAACTGCTACCCCATCCAGCATTTTCTCCAGATTTAGCTCCCTGTGACTATTTCCTGTTTCCAAACCTGAAGAAGTAGCTGGGCGGTAAGAGATTTGGGACTAATGAAGAGGGCATTACTGAAACAAACGACTATTTTGAGGGCCTTGAGAAAACCTATTATTTGGAAGGAATAATAAAAATTGGAACACACTGGACTAGTGTATCGAGCTTAAAGGAGACTATGATGGGAAATAAAACGCTTTTTTGCCAAAAAAATTATCTTTTATTCAAAAAATCACTGACTTATCAAACCACCCTCATATGTATAAATAATGCCGTAGACAGACACAAAATTTATAGCATTTGCAATATCTGTAGTTTCGAAAAGGCAATAATCTTGTTCAGGTAAAAATCTCTCTGCTCCAAGACACAGGGTCGAGGGGCGCCTACATAAATTTTTGAAGTTAATCTTCCTAAGGCGCGATTAGGGGGCAACTGAAATCATTTTGATGCAGATGTGGATCTCACGGATGTGATGACGGGGATGTAGCAGTTGGTGTATATGATTACATTAAATTTCTTTAGGCGTGACTAGGGGGTGACTGAAATCTACATTATAATAGAAAACTTAATTTCTGTTCATTTTATATGATTTTATTGACACGCGTCATTTTTGATACTCAATTTGTGAGTTAATATTTTATTGTAAGTGAAACTACTTTATCAATTCTGGGATATGGTCATTAAGGTTTGGAATTTTGGAACTAAGCCAGTTCTCAAGCAATTCGTATGAAATTCGGTATATAGGACTAAGATGCGACCTTAATACTTGTTCCTATGGAAATTCTGGGCCAATAGGATCTGGAATTTTTGGAACTAAGCAATTTCTCAAACGATACGTATCAAATTTGGTATGTAGGACTATTTCCTATGGAAATTCTGGGATTTGGTCATTTATTAATAATAATAATAATATTCGGCATATTCGGCACGACAGACCGTTGCGGTCCAAGGCGACCATTTGTGTTGTGCATGTATATTTTTGAACTCAAGTGAAAGGGACCTACAATTTTAGGCCGGGTCCGAACGGCGAATTAGAGAAGCTTTCCGTGACAAGTTATTACTCTCAGAACGTTTGTCAGACGTTCGCGAGAGGTGGGACACCGTGAAAAATACTTTTGGTGTTCCTGGGATTCGAACCACGAACCTCCTGTTCAGTAGCCATGCGCTTTTCCACTGTGCCACGGCCCCCACGATTTGGTCATTTAGGAACTGGAATATTGGGATGCTAGCCATTTCTTAATCGATTTGTTTGAAACTCGGTATGTAGGACTATTATTGCCTTATTCATAATATCGGCTACAACGTCAAAGAAGTTTAACTTCAAATTCATCGCGGAAAGGTTACACGCTCATAATTTTTTAAAAATTAACACGATTTTCTCCGATTAGAGAATTTATATTTTACAAACTGCTTTCAATAGGCAACGCTCTATGAAGAGTTTTTAGATGAAATATACATAATTATAATTAATTTTATATGATGATAATGATACAAAACCACTGACACTATTTACATGAAGAGCAATTAGAGAGAAACTATATTTGAAATAAACCTTCTGAAACTATTCAATAAAATATTCGTTCGCAAAGGCATTAAAGGTTCCAGTGAAGAGTAAGGAATGGGAATTTGTTGTCGTCATCGCCTATGCACAACGCTTTCATATAAACACATATACAATAAAACACCGTGTAGCAACCTAACATACAGTGGGTGTTGGTCATATGTTTGTAAATACAAAAAAAACACTTTAATAAGAACTTCTAATATACATATAATTATAATTTTTGCTCGGCGTCGGCCGAGAAGTGAACCCTTTCCACAAAGTGTGAAGTCATCAACATGTCTGCTATGGGTCAGAATACAGAAAAATCGATACAAAATGTTGAACGAGTTTAGGTGTAAAACGAGGCCTAGATTAATAATCACCTTTGTTATGCGCAATTTTTTTATTTGTTTTGACAACACTCGTAACATTGTTCAGATATTTTTCTTATTAATTTCAAGTGTCTCATTGAGATACATTGAAAGCTGTTTTTGTTTTTTGATTTTGCTTACCTCGATTTTTGCAGAATAATCCTCAATTAACTTTTCCTGCTGTTTGACTAAATCCTCGTTTTTTTCCAGCAATGCTTTTCCCAGTTCTGCAGCCAAAAGTATATCCGATTCCTTTTGTTGCAGTTGTGCCCAAACATCACTACTTTCAGGATGGTGTTTCATTGATGATCGCGCTTCCATGTCCAAAATTAAATCCTCTAAATTAATTGAACAATCAGTTGTATTATTAGTTCTTCTGACTGCCGCAGTACTGGTGTTGTTGTTGGTAGCGGAGAAACCTTTTGGCTTATTCATATTCAGCATATTGCAGATAGGAATAAGTCAAAATTATATTAGAAAGCAGTTTCTTTGCCTATTTTTTATGTTAACTCCTCTGTTACATTCGTGCAACATTAGAAATATTATTATTATGAGTGGATTGAATGAATTTAAGCTGCTGCTTGGTAAATTTAAATCAAACATGGGATAAACACAAGCACCACAGGCAACGACAAATGTGTAATATGTATTTTTATTTGTTTATTTCTCTCTTTTGTAAATTAAAAAAAAATTCCTTTACCGAACTACTTGAAAACGCATGTACGAATATGGTTGAGGTTTTAGTTTTTTATTTTTTTCTTTGTTTGTAACTTTGATCAACTCAACAAAGCCAGCAGAAGAAAAATGGTTAGTGCAAGCGAACAAGAACACAGAACCCAACGATCGAACGAACGACAGAAATAACTTAGAAGTTTTATAAAACAATGCGGATGGCTTGCTTAAAAAGTTTCAAGTACAATGAAGGGCCAGCATCAGAAAGTTCAATGAATGTATGGAAAAGTAGTTAAGCCGTAGTAGTTATGTGAATAAAAAGTGATTATTGCCGATTCAGAATTCAATGAAATGAAGCATAAAGTTTGAGTTAAATTGATTATTTACAAAAGATGTAAACATTGTTTTTTACAATTTATTGTTTAATAATAGTGTGATAAGTCAACAGTCGGCCGTTTCAGCTTTTATTTTTTATAATCGCTTCCCGTATCAACTAAACTGCGACCATCCAAATTAATAGAACTACACAAATATCCAGTACGTGCACAACGATAAAACACTGCTACTTCAACTCGCGTCGTGGGCTTCGTATTGACTAAAATGTTACTGAGCAGTTTAAGGTGGTAGTTAGCATGTAGCCAATTGCTGCAACAGAAGAAAATAACTTCAAAGAGTTTTACAGTCCACACATAACCCACAAGAGAGTTATCTGGTTTTCCTCTTTACCTTTGTTTTGTATCTGTAGTTTAACGTGCTCTTGGTACTCGTTGATAGTTCGCAGCAACACCTGTCCCTCTTTCATAAATCAACGTCTTCTTTTAACATTTATTCCCTAATCACTTTAATATCGTACGGTCGTATACTCACCTGTGCTGCGCTGGTCACAGTTCAGTCACTTACGCTTTCCCCCAATGGTATACGTTAACGTCGGTTTCGTCATCAGCGAGTCTCTATTCGCTAGTTGCTCTTTGGCAGTGTTTCAGATAATTGCACTAGAGACCCCCCTAAACATTTCAAAGAAAAGCCCAAAAAGTCTTTACAAATCGGGAACAGTTTAAAAAATTATACATACAGTTCTGGAAAATGGTTGTTAATCTAAGAAATTATACTCCCATAAATCTAGGTTAGTTCTGTTTAGTATTGTAAACAATGTACACCGTATGTGGTATGTGGTCAAAGTTTAAGGGGAGAGATACGAAGTCCCAAGAAACCCCTAGAGTTGTAATATCCCTAATCACTAAATCCCCAAACTATTACTCTATGTACATTTTTACTATGTAAAAGAAAGTAAAAGATAGGTGGAGTTGGTGTAATATTTACGTAAATGTGGTTTGTGGGGTGTTAAATGCTCAACCATTAGCCTGACGTAAAGTGAACTAAAAGAATCCTGTTCTAGGTGCCGAACATGAATTTGGATTTGTTTTGGTAAACTTTTCTTAATACCTCAATGCTCTCGATGGACACCTTTTATACAACGTGTTAGCTAATAAAAACCCATTTTTAACAACAGGTATTGTGCGTAGTTGTTTGCTTTGAACTGAAACAAATTGCAAACTCGCGTTTAATTAATTTTTTTTGTGATGTATGTCCTTGTTTTGTGATTTCTCAATGTTCATCCAGTTCTGAGCCATTTTTAAAGTTTAAAGTCTCTAGCTCAATGGAAAGTTAGTTTGAAATCAATTAAATAATTCCACCTGCACAGACAGACATACACGAAAGCGAGCCAATAAAAACGTTTTAAAAAAGGCTAAAATCCCTTTTGCGTGTGCGAATTATAATAAAACATGTAAATGTAAAAAGAACGAAATTTCGGATCTATAGGACGTGTGAGATTTTGTTAAAAAGGACCTCATAGAAGTCTAAAAAAACACTTTTCCGCGCATCACACACACGACACGCGTCACACGTGGGATATCGAAAATGGCCTATGACACTAAGCTACTCATAAAATTTCAGCTCTAGGTCGTGTTACAGGTGTTTTTAACCACCGCAAAGAAGTCGAAAAAATGGAGCCTATTAAAAATATTAAACAACTTTCAATGCATCACACACGCGACTCACGACACGTGACACACACGAGATTTCAGAAATGGCCCTCAACATGAATGCTTACAAAATTTCAGCTCTATAAATCGTCTGAAAGGTGGTTAAAAACGACCCCAAAGAAGTCGACACGTATTTCCAAGATTAACCCATTTTCCACGCATTCCATGGCATTCACGTGCCATATGCGACTCGCGACACGATTCACACGCAGGATCTTAGAAACGCGCTACGAGACTAAGCTACTCACAAAATTTCTACTTTCCAGGATGTGTGAGAGCAGGTTAAAAAAGGGGAATATTTCAAGGATTACCTTATTTCCACGCATCACATGCGCCAAACGAGACCAACACGAGACACGTGTCACACTTGAGATTTTAAAAATGGCCTATGACACTGAGCTGCTCACAAAATGTCAGCTCTCTAGGTCATGTTCAGGCGGTCAGCCATCAGCAGAGCATGGCGAATAATACAGAATGCTTCAGAAAAGCATGTGGCCGCAACTATCTCTGACTGGTGGAAGTGCGATCAAACCTCCACGTGGTGGCCGCTGGAAATGTTCCTCCAGTACAGGAAAAGCGAAATGATCGGGCTAGTCCCTTCAAAGTAAGGTTGGCGCGAGGCCAATAACCTCGCCCGTAAAAAAACATGTTACGGAACCCCGAATCAGCCTCGGATGAACGACGACGACCACGGCAACGACAACGGCTAAACGATTTAAGAATTTTCTCATGGAACGTACACTCACTGTATAGAGCTCGAGCTGCACAACAGCTAGCCGATACCCTGTCTAAATATAATGCTGACATAATAGCGGTTCAGGAGATGCAATGGAGGGGGAATGGTGTCTTACAAAAATCAGAATATGACATATATGTGTAATACGAGTTTAAGTGTAATACGAGGCCTAGATTAATAATCACCTTTGTTATGCGCAATTTTTTTATTTGTTTTGACAACACTCGTATCATTGTTCAGATCTTTTTCTTAATAATTTCAAGTGTCTCATTGAGATACATTGAAAGCTGTATTGGTTTGCTTACCTCGATTTTTGCTTTAAAGCAGTAAATGAACGGCTACTCACCGTTCGCGTGCGAGGCAGTTTTAAAAACATACGCCTCATAAAAGGATTTCAAAGAATAATTTATTATCCACGCATTGCACACGCCATACGCGACTCACGACATGAGCCACACGCAGGATCGCAGAAACGTCTTACGAGACTAAGGTTCTCACAAAATTTAAATTTTCTCTGATGTGTGGAAGGTGGTTAAAGAAAGGTTGGGTATATTTAAATGATTAATCCACTTTCCACGCATCATACGCGACTAGTGTAAACCCATAAAACCGAAAGACAGGCAAAGTTAAAAGTCAAAGATCTCTGCTATTAATTCGAAAAATGCATAAATTAGACGTCCCTCAGATGTACATATTTATTAACCTTTTTTTGCCTAATTGTCTGGAAGTTGTCTCTTAGTCGCCAATATTTATAACTAATGAAAAAACGTGTTCTATTTGATTTTTCTACACAATTTAATTCAAGCATAAATTATTTTTTGTCTTTTTTACTTTTATTTGATTTTTTATGCTTTTTTTTAATTTCTTTTTCTTTTGTTTTAAACTTTTTCTTTTTCTTTGACTTCTTTTCGTGACGGTGGCTACATTTGCTATTGGTACTCTCGACCCAGAGTTCTTCTATATTTTTGTCCTTTTTGTTTTCTGCGACCTTTTTATTTACACTCGTTTCGACAATAGGCAACGCCAATTTTAACATTGATGTTTCGGGAGCTTTTGGGCCGTAAACGTCTTCGGCAAGTGTTTCCATTCCATTTTCCGATTTTTCTTTAACTTTATCTTTTGGTTTGAAAGTTATTTTGGTAATGCCTGAAGACTCTGCTTTTAGAGACTCTGAAATCGTCGGATTTGTTGTATTTGCTGAGGCGACTAAAACCTTTTTTGACACCACTGCTTCATTGAGTTTTGGAGTAAAAAGAGCTGCAAATATTCCTCGCGGAGGAGAGTTATTTCTTAGTAAATTGCTAGCAGTGGATGAATGAACTAATGCGTTAGTTGTCGATACATCCTCAGTTTTCTTGCTTGGAATTTCTTCCTCTTCATCGCTGTCTTCAAATATTGACTTAAATAAGTCCTTTTTTTCATAAGCTGGCTTGTTTTTACTTTCTTCAACACGTCTTTCCAACTCTGTTTTAACCCCTGGTTTAAAGCGTAAGTAAGGCTTAGCCAACACAACTTTCTCATTTTCTTGTGATGCAATTATAAGCGTCGAAGAAGTCGCTGATGAATCCGCTGATTTTTGTGCCAAAGATGGTGTCATTTTTAAAATGCTTGCGTTATTATCTTTACCGACTGGTTTTAAGTTTTCCACCTGCTTTGGTATTATGACGGGTGTAACGAAATCCGCTTTTGTGTTAATCGAATTTTCTAAATAATCGAAAACAGAAAACTGCGACTTTTTAGTTGCCTTTACTTCAATCACGCTTCCGGCAAATGGTTCCGCAATGTTGTATCGCTTACAAAGTTGTGCACTTGGTTTCCACAAAGATTTTGTTCGCTCGATGATTACTATAGGGTTTATGTCTTTTGGAAGTTTAACTTTCTCTTCCTCAACTTGAATGGTTGCTTCCGAAACAAACCTTTAATATGAAAACACTGCATTTAAAATTCTAATACACATGGATCTGTTCTTACCTTTGTGACATTAATCCTTCGAGTGGTTTATAAATACTTCTAGCCTGAATAAACTCTTTCTTTTCCATTTCTCTATCCCATTCAGAGAAATGTATTGGTTGAATTGCTGCGAGACAAGCCAAGATATCATCGTTAGTACGGGGATCATCTGCAATAAATTTTTCGTAGCGGAGCTGTTTCTCTGCGTTATTTAGAAACGGTTTAAATGTGCTCACACCACACGTTGAACCTAAGATTCAGAAAACATATCATTAGGGCACAATATTTAGTTTTTCCAAGGAATAAAACGAACCTAATTGTTTTGTTTTTTTCATTGCTTCCTTAATAATGTTTTCGTTTTCATTTTTTGAACTTGTTTTGATTTCACTATTCTTTTCCTTGCCTGCATCTAAAATTTCTCCCCTCGTAAAATTGTCTACTCTTGAAGAAATCAATTTAAGCCAATCTCTTGATTTATTCTCTTGGTCTATAGAAGACGTCTTCTTAGGGGTTATAGAAGAAGCCAAATTTGAATGTTGGTCGATTGTACTTTCTTCTAACATTTTTCCCCTCTCAACTGGGTTAAGGCCGTGCCTACCTTGTTGTGTACACCTCTGTTTGCCATTGTGTTCTATTTCTGCCAACTTTTCTGCCTGAAGGGGTTCAAATCGGCTTTTCCTTACAGCCCAATTTCGTGGCACAAAATTGTCTGGTAAAACAATCGTGTATACACGCTTCTGCAGAATGCTTGAATTGTTTGCTTCAACGAATCCATCTATAACCATTTTATCTTGAACGTGTTTTTCTTTTTTAGATTTTTTGGAATCTCTGTTTCCGCCCAGCGAGAAATCATACCTTGTCAAATCATCCCGAGCGTAAATATCATCGTCATCCTCTTCCAATGCACCTACCCCGAAAGCTTGACCAGAAATCGATAACTTTTTGTTATTTTTCCCCAAAACTTCAAGAGGACCGAAAAGATTAAAATGCTCCGCAGGGACTTCTTTTTTAGCGGAATACAGAATTGGCTCGCGACTTAATCCCTCGTAACCGAGACCAAACTTATTGTCTTTAATCGCGCACGTTAAAGTCTCAATGTCATCTGGCGCAAATGTGATTTCGTCATCAGATTCATTAGATTCAGAACAATTTTCTTCATCACTGCGGGGCAATCTCGAATTAAATGACGGATGATTTGATTCCGATTCTAAATCGCATCCGTATTTTTTCAAAACGTAAAGTTCACGATCGTTTCTTTTCGCGACCAGTTTCTTTTCTCGTCTCGTTTGTCTAACTCCAATACCCTGTCCAGGTTTCCATCCCATTTGCTTTAGTATACGTATTGCAGCATTTTCTTTTGCCGGCTCTATTAGCTTTTGAAGAACCGGGGTTCCCAATGCAGAACTGTCAAACCGATTGGAATGGAATTTTCGCTTCATACTCTGTTGATTACCCTCAGATTCGGTGGCAAATTCCTCTCTAGCTTGAACGCGTTGTGGCGCAATCCCAAACTCTCCTAAATCTTCAGAATCCATAAAATCAGACGGCCGCTGTTGCAGCTTCTCAGCCTTTTCACCTCGTGAACTTTTAAAGCTTTGTGGCATCCATCCTTCTAAAGAACCGACTGTATTCCAAAAGCCAGCACTAAAGCCTCCAGTAAAAGCACCATGAAAGCGACGCCTACCATTCTCGTCAGTAACTATTTGATCATCAACATTAAAAGGCTTCTTTGCTGGAATCTCGTCTAAAAAGTATGTATATGTATTTGTTTTAGTAAAGAATATTTTACAAGCTTATACCAAGAGGCTCCAGCGGTGTTCCATAGCGAATAAGAACATCTTCTTCCATTTAAATATTGTTTGGTGTTCAAAACGTTTATCAAAAGAAAAAACTTCCAAAAACAGAAGACAGAACCTTTGTTTGCTGTCAGCATTCAGAATGTGTAATGTCGTTTTTGTAATAAAAATCTGGTGCAAATTGATTTTTTGGCTGTCAAGTTGTTCGTTTTCTCTAAAAAAAAAAACCAATCTACGGTAGATCTAATTTGAATTGCAGAGAAAATCTGAGCTCGAGATCAAACAAAAAAACGACATACTATTGGAAATAATAATAAAGAGAAAATTGATTTTGAAGTATTTGGCTGAATTTTACTGGAAAAGGAATAGGAATAGGATTAAGCTTTCCCAATAAAAAATGGAAAAGAATTGTTAACTCGTGTCTTGTGTACCACATTTTCCCACGACATATTGATTTTTTCTCCTTTTGAAAGATTTAAATACTTTTGACAAATAACAGTATATTCAGTACACAAAAACCAAAAATATTTAAAAAACTATATTAATAAAAATGAGAATCTGAATGTATGTACATATGTATGTTCTTATACGTTTCCACAAAGACATCCGATCGCGTTCAATCTTTTCATAGGGGTTTTATTCCAAAACAAGTAAGGGTTTCATCATATTATGGAAATGGTCAGACTCCTGGGTCAGGATTCCGTGTCAGCGAGTCATGATAAAGAAATGTCAAATTTAGTGAAAAAAAACTAAAATATATTATATTCTCTATTACTTGACTTAACTATAATTTATTGATAAATAGATTATAATTATATTATATAGTTGCACCCCCTGCAACCTGTCGGCGCCTATGTTGACAACAGGAGAAGGAATTCATAAGCACTGACTCTGCCTATGCATAACATTTAAGCAATTATAGTGTTGTCTCGCTCAACAAAGCATATTATAATCTTATTTTTTTGTAAACTAACCGAGAATAGTATTGAGTGTGTCACCCTCAGAAGATATCTAATAAAGTACATGATAAACTACTTAAAGTTTGCCAGTGGGTCAAGGGTATAACTCATTAACTTATAATTATTAACTCATTCGTGTCATTTGACAGCAAATATTTATTAATAAATGAATTATTTCATTTTCGTATTTATTTTATCAAATTAATATTTGACATAAAGATGTAAAATGGCAGTCTAACTTAAATTTTTTCATAGATGTTTGATTTAATAAAATATTTTAATGTAAAAGATGAACAATTCATTGTTATTTCCTTGTTGAACGAAATTTCTGACCATAAATTCGATAATGTAACATATACTTAAGCTTCCGATGACACAATTTTCAATCAACTGTCACAAAGTAGTGTAAATGTAAATCAGCTGATTACCTTTATAGGCATTTTAATTCGTGTTGAACGAATGCCCTGGCGCTTAGCACAGAGTTCAATCGGTTATTAAAAGTAGTAGGTAGTCAGTGTGCAATTCCTAATATTCGATTGTTTATTATCTGCTATTGCTAAAAGTAAATATATACATACTATAAAAGTAAAAACTGCGGCAGTTGCGGTGCAACTACAACTGCAAATATATATCTAAAGTACCAGTAGTGAAAAATCAGAAAAAAACAGTACGCTCTAAGCTTAAGCTCTTCAGAATAGACTATCTACGACGTTAGTTTGCTCTGTACATGAATTCGTTTTTTCTCTACCCTACAGGCATACGTCATTCATACGAATATAATGAAAGTGACTGCATTTGCATTAACTTAGCTGTAAAATTAACTCGATTTGGAGAACCGCTTTAAAGGAAACTGTCTAATCGATTCGGATTATATTGTAGTTCGAAAGTTATTATATTATATAAATTTAAAAAAATATTTTATATATTGTTTTTTTTATAGAGTATCATCCGTCTTAAATGTCTGAAAGGAGTTTGAAAATAGATTCCAGAGTAGAAATCTCTGGAAAGAATTTGCGTGGCAGGGTGGCATATGTTGGCATGACTAGCTTTGCCGTTGGCAAGTGGGTAGGAGTGATACTTGATGAACCAAAGGGTAAAAATAACGGCACAATTAAAGGGCAGTCGTACTTTACATGCGATGACAATTATGGCATGTTCGTTCGACCCACCCAGTTGATTGTTTTGAACGAAACTAACATCTCGGCTGAGGATAATACAAACGTGAGCCCTACGGTCCACCCTACTCCCAGGCCTACAAAAGCCCGACTTAGTGGTTCCCGAACCTCCCTGTCATCAAGCAGACAAAGTTTATTAGGATCCCGGTCACAGCTGTCCACATCCATTACTGAAAGAAGTTCGTCGCTAATGTCGTCTTCGTCGGGCCGCAAAAGTCTCATAAATCCTCCCACGGCGTCAGTATCGTCTGCAGCTTCAGCAGACGGTTCATCTTTGAAGAGAGCGTCGTTCGTTGAGACTGGATTTCTTGAAATACTAAAGCCGCAATTTAATCCAAGTCAACCGATACGATCACCCTCGTTTACAGCACCTCCTTCAACTGCTGGTGTTGGTGGAGGAGATGAGAAATCTAATAACGCAGAACAACAGAGAGTTATTGAAGAGCTAAAAACACACGTTGCAGATCTCACGGAGAAGTTGGAAACTGTAAAGCAACGGCGCCTTGAAGACAAAGAGCGCCTTAGAGACTTTGATAAAATGAAAATCCAATTTGAACAGCTACAAGAATTTCGCACCAAAATTATGAACTCTCAAGCTTTGCTGCAAAAAGACCTACAGCGTGCAAAACAGGAAGCAAAAGATGCCATCGAAGCAAAGGAGCGCCACGCCCAGGAAATGGCTGAATTGTCGGATAATGTGGAACTAATTACGTTGGATAAAGAAATGGCCGAGGAGAAAGCAGATACTTTACAGCTAGAGCTGGATTCATTAAAAGAACGTATTGAGGAACTTACATTGGATGTTGAACTGATGCGATCGGAAATGCAGAATACGGCTGAAGTAGCCCAAGGTAAACTAGTGGGAAGAGAAGGTATATCTGCATATGAAGTAAAACAACTAGAACAGCAAAACTTGCGCTTAAAAGAGACACTTGTTCGTCTTCGAGACCTTAGCGCTCACGACAAGCACGAAATCCAAAAACTAAGCAAGGAGTTGGATATGAAAAAGTCTGAAGTTGCCGAGTTGGAACACACAAAGGAGAAACTATCTTCGAAAATCGATATTTTGGAATTAACTGTAGCAGATCTGCAAGAACAAGTGGATGCTGCGCTTGGGGCCGAAGAAATGGTAGAGCAGTTGGCCGAGAAAAAAATGGAACTTGAAGATAAGGTTAAGTTGCTGGAAGAAGAAGTCTATCAATTAGAAGCCCTCGAGGAAATTCACGAGCAACTAGTTGAAAGTAATCACGATCTTGAGCTGGACTTACGCGAAGAACTTGACTTAATAAATGCATCCAAAAAAGAAATTCTTCGCGAAAGAGATGCTGCCATTGAGACGATTTATGATCGTGACCAGACTATAACAAAATTTCGCGAACTAGTGCAAAAGCTCACTGAACAAATAATTGATTTACGAGATAAAAGTAACAAAGGTAGTCCCCAGCGGTCCCAGGAAATATCTAGCAATAAGAAAGACGTGTTTCCCACTGATTCAATTGATTACAAACAAATGTTTGCCGAATCAAAAGCGTACACGCGTGCTATCGATGTGCAGCTTCGACAAATTGAATTATCTCAAGCAAACGAACGTGTACAAATGTTGACTGCTTTTATGCCAGAGTCGTTTATGAATCGTGGCGGTGATCACGACTCAATCCTTGTAATTCTACTTATATCCCGAATTGTTTTTAAGTGCGGCATTATTGTCAGTCAAACACGAGAACGTTTTCCAGTTGTCGAGAACATAAGTAAGTCTGCCGTCATACAGCGTCACGAGGTACATCAGTTCGGCTTTAAGTCCCGCCTGTTGCACTACATCCACAATCTTCAATGTGCCTTACACCAAATAATTTATGGGCTAAATTCATGCCAGCCAGATACTTTACTTCGTGCAGGTGGCTCTCTTCCCGAAATGATAGCACAAGAAAAAACCGTTGATGCAATAATCGAGTTACTTAAATCGAATCAACTCGACGAGAATTCGACAACAGACAACATTGAAAAATGTGTTGCATTCTTTAATGCTATGAACTCTGTCCTCTTCGCTGGTGAAGATCTTTTAAATGATACCCAAATGATTCGTGATTGTGTGGCTGCGTTAGGCTCTGCATGCGAATCTGCACTTAACGATGCAGGTATCATTAAAGCTATTATACGTGAAGGTACTGGCACAAGTGACTCCCACCTCCTAATGCAGTACATAATTGAAAATACTGAAAATTTAAAGCAGCAGGTAAAATTAATAAAGCGTCGTTTACCTCAGGACTTGCACATTAATAAATGCGGTATTTCGTCTCATAAGATAGAGACAATGCGAACGATTACCACTTCACTTAGCAAAATAATGTCTGTCTTGCATATCGCGTCCAAGCAGGCAGTGCATGTTATAACATCTTCTATAGAAAGCGACAACGCATCGGAAAACTCAATTGAGCATACGAAATTTTGGGAAATTCTGTCGTCTAGTTGCGAACGCGTTTACGAGCAAGATGACCGTGGACCATCACAGAACTTTAAGAACTTCTTTGCTTCAGCAAACACGGACCTTGCCCAATTGGCGCAGTATCTCCTTGACAACGAGTATGAGATAATGTCCAGTGGCAATACAAAAAGAGGCGAAAAACAAGTTCCCCCCATTATCAAGCGAGCACAATTTATTAAAAATCAGTTAGAACATAATAACGTTCTTGCTGCGAATTTGGAGAATCGCGAGGCCGATATCAAGCAGCTAAAACTTGCAGCGAAAATGAAACAAAGTGAACTCTCCGAAATGCAAATACGCAAGGATATTGCTGAAAAAAAGCTTTCGGTGCTTCAGAATGACCACGAAGTAACTATTAGAAAGTTGCAGCAACAACATGATGAGACCTACATTTTACTGAAGAAAAAGGAGAAAGAATTCGAAGAGACGATGGATCACCTGCAACGTGATATTGATTCTTTGGAAAGCGATAAAATAATTCTTCGAGAGAAGCTCAAGTCGACAGGTGTAAGTGGTGCAAGGCGTGGTGGGGAACCGACAACACCTACCAGCGGCGGATTGTCAAATACAAGTGTTACGCATGGTTCTCCCACATTTAGCGCCGAGGAAGTTAACTTACTGAAAAGTGTGTTTCATGATGAACGTAATGAACGACTACGACTCCAAGCGAATGCAATGAGACAGAAACTGAAGCAATTAGATCCTATACATGTTCCGCAACCAAAAGATAAACGCTTGCTTGAATTAGAGAACAAACTCACTAAAGTAAAACATCAATGGGCTTTGTCTCTTATGCGTATCGCTCCAGCAAATAATGGCGTTGCCTGTCAGCGCGAAAGACTGATCAAGCAAAAAGCTGATATCAGTAATCGGACAAGGGCTCTGGCATCTGAAGTTCTATCAGAATATCTTGAACGAAATCCCCATCGGGCAACACAATGTGATTTTTCCTTATTCCCAACTGCGGAAGTCAAGCAAGTGTTTGAAATGTAATTAAAGATTTGGCAGCATTATATGCAGCATATATATGCATCATTTTCGCAAAAGCTAATAAAATCATTGTTTAAAAACTATTAACCATTAACGAATAAATATTCAATTATTAATTGTATTGACTTCTATACAGATAACAGATCAAAAGTAGAAGAGAAAGCTTGCATTCAATATCAAATTTACAATTTGTATTTTGTAAGGAGCTCTCTGCTCTCTCAATGGAAGATCTTAATACTCAAAGGTACTCTTGCACGATCCGTTCAGTTTCTCTTTAAAAAAAAACTGATTCTGAACTGAAAAATTTATTTCTCTGAGATGTATAAAAATTGAATAAAATGGGGTTCTTTTTAATATTTTTAATCTTAATATATAAAAATGAAACTTTGTATGTCTGTTCATGAATAACTAGAAGACTAATAATAATGGTGCCGTTATATGACGTAGCTGGCTGGCGGACACACCAAATCTTGTGATCAATTAAACCAAATGGCCAAAATGGCGTCACGCGTTTCAATATAAATACTTTGATGAGTTTTTGATCTATTCGCTATTTTGAATTTAAACTCAAATCGCACGTATTTTATTAGAGTTCAAACTGAGTTTGACGTAAACTCAACTCAACCCTCTTTCAATAAGCGCTAACAATAAACCAGTTATAACCCTCCATGGAAACGAGTGTCATAGATTAACTTTGGTTTGCTTGTGTCAAAAGTCGCAATTGCAAAGTTCCTATAGCTGTATTTTATGTGAATTCGAATTGGGAATTACAACACAATTGCACTGTCGAATTCCTTCTTTGGAATTTGAAAACCTGCTGTTTGGCTGGTTTTGACATTCGGATTCGGATTCCAAAAAAAATACAGCTTATGTAGCAGGTAGATTATTGCGTTGCTTTGCCAAAGCAATACAGCATTTGTTAATTTGATACTCGCCATCAGAGATCGTGATCAGACAGAGATCAGTGGTGATGGGTATAATCGAATGATTTGAGTAATCGATTATCTAGTATTCGAATGATTGATATAATCGATTATGTTTTTATGTTGCTTCCAAAATTCAAGCGGATTAGCAGATCTAGGTATATGAGGCAATTTAAAATCTTGTGTTAATGTCAAAGTTTCTGTTGTTTCTGACTCTCTGCGTGTGAGCGAATATTTCTTCAAAGTTAAATAAGAGGGAATTAGGATCATTTTGTGCTGTTACTGTGTTTGTTCATAAACTAATTCTTCCCGACGTTGCCGTGGTTCTTTTCTGACAAATAAGAACATTGAGCTCCTCCTTCAGCCAGGCCGAGAAAAAAATGGAACTTGAAGATAAGGTTAAGTTGCTGGAAGAAGAAGTCTATCAATTAGAAGCCCTCGAGGAAATTCACGAGCAACTAGTTGAAAGTAATCACGATCTTGAGCTGGACTTACGCGAAGAACTTGACTTAATAAATGCATCCAAAAAAGAAATTCTTCGCGAAAGAGATGCTGCCATTGAGACGATTTATGATCGTGACCAGACTATAACAAAATTTCGCGAACTAGTGCAAAAGCTCACTGAACAAATAATTGATTTACGAGATAAAAGTAACAAAGGTAGTCCCCAGCGGTCCCAGGAAATATCTAGCAATAAGAAAGACGTGTTTCCCACTGATTCAATTGATTACAAACAAATGTTTGCCGAATCAAAAGCGTACACGCGTGCTATCGATGTGCAGCTTCGACAAATTGAATTATCTCAAGCAAACGAACGTGTACAAATGTTGACTGCTTTTATGCCAGAGTCGTTTATGAATCGTGGCGGTGATCACGACTCAATCCTTGTAATTCTACTTATATCCCGAATTGTTTTTAAGTGTGGCATTATTGTCAGTCAAACACGAGAACGTTTTCCAGTTGTCGAGAACATAAGTAAGTCTGCCGTCATACAGCGTCACGAGGTACATCAGTTCGGCTTTAAGTCCCGCCTGTTGCACTACATCCACAATCTTCAATGTGCCTTACACCAAATAATTTATGGGCTAAATTCATGCCAGCCAGATACTTTACTTCGTGCAGGTGGCTCTCTTCCCGAAATGATAGCACAAGAAAAAACCGTTGATGCAATAATCGAGTTACTTAAATCGAATCAACTCGACGAGAATTCGACAACAGACAACATTGAAAAATGTGTTGCATTCTTTAATGCTATGAACTCTGTCCTCTTCGCTGGTGAAGATCTTTTAAATGATACCCAAATGATTCGTGATTGTGTGGCTGCGTTAGGCTCTGCATGCGAATCTGCACTTAACGATGCAGGTATCATTAAAGCTATTATACGTGAAGGTACTGGCACAAGTGACTCCCACCTCCTAATGCAGTACATAATTGAAAATACTGAAAATTTAAAGCAGCAGGTAAAATTAATAAAGCGTCGTTTACCTCAGGACTTGCACATTAATAAATGCGGTATTTCGTCTCATAAGATAGAGACAATGCGAACGATTACCACTTCACTTAGCAAAATAATGTCTGTCTTGCATATCGCGTCCAAGCAGGCAGTGCATGTTATAACATCTTCTATAGAAAGCGACAACGCATCGGAAAACTCAATTGAGCATACGAAATTTTGGGAAATTCTGTCGTCTAGTTGCGAACGCGTTTACGAGCAAGATGACCGTGGACCATCACAGAACTTTAAGAACTTCTTTGCTTCAGCAAACACGGACCTTGCCCAATTGGCGCAGTATCTCCTTGACAACGAGTATGAGATAATGTCCAGTGGCAATACAAAAAGAGGCGAAAAACAAGTTCCCCCCATTATCAAGCGAGCACAATTTATTAAAAATCAGTTAGAACATAATAACGTTCTTGCTGCGAATTTGGAGAATCGCGAGGCCGATATCAAGCAGCTAAAACTTGCAGCGAAAATGAAACAAAGTGAACTCTCCGAAATGCAAATACGCAAGGATATTGCTGAAAAAAAGCTTTCGGTGCTTCAGAATGACCACGAAGTAACTATTAGAAAGTTGCAGCAACAACATGATGAGACCTACATTTTACTGAAGAAAAAGGAGAAAGAATTCGAAGAGACGATGGATCACCTGCAACGTGATATTGATTCTTTGGAAAGCGATAAAATAATTCTTCGAGAGAAGCTCAAGTCGACAGGTGTAAGTGGTGCAAGGCGTGGTGGGGAACCGACAACACCTACCAGCGGCGGATTGTCAAATACAAGTGTTACGCATGGTTCTCCCACATTTAGCGCCGAGGAAGTTAACTTACTGAAAAGTGTGTTTCATGATGAACGTAATGAACGACTACGACTCCAAGCGAATGCAATGAGACAGAAACTGAAGCAATTAGATCCTATACATGTTCCGCAACCAAAAGATAAACGCTTGCTTGAATTAGAGAACAAACTCACTAAAGTAAAACATCAATGGGCTTTGTCTCTTATGCGTATCGCTCCAGCAAATAATGGCGTTGCCTGTCAGCGCGAAAGACTGATCAAGCAAAAAGCTGATATCAGTAATCGGACAAGGGCTCTGGCATCTGAAGTTCTATCAGAATATCTTGAACGAAATCCCCATCGGGCAACACAATGTGATTTTTCCTTATTCCCAACTGCGGAAGTCAAGCAAGTGTTTGAAATGTAATTAAAGATTTGGCAGCATTGTTAAAATAATTTTTTTATAATATATATGCATCATTTTCGCAAAAGCTAATAAAATCATTGTTTAAAAACTATTAACCATTAACGAATAAATATTCAATTATTAATTGTATTGACTTCTATACAGATAACAGATCAAAAGTAGAAGAGAAAGCTTGCATTCAATATCAAATTTGCAATTTGTATTTTATAAGGAGCTCTCTGCTCTCTCAATGGAAGATCTTAATACTCAAAGGTACTCTTGCACGATCCGTTCAGTTTCTCTTTAAAAAAAAACTGATTCTGAACTGAAAAATTTATTTCTCTGAGATGTATAAAAATTGAATAAAATGGGGTTCTTTTTAATATTTTTAATCTTAATATATAAAAATGAAACTTTGTATGTCTGTTCATGAATAACTAGAAGACTAATAATAATGGTGCCGTTATATGACGTAGCTGGCTGGCGGACACACCAAATCTTGTGATCAATTAAACCAAATGGCCAAAATGGCGTCACGCGTTTCAATATAAATACTTTGATGAGTTTTTGATCTATTCGCTATTTTGAATTTAAACTCAAATCGCACGTATTTTATTAGAGTTCAAACTGAGTTTGACGTAAACTCAACTCAACCCTCTTTCAATAAGCGCTAACAATAAACCAGTTATAACCCTCCATGGAAACGAGTGTCATAGATTAACTTTGGTTTGCTTGTGTCAAAAGTCGCAATTGCAAAGTTCCTATAGCTGTATTTTATGTGAATTCGAATTGGGAATTACAACACAATTGCACTGTCGAATTCCTTCTTTGGAATTTGAAAACCTGCTGTTTGGCTGGTTTTGACATTCGGATTCGGATTCCAAAAAAAATACAGCTTATGTAGCAGGTAGATTATTGCGTTGCTTTGCCAAAGCAATACAGCATTTGTTAATTTGATACTCGCCATCAGAGATCGTGATCAGACAGAGATCAGTGGTGATGGGTATAATCGAATGATTTGAGTAATCGATTATCTAGTATTCGAATGATTGATATAATCGATTATGTTTTTATGTTGCTTCCAAAATTCAAGCGGATTAGCAGATCTAGGTATATGAGGCAATTTAAAATCTTGTGTTAATGTCAAAGTTTCTGTTGTTTCTGACTCTCTGCGTGTGAGCGAATATTTCTTCAAAGTTAAATAAGAGGGAATTAGGATCATTTTGTGCTGTTACTGTGTTTGTTCATAAACTAATTCTTCCCGACGTTGCCGTGGTTCTTTTCTGACAAATAAGAACATTGAGCTCCTCCTTCAGCCATCTTTCAGCAGTTCTTTCATTTTCTTTTACTCCGAAAGAAAGTCTAGGATTCAGCAGAGTTGTCTTCGAAGCAATTTTGTTGCTTTCAAATATGTCAAATCGTCTAATTATTATTTGTGATAAATCATGATGAAGCCTAGTACCAGCTAGAGTTTAACAGCTCTGATTTTTAACTGAAGGTAAAAAATAGGTTCCTGTGTGTAAAACAGGGTTGATGACAATGGACATTGCCATACACCTTATTCTCCGATCATGAACTTAATTACCCTTAACTTGATATTTTTAATTACCTTTTACTTAATATTTTTAATTATGTGAATTGTGAAAAGTCTAACAGTATTCGAGATATGAATTATAAAATAGAAATAACTAGCTACTAGCTGTTCCCGGGCGCTTCGCAACCGGTACACATAAGTCCCCGCCGCCAGCCATCCTCTTACCAACGCGTGGTGGTGGTGTACTATATCCTGTAACCTCCACCCACCTGCGAATAACATCATCTGAAAGTTTCATAAAAATCAGTTGTAAATGTGTTCGATTTTAACATCGTATTCATTCAAATAACTGATTATGAGCATCGAGGACTCGGTAGCAAAATCATTCGAATGATTTCATCATCGATTATGAGTATCGAGGAATCGGTAGCAAAATAATTCGATTGATTTTATCATCGATTATGAGCATCGAGGACTCGGTAGCAAAATTATTCGAATGATTTTATCATCGATTATGAGCATTAAGGACTCGAAAGCAAAATCATTCGAATGATTATTTCTCTTTTCCTGTCAATCACTTGCTGAATGTACGTGCGTTATGCTCCGCCATGGGCCATGCCATAATGTGTGAGTGAACAGCGAACACCAGACAAACAGATGAAGAGAAATCATTTGTTTGTGTTTTTCCTTGTTGCTTTTGATTTGCTTATTATTTTTCTTTTCGCTCAGACGTGGTATATGTCGCTTGTCGCATATCTCGCTCACGGTGGTTCAGTAGAACAGAAACAAAAAATCATTCGAATGATTTTGGATAATATCTCGAGACATTTCCATAATCGATTATAATCGATTATATCATTCAAGTACGCCCAACGCTAGCAGATCAGTGCAGTGAGCAGTGGTGGTGGTTAGGCGATCTCTACTTTATCTCTACGAACTACGATAAAGATAGTTTTTGAAAGGTTAGATATGTACCGTACGTGCCAGTGCATATTTTCCAGCTTGACAAATTTTTTTTAGTTAATCTGCTAAACTGTTGCATAATTTTTTATTACTTCTAATACGCTGTAAATGCAGGTTAGAGTAGATGTGATATAGCAAAAATTGGCACTTTTGTCAATTTGTCAGCTAATTGGTACAACAATTTCTAATCGAGGTGGCAAAATTTCGAAAGCTGTTGCTGTTCGGTATAATAGTGTTGTGCTTTACTTGATACCTTGACAGAGACGGTGATGGTTTGTGGCTTTTGTGATTAGCATTTATATTGATCTTAACTTAAAAATTCACATCAACTCTATATTTAGAGTAATAATTAAATAAAATTCCTTATTAATTTTGATGAAAGTAGCGCGAGTGTAATTGATCTTACGGATTTCGTGTTTTCGTAAAACGGTTGTGGTGTGGTTGTGACTACTATATGTACATAGTTGTTTCGTTGATTTTTTTCCTGTTTTGAATTATAAATATAACTAATAATGTTTTCGGAGTTTAACGGCATAATGACAAACGTTGGTAATGTTTGTTTCTAGGAAACAGTTTGGAATTGTTATTCTTTGTTTTACTTGCAGAACAAGTTACTACCAAAGCTAGACCGTATCACTTTGATAGCTTACGGCTCACCAATGTATTAAATTTACATAAATGTGTAAAACATAAATCGCTTTGAATGTAGCTAGAAATCACGGGGTACAAATTGAGTGATGTTTTGATGTTAAAGTGAAATCGGTCTGACACGTGTGAGGAAATACTTGTATGCCTCAAACACTGAATTATTTTATTTTCATGTCTAATGTGCGCAAAAATTTACTTTTTCATCCAATTCTGTAAACTGAACCATTATAATTGCTTAATGTTTACCTGTTTTCCATTCTTACTTTCTTTATTGCAAAATGTACATATAAACTATAGGAAGCCTCTTTATGTTGACAATATCTACCTACATTAAGTCGACTGATATCCCAACTGAATTTTTTGTTTTCAGTGGAATTCGTGTATTTATTATTATGTATTAATATTTTATGGTTTAAAGTGGTTAATAGTTAATTTTGATTTTGCATACTTTACAAATGGTGAAATTTTGACAGTTGTAATAATGCTAATTAAGAAAAAAAACACAAAGCAAATCATTCGGAATATCAGTTTAAACTTCACATTGAAAATCGACCGTGCAAAATGCCATACAGTGGAATTAATGGCACATCGGTGGATTACAAATAATGAATCAAAATGTTGCTGAAAGTTTGGTGAGCAATTTTTTTCCTATAGTATTTAGATGTTAATACTTTAAAAGACATTATAAATATATGTAGTCTAGTCTCAAATATTTTTATGTTTATTGTGCGGTTTTGTAAGTTAGAAGATATGGCGTTTCTACGGTATCCGTTATTACGGTATTTTTGGCGACCCGCCGCCCACGACCCACCTCCCTTTGGGTGGGATGGGCATCCAAAGATTTTTTTTTAAGAAAAATGAATTTTTCTAAGTTCTTAGAAGGAGGTGTGGGGGTTAATTGGTATCCTACGAAAGGTAATAAAAATACCTTCCATTTAAAAAAAACTATAATCATCCAGCCATGCGCTTTTCCACTGAGCCACGGCGCCTACTTAATGATGTTCTTTTAATAATTTTGTAATCTATATAATCCAGTGTTAAAAAATTAGAAGTTTGACAAATAAGAATCATCGACGGTAAATCTATTAAGTTTGCAAAATGCAGCCGACGTCCCTGCACCAGAATTGTTTTTTGGCTGTTCTATAGAGCGAAATCAGATCTGTATATTTTTGGAGATTTACCCCTCCTTTTACTAACACAAACAACCACTAATGTCATTTTGCTTAGCACATGGTACAACTTGTCATTTGATTTGTGTTCACACATTACACACACATGCAACAAAGAAATGTTAACAAAAGATTTTCGCCTTTCGTGTTCGATTTCCTTTTTGAAGAGAGTTTTTAGAAAAAGAATTAACATAAATATTATAATACCAATAAATTTTCTGATTTATTAGAATTTATTGGTTGTGTACTCTTATAATAGTTATTATAGTTTTGCTATTAATCAAATTAAAGTGTGCAAAGATTTCATTACCACTGAGGAAAAAATATATATACAGCTAAGAGTATAGAAAAGAATATAAATTTTCAACAAATATAACTACAGACTTAAACGAATTATTTTTGTTTCGATTGAAGTTTGACCAATTAACATTAGCGGCTAAAACATCTTCCCATCTTCCGTATTAATTAAAATCACTGTCTAAAGTCTAACGTAACATGGCGAAAGCCCGCGGAATATAAAAGGATTTTTTTAGGTTGGGCACACTAGAGGTCGATGAATTGTTCTAAACTCTAAAGCTCAAAACAAATTGAAATTTAGGTGCAGTAGGCTTAGACAAGACATTTTTTAACGAGGAGAAATAGAACAGAACTCGTCTGTTAATAAATGAACACTGCACGATATCTAGTTTTCTAATTTCACTACATGCAGAATATCTGCACATTGTTTCGGGCATAACATTTTTTTTAATGAAGTGTTGACTTCTCGGCGTGTAATTTGTTTTGTTGGAATATTATTGTCGGGTTTGATGATTAAAATAGTTTATTTTAAAATCAAGTTTATTATTATAACTACTTGTCGGAGTAAGGAAGTGAATTATGATAATTAACACAAAAACGACAAGCGAAAATGTCACTACATCCTGTACAGCAGGATATTTCGTTGACTGCCTGAAAAGTGTTAATGTTCCTGTGTCTGTGATTGGAAATAAATCGATTTTTCTTCGGGTCAAACCACCCAAAAAGTTTATTCATAGACGGCATTTTTCTAAGCCATCAATAATTAATGAAGCAATGAATTCATGTTAAACTCTCAAAACATTTTCTTACCGTTTATTTTAATTACTCTGTGTACTGGAAACAAAATTTGACTCCGTGAAAAACGCTGTGCTGCATTCAAATGGTTAGCCCAATAGACACCACAATTTTTAAGTTCGTTACTAGCCTATTAACTAAAACGGAAACAGTTCCAACTATGGAAATCCTTAAATCCGTTCCTTGTATACTTGTACTACTATGTATATTGCACTTTGCTCTTGCTCTTCGATTGAATCTACAAGTCTGATTATCTAAAATATATTTGAAGCTTTAAACTACAACCGCAAATTCTGTATTTTCGAACACTTTGAGGTCCTTTTTAAGCAACTTCCTCAAGACGCCGAGTATGACGCGTGTCAAGTGTCGCGTGTTTGTTTTGTTTTTTCGACTTTGATGTTCTTTTTAACCAACTTCCACACGACCTAGAGTGCTGAGTGTCGTAAGTCCAAAATAGAATTTTTTATATTCCACGTATGACGTGTGTCAAGTGTCGCGTTTGAAACGTGCGATGGTTTGAAATCGCGCCATTTTCTCTTTTTTTTTTATTTTTTCTGCCAAAACTAACAAAAAAAAAACATTGCGCCATCGCAAGCCGAGCTTAAACACCAGCCAAATCTCCACTCAAATTCTGACTGGTAGATGTCGAGGTATGCGAGTGGGCAAACTCACAAACAAATACACGCACGGTGCAAAAAAATTCCTTTTCCCTGATTATTAGCTTCGGTCTTTGGGCTCACAATAGTTTCTTCACACGATCATTGGCGAAAGTGACTGTTTCCTACGCTATAACCTACCTTCGAAAGTAGGCATTATCTAAACTGGTGTGTTAACATAGAAAATCTTTTGTTATTTACTGCCGTCTCAGCGAACACACATTGCAGTTGCACTCGATATTTCGAGTTTGGTATCAAATGTCGTCATCTGTCGTCTAAGCGGATCCTAAATCCCATGCCATTATCCATGAATGGCACTTGCATCGAGGAAACTGAAAAACTCGCAATTCTCGGTATGTGCGTTAACGACAAGCTTCGTTGGAACGACCACATATTTACTGTAGCCAAAATGCTGCGAAATGTTTAGGTTTTATAGCCCGGTGCAAGAAATATTTCACTTCTGATCTGGCTACTATCTACAAGGCTTATATTCGCTCTAAACAAGGGTACAATTGCCATATCTGGTCTGGTGCTCCCAAAACTACCTTGCATCAGCTAGATAGAAAACAAAACCCCGCGATAAAACCTATCGGTGACATAAACATTGCGAAATCAATAGATTCGCTCGAACGCCGTATGATCTTTTCCTGCTTGTTAATATTTTATCGCTTCTTCCACCAGAGGTGCTCAAGAGAAACAGTCAGTTCCATGCTACCTCTCCTTGAATTCAACCGCAATACTCTTGGCGCTCTAAATGCTCATCAGTTTACCCTTAAGCCCATCTTCGGACGTACAGTAAAATTCAGGAATTCGTTCTTCAGCCGTACAACACATATGTGGAATGCTTTTCCAAGCTCTGTCTTTCCACATCACTATGATCAACAGGCATTCAAGACACAAGCTCATAGACATCTCCTCTTTTCTCCTCCTTTTCCTTAACACCCACGCTGTGCCAAGCATGTAGCCGAGCCTTATAAGGGTGCGAACCCCTTTTCGCGTGCGCAAATTAGGAAAAAAAAATTGCCAAAGTAGTTTTGCATTGCGCATGACCAGTTTAGCAGAGAAATTGTTTTGGTCGTGTGAAAAATAGCGTACATTACTCGCTGAATCGTACTCGTTAGAAGCTTCTAACGAGCACGATACCGTCCTTTTATGTTTGGAAGAAATTTGTGTTGCAATTTTCAATTGTTACACTATCAAAAAACTTAAAAATGTTCTTTTCGGTCGCCTTCCTAAAGTTTAGAAGACACATGACACAAGTGTAAGCACAACAAATTTGTGAATGAAGAATGTCTTTGAACTTCCATATAAATGACACACATGTGACCAAATCCTCAGCTTAAGCTAACATGTGTAATTGGGAGGGTTCCCAGATTTAATTCCTTACACTAAAATTATATTAAGAGATATGGCTTCAATTAAAAACGAATAAATTTGGCAGGACTAAGTACGAGTACATTTTCAATGTCCTTACTTAGAGGTACAAATATTGCTATTTTCATTTCATTCATCATCATCTTCATATTTGGCTCTACAACCGGTGTCTGGTCCTAGGCTCCCTCCACTGGTCCCGATTTCGAGCCGATGTCATCCAGTTTGGCATCCTTAAACTCATGGCGTGCTGGTCTACGCGATCCTTCGAACGTATGCTTGGCCGGCATCGCTGTCGTTCTGGAATAAAACCTACCGCAAAGGACTTCCTGAGCATGGCTCATGCGAGCTAGGTGTCCTGCCCACCGGAGCCTACCGAGCTTAATTCTCTTCACGATGTCGACATGCCGGTAACGATCGTGGATTGCATCATTATAGAGTCTACGGAATCGTCCTTCCTCACATACGGGGTTGCATTTTATTCACTTCACTTTAATATACAGTGGTCCAGGTTATTGCGGTAGCCAAAAACAGAAATTCTTTATTAGTAAAGTGTAATATTTTTGCGTAACCCACATTAGTTAATTTGCTAGTAAATTTATAATTTGCCCCTGCACCACATTTATCGCGTAAAATAAGCAGCAGGCGCGAGACATTGGTGCATTTTACGGTGGCGATACTTAATTTACGCTGATTACAGAACTTCACAATAAAAACAAAACAGTTGTTAACACACAAATTGACAAACTACAATAATTGTTGTGAACCTCAATCACACCTACAGCAGCAATTTAGTGATATAACAAAAAATACAGCATTAATGCCACCACAACAACAGGATTTTAAACAAAAATGTCACAGTAGTTTTACAAATTTTGATACAACAGATGGCGCCGAGAGTAAGGTTGTCGGCCGCCTCAAGTACTTATGTGGCTGCTCAGCTGTTACGCTTCGCAGTTTCTCTCGCAAATCAAAGGATTTTAGCTTCAATGAAAAGGGTAGCGCGAAGGTAACTAACTAACTTACTGTCTTAATTATTTCAAATATATACATCTTTTGTGGCATAACTTTGTAATTTTATTTTTTTGGTCCTTAATAATAAACTTCGCGATGTGGATGAGTTCAATTTGGTTAAACGATTTTGCATTTAATAATGTTGTAGATAGCTATAATTTAATAATTGGAGTATTTAGTTAAAGGAATAAAAAATTAAATTTTTTCATCAAAAATTGCTTTATTGCTTTTCAAAATATTCGCCTTTAAGATCTATAAACTTTTGCATACGCTCAGGCCATTTATCGAAACACTTTTTTCAGTCCGCAGATGATAGCTCCAAAACATGGTTTTGAACGCTTTAACCGCTTGTTCAGGCGCTAAAAATCGTTGTCCACGCATCTTATCTTTGATTGTTGGGAACAGGAAGTAGTCATTGGGTGCCAAGTCGGGGCTGTAAGGGGGATGACCCATCAATTCGATCTTTTGAGGGCTCAAATACTCGTTGGTTTGATGTGATGTGTGTAAGCAAAATGATTCGCCGTTTTGGGTTGTTTTCTCTCAATTTTTTAAAAACCGCAGGCAAACAAATGGTCGTATACCAAGCTGAATTGACTGACTTTTGATTTTCAAGAGCCACAGTAGCCACATGACCAGTTTTCGTCAAGAAACACGCCCATTTTGCTTCCCAACGCTCCGAGCTCGCACAACTTTTGTTGGATTTTCTTCGAATTGAGAGATACAAAAAGTCGATTGCCCTTTTCTTTCCGGCTCATACGCAAATATCCCTGACTCGTCACCTGTCACGATCTTGTATACGTTTTTGGAAGAATCTTCAACGAATTTTTCGAGCATTTGGCGGCACCAATCGACACGAATCTTTTTTTGCAAGTCTGTCAAAAAATGTGGAATCCAACGTCCAAACATTAACTGCATCAAAAAATACATTGCCAAAGTTTCAGCTCAATGCGAAGAATAGTTTTCGAGCATTGCATTGACTAGCCCACAGACACAATGAAATTGATATTTATGTATAAAGACAGATAGACGGTGGCTGGTGGCTGGCTGGCTGGCTGGTGGGTAGTTTTTGTGATCAATTTTAAACCCACTTCCTAAAGCCCGATTTTATTTAAACTTTGCACGCGTGTGTATTTTCCATGACAACACTTCCTATTAAAATTTGGTAGTTATCGGGCCCTGGGGTCGGAGGGCGTCCATTAAAATTTTGTAAAAAATAGTATCCGATGTTCTTCAAATTTTATAAGCATGTCCGATGGACAACACTCCGATGGAAACACTATTTATAAAAATTTTGGAGTGATCGGGATAGGGGGCTCCCAAAATTTTTTTTTTAATTTTTTTTATTTACCCGGTTTTATTGAAACTTTTCACTGCGGATACATCAGCTTAGTATTGAATGTGTGCCTATAACGTAGAATAATACGTTAAATTTGGATTTCTTCCAGCAGCCCACGTGGCGACTTTGGGGTGAGGAACGGGAGAAAAGTTCAATTTTTACAGTTTATCTTAAAAAAGTCAGATACCACCGACCAACACCGACCGCAAACCATGTAAGTCTGTCGGTTGATTTCGTATCTTGATGGATTGTATTTTAGTCTTTGTATTTTCTCCTTTTCCATAGGATTCCGATGATGAAATTTCTCATCTGGAGTGGGAAACGGTGAGGGTGCGTTTTGTAAAAGCAGCATCACTGGCGCGTCTAGTAGAAGCCTTAGCGACAGACGATGGTGAGCTGGAGTCGACGTTTATAAATGTCTTCCTTTCAACGTACCGAACTTTCTCAAGTCCCAAAGATGTCCTTAATTTGTTGATTAAACGCTACGACACACTTCATGAGAAGCACGCCTTGGAAATCGAAACGCAACACATTGCTGTTGGTAGCTGTGGTGAATACAATTCCAGTTCATCTATTCATGAACAGCATAAAAAAACACTAGTCTCCGCTCTGCACGTGTGGCTTGATGGTTTTCCAGAAGATTGGAACGAGGAAAACTTGCGGCAGATATTGGCCTTCGCGTCGAAGCGTTTGCCCAGATCCGATTTGCACACAAAGGTTTTGCACAGGCTAGAGCGAACTTTAAGGTTGCAAGCATTCACAGAGAATAATTTGCCATGGATAAGCCCACAATATAATTCAGATCTGTCTGAGCAATTTACTGGACTATGCCTTGCACCGGCTTTCAGGGGTCCCACACATTTCCTTCAAGCATATCGGTTTCCTCATGTACCTGTGAAACATTTTGCGGAGCAACTTACCCGCATGGATTCAGAGCTCTTTAAGCGATTAATACCACACCAATGTCTAGGAGCAACATGGGCTCGACGTGATAAAAACGGTGCTGAAACTGTTGTAGCCACAGTGACACAGTTTAACGCAGTTTTATTTAGGGTTATTTCTAGTATTTTAATTGAAACAAGACTCAAACCTCAGGTAATGTATTTTTATTTACATTTTGTAAGCATTTCAGTACTGACACAGGAAGTTTTATTTCATAAAAGGAACGAGCCGTAAACATCGCAACCTGGATTGATATTTCACAGGAACTCAGATTGCTGAAGAACTTTTCGTCATTGAAAGCGATAATTTCAGGTTTGCAGTCTAATTCTATATACCGGCTGTCGAAGATTTGGGCAGTTTTATCCAAAGAAAAGGTAAGTACACATGTGTGGTTTAAAAAGAGAGAAATTTACTTTTAATTAGACACACTGTTTTTAGATGGAAGTTTTTAAGGAACTTGCTAGAATATTTTCCGAAGATAACAATGCTTGGGCCCAACGTGAGGTTCTTATGCGTGAAGGAACTGCCAAGTTTGCTGACACAGTTGGAGAGCATGATCGCCATTTGCAGAAAATTATACAAAAACAGGCAAGAAAAAATATTTAATTTATTTAGTGATCCTCCTTTACGCTTTCTTCTCACGCAGAACACACAAACATCACACGGAACGATACCCTACCTGGGGACGTTCTTAACTGATTTGACGATGATCCACACAGCCATTCCGGACACTGTAGGCGAAGAAAATCTTATTAACTTTGATAAAAAACGAAAAGAATTCGAAGTTTTAGCCCAAATAAAGCTGCTTCAAGGCGCGGCCAACACATATAATCTTCGAGATGATCCAAATTTTGATCGATGGTTTGCATCTATGCTGGTTTTAGATGAACGTGAAGCCCACACATTATCGTGCCAATTAGAACCACCGACGGGACCACGAAAATCAACGACTTCTACCTCCGCATCACTGCTGACTGCTACCACCTCATCCTCGGCGTCATTAGGTCATCGCAAGACTGATTCGATCGCATCGAACTCCAGCAGCGGAGCTGGATCACAATTTTACTGTGAAATAAACAGCACATTTGCATCAAGACATAGCTCGAGACATAGTTCTCTCGATAGGGATGCCCAACCGCCAAATGCGTCCATTTTATCTGCGGCGAGTAGTGTGTCAAATCTCTCATTGGACTCCAGTAGTTCAAGTGGTCAAAAGTCAAACAACTCAAAATTGATGACAACAAATGGAGCCGGCGGCGGCAGCAACAAGACTCAAGTTAACAATGATATACCACTAATTAATGGTCAGTTAGTGCAGACGGTTGGCGCAAATCCAAATCCCGATTTCTACATTATTCGTGTAACATATGAAACTGACAATATCGAGTTGGATGGCATTGTGCTCTACAAAAGCATCATGCTCGGCAATAACGAGCGCACACCACAGGTCATACGCAACGCAATGATGAAATTGGGTCTTGAGGGTGATCCCGAACAGCACACCCTGGCACAAGTGCTTCCCGACAAGGAGTTGGTTATGCCAAAAAATGCAAATGTTTACTACGCTGTGAACACGAATTTTAATTTAAATTTTATTTTAAGGCCGAAAATGGATCCTGCAACCAGCTAATGCTGGTCTATAAACATCAAATGACAAATGCTTGTGGTGCTGTAACTATCTCAATAACTTCACCAACTCACTTTCAATATATCGGCATTATAAAAAAAAGTGCAGCTAGAAGAAATTTTTTGTAATCTCAATATTTATTTTAAAGATGACCATTTTTAAAATATTGTACCTATTCTGTTTATATCCTTCTTTATCTATATATACACTAGTTCTATGTGTATATATCTATTTATTGTAAACGTTTTTTTTATTATTATTTATAATTTTCAAATTCAACAGATTACATTGTAAAAAGAAGTCGGTATATAGACAATTCAATGACATTGTATCACTAACAAAGATCAACATCTATCGTACATAGTAACACAAAAAAAAGCCAAATTAGTGCGACTTTTGTAAAATATTTATTTATACACAATGTACTCGAAGTTATCAGAAATGAAAAATTCGTTATAAGATCTTTTAATATATAAAAAAAATATAAAGATAAACATGTTTTTAAACTGTAATAATAAATGAAAGTGTGACGTAGTGATACATTTGTATTTAATTGTTTCCTTTTTGTGCAATTCAATCATTTAAACTGAAAATTATTAGTAAAGTAATCCATTACTAGCGCTCGACTGGAATCCACAAGGAAGCCGCCGAGTTGGCCGTCCTAGCAAGACATGGAAAAGGAAGATAGACGATGGAGCAAGATCCCAGGGGAAAGAGTGGCGTCTCTTTAAACCTCAGGCGATAAATCTAGTTCGTTGCCGGGCGTTTGTAGAAGCCCTATGCTCCCCCGCGGAGCAAAGGAAAGAAAGAGAAGAAGAATCTGTTATCGGGCAATTTCGAAGAAGTGCATGCCTTTTAATACTTCTGTTAAAATTGTAGTATCCGGTAACTCATAGAATTCAGGAATTTAACCGACGAAAACATCGAGGCAGACGTAAACAGTAAACCAGAACTCCCAGATTTATGACTTCGGCTGGAACTCGGGACCGATGAAAATATTTTATGCGGCAGCCCAGCAACGCAACCCGGTTGTAGAGTCAAATATGATGATGTGAATCCATTGCAAATAAAACGCAAAAGATTTTTGGATTTCGGAAAATAAAGCATCTTCCAAACTTCTGCTTGCAGCTTAATGCCGTTCAAAATTGTACAGAGTGTGTCTGTCGTCCATCAGCTTACTTCCTTTGTGTCCTCCTTCATGTGGCAGTTGCCATACATATCAATATATAGTGGATTATCATTAAACATAAAAGTCAAGCGTATGCTTTGCAGGTGCCAACTTCGTGCATACAAGTACCAACCGTTGAATAGTTACATTTTAAGAATGACATTAATTGAATGATTTTATAACTTTTAATGTATCCTGAAGGTAAAGCTTTTCACCATCGATGGCTAAAGCACGGTCATTCCTGGCAAAGAAAAATCGTATAAATGAAACACGGCATAAACCACAATAAAACATTACTGGCTCTATCTAGCGTGTCTCGGCGTAAGGGTGGATTTCTAAACGTCGTTGTATAATGTCTAAGAGTCTGAAACAGTATTACATATTGTATTTACGATTTGTTTGTTAGAGAGAGATAGAGCAACTTTCGTCCAAGCAAATGAAGCTTTCTGCTTCAGATCGAAAGGAAGTAGTTGGTGGTAAGAAGTCATCCAATGTGGACGCAGACATTTCAAAACGGGCCTGAAAATACTTCTACATAATACATACAAATATGTATATGTACAAATTAACAAATTAATAAAATAAGTTTATTTATTCAAAGCTGTTATAGACATGGAACTAGTTATTAAAGATTTTCATTTATTTATTTATTTGAAATGTTCATCGTGCTAAACAACAAAGTCAGATAAAATCGTGGAGTGGAAAATTGTGAAGCTTTTTTCGCTTCGTAAAAAAAAAAGAAATGCTTCTGACAAAATGGATACACTGTGATGGCGATAGCGATGGTGATGGTGATGGTTGGAAAATGTGCAAGGAATTTAACTCGGAACCGAACAACGATGCTTCGTATACGCAGTTTTTGCCTCTGTCCTGTGTATTCTTGAATTAAATTATTTCCAATTCGAGCAACTCGAGCACAATAACAAAAAGTGATTAGTGCATTCATTATTCCTGTACCATTACTTGTAATTTAATGAAAGCTAGTTAGTGTCTCAACAAGAATTAAAGGAAGTTCTGTACTTTAGGAGTACAGGATTAATGCCGCGATTGTGAGAGAGTGAGTGTGGCGAAACTATTAATACCAAAAAACGGAGACGTGTTCGTTCATTCTCATGTATGTTGTTAGATACATAGAGCGTCTGGCAAAAATAAGATATTTGGATGTGTTTGAATACATCGTTATATAAAATCAACACATTTAAAGATACCGTTGGGGTTATTTTGATTTTTTTAAGTTGTGTGGTTATTAGGCATTAAAAAATGACAAACAAATAAACTCTCGAAACTCGAATCGATGTCCAATAAGAAAATTCTGGGATATTAGCAGTAGTTGCCGAAGAAAGACAAACAACCAATTTTTATGAATTGATCGGAACTTAATTCAGGTGAGTGGATAAATATAAAAAATACTATGTACGTATATAACTCCTTGTTTGCTTTGGTTAATTAAATCAAAAAGTTGACGTCTTACGGATTAAGCCAATATATTGACCTTTACCTATACATATGTACTTTGTGTTTCCCCAACCTAATGTTAAGCCCTCAGAAATTCATTACTTCTGAAAATTATAAAACAGGAAAAGATAGACCGTGAGGCACCATTCTCCCCTAACCAACCAACCAACCAACTGAGGCATATCAAAGTGGTTGTGGAACCCATCCCTCAGTCTTTTGAATATTTAATTAAAAAATCAATACTCGACATGTGAGGTTGTACTGTTGTTGTTGTTGCTGTTGTTGTTGGTGGTGTTGTTGCAGTGAAATAAGAATTTGGATTTACTCGTGTAACTCAGCAAAGTTGTCAATTTTTTATTTTGTTCCATTTAGTCAATTTTGTTTGTTGTTATTATCTGTCACGAAACATTCTTGATTTTTGTGAGCACTTACTCGCATGAGCGGTACGGTATGGAACTTTATTCAGATTCTGAGATGTCCTCGAACATCATGGATATCGTGAGTGCACATGTACCCGTTTATGGTGTTCTGATATTTCGTTTTGTCATTTGTGCACAACTACGTTAACAGTAGACATTTCAATTAAATAATACTTTTGAGCACAAGAATATCTCTTCTATATCACGTCGGAATTTAATTAAATAATTTGGTTCGTTGGATGAGTTAAAAAACAATAATCGTTTCCTTTTGTTCTTGTGTACCTCTCTTTGGACGTATCATAAAAAAATAGCGAAGCAAATTTAATAATAATTTATATAATAGTTTTTCTTCTTTATTTTGTACAATCTTTTTCATATTAGTACCTACTCGCCAAACGCGATGACCATAGAAAAATATTTGTGCTGCAGAACCTAACTAAGGAGCAGTTTATTCATAGTATTTCCTAAATCATCATCATATTTGGCTCTACGACCGGGGTCCGGTCCCCTGCCGATTTCCTAAATACTTGTTTAAAATGTTTCATAATTATGCTGCCTAGACAGTATGTATATATGTATTACGTACATATACGAGGGTGGGCTGAAAAGTAGTCGGCCCAGGCAAAAAAACAACTTTTTTTCGACAAAAGTCAATTTAGGTCTCATCAAAGTCTCTTTTTAGCACTTACATCCATTCTTTCCAAAGTCATGGAAACGCTGATAAATTTTCAGCTCAAGAAATATCTTGGAACCAACGAATGGATTTCGTGGGCAACGCTGTACTGGTGATTTGATGGTATATCTCACCGAACAGTGGAACTGGTCTTTGCATCAATTCGGAGAAAACAAAGCTGTTGCACTCGATATTTCTAAGGCATTTGACAGAGTTTTACATCAAGCTCTTTTGTCAAAAATGAGTCAAATTAGTCGATGATAAACTGCTTCACTGGATTAGAAGCTATCTTTTGGACCACTCAATTCAAGTTGTATTGGACGGTTTCAAGTCTAAAGTTCATAACTTAAATGCTGGCGTTCCCTAGGACTCTGTTTTGTCCCCGACACTCTTCCTCATTTTTAAATTCTCTATATTAACTTCGCGTGCTCGTGTGTTTGTTTGTATGTTTGTTGTGTATGTGTATCTCCGATGACAACAATTTCTATTAAAATTTGGGATCCCTCGTGCCTCGGGGTCGGGGTGGTTTTTTATTAATGATCTCTTATCTGTGACTTCTTATCCAATTCACTCTTTCGCTGACGACAGCACTCTCAGCTTCTCATATAAGTTTGAGGAACGTCCCTCCACTTCTCATGTGGAGCTCAAACAACTTCGTTATATTCTGACCAGCATAATACATTGGGGTAAAATCAATCGAGAAGAATTTAAGGCTTCCAAAACCCAATGCTGTCTCCTGTCGTCTAACCGATTCCTAAATCCCATGCATGGCACTTGCATCGATGAAACTGAAAATTTTGCAATTCTCGGTATGGGCGTTAACGACAAGCCTTGTTGGAATGACCACATATTTACCGTCGCCAAACATGCTGCGAAATGTTTAGGTTTTCTAGCCCGGTGCAAGAAATATTTCACTCTGATCTGGCTACTATATACAAGGCTTTTATTCGCCCTTAACTTGAGTAGAATTGCCATATCTGGTCTGGATAAAACTTATCGGTGACGCAAATATAGCTAAATCAATAGATTCGCTTGAACACCGCCGGAACGTTTCCTGCTGGTCATTTTTTTATCGCTTCTTCTACCAGCGGTGCTTAAGAGAAATAGTTGCATGCCACCTCTCCTTGAATTAAACCGCAATACTCGTGGCGCTCTAAATGTTCATCAGGTTACCCTTAAGTCCATCTTCGGACGTACAGTTAAATTCAGAGATTCGTTCTTTAGCCGTACAACACGTATGTGGAATGGTCTGCCAAGCTCTGTCTTCTCACATCACTATGATCCCCAGGCCTTTCAAAACACAAACTCATAGACATCTCTTCTTTTCTCCTCCTTTTCCTTAACGCCCAAGCTGTGCCAAGCATGTAGCCGAGCATTCTAGGGGGTGCAAACCCCTTTAAGCGTGCGCGAATTATTAAAAAAAAATTAATGTACTTTTGCCATTTCGACTGCGGACTAGTGTGCTATTGTTGATATCGAAGGTGCAAGTCCCCATAAACATCGTTCAATTCGGTGTTGATCTCATCGTTCGTTTTCTTTTTCAAAAAACAAGTATCTTATAAAATTTACTCATTTTTGTAAAACACAAAAGTGGTTCGCTTTTAATAACTGTCATACACAAACTGACGCAGCTGGCGGAATATTTGACAGAAAATATTTAAATGATTGTGTGTACGAAAGCTAACATTGCTTTGCCATCTATTGTCTAAGCAAATTACATTTCAGCCCGCCCTCGTATAGTCTATAATATTGTAAGGATACTTCTCTTAATGAATTTTTCTAGTGGATTTTTTTCCTGTAGCAGTAGTTTTTATTGTTGGGCTTGTTGGTGTATTTTTTCATCTTTTTCATTCAATACCCACTTTACAAAAATAGCTTGAGTCCGGCAGTATTGTTGGAGGTGTTTTGTTGCCTAAATTCCGCTTGTGATTTGATTGTGTTCATCTTAGAGGTGGGTCAGTGTAATCAATTTCAGTTGCTGCACAAGTTTAAGTTCCTGTAAAAACAAAACTGAATGCGGATTTTATTGTTTCAACTGAGCATCGCAAAGTGAGTATAGAATCCAACTAGCATTCTATACAAACTTAGGGATACTCTATTGAAACAATGAAATCCGTATTCAGTCGCTGAGGTCTACCAGAGCCTAGTGAGCTTTTTTTATAAGATCTGCAACAATGCATTTCTAAAAAAGGACCACCATACGTTCATATTTATTGTATTAACATCAATCCAGGAGACGCGGTGGACGGGGAATGGTGTCTTACAAAAATCAGATTATGAAATATATTACAGCTGCCATGCAATACATCATGTGACCGGGGCATGGTCTTCATGGTCAGCAAAAGAAAGAAACTTATAGTTATTGGCTTTAAGGCAATAAATGAACGCTGTGCACCCTTCGCGTGCGGAGAAAATTTAAGAACATAAAACTCATAAACGTACACCCACATACAGATAAATCTCCAGACGACGAAAAAAAAAAGAATTATTGGAATCAGTCGAACTTCATGCACTCAATTTGATGTGAAAATCATTATGGGGAATATGACATACACGAGAACACATGACAATGGACAAAGAGTCGCCATTGCGGAGTATATGACAAATCCACTACCATTACCGTCGTTGGATGGTTTTGCCTATTGGTTCCTAACCCGTTCTCTGGTAAAGATGTTCATTAGAGATACGGTTATGCCAGAAAACCCTTAAGATGTTCCAAAGGCACCTATTTACGAACGTTTGTAATCTTTTTGTGATAGTAGCGGTCACCTTCCAATTGCTGCACCCATACAACAGCACAGATTCAACATTTGAACGGAACAGTCGCAGCTTGGTGTTTAAACTGATCGCATTGCTTCGCCATATCATGGACATCATTCCAAACACTGATTTTGCTTTGCCGATTCGGTTGATAATGTCCTGTTCGGTTCCACCTTCGGTCGAGACAATACTCCCAAGCAACAACAACAACTGCAACATTTGCCTCCCTTTCCACATTTGTTGTTATTTGGTGCAGCTCCATAATCCTGTGTGAGAGTAAACAAACGTCGTCAGCGTAGTTCAGATGTTTGAGTTGAGATGTAAGAGTCCAATGAATTCCTCCGTTTCCAGTAGATAAAGCTGCGCGAAGTACATCGCTAATCACCAACAAAAAAGTATCGGCTATAGAATGCAACCTTGTCGTACCCCACTTAGGATCTCGAATTCCTCTGACAACTTTCCTCTATGTAGGACATGACATTTAGAGCATAGGTTGCTTTAATAATAGCTATTAGTTTATCTGGTATACCTCTCCTGCGCAAGGCGAGCCAGATAAACTGTCTGTTGACACTGTCAAACGCCTTCTCAAAATCGATGAACAGCAGGTGCAGTGGTGTATTATTGTATTATTATATAAACCTGTAGTTTAAGTATTTGTTTTCTTGTTTTTGTGCTTTGTTTTTTTTTCTTCTCCATTTATAGAATTAAATTTAATCTAATTGATTGTAAGAATCATTATTTTATTAAATACTAGCTGTTCCCGGGCGCTTTGCTACCCGCCCACTGACGCCACGCCCACTTACACCCGCGTTTCCCGGCCCACTGACCTCCCGCCCACTGACCATCCACCCACTGACCACCCACCCTTTGACCTCATACACACTGACCTCCCGCCCTCTGACCACCCACCCATTGACCTCATACACACTGACACACCTCGAAAAAAAAGACACCAGCGCCACCTATCGGGTCGAAATTTTGTCAACGACTTTCTTTTTATTTAAATATTATATGGTGTGAATTTGAGCCAAATCGCTCCATAAATAAGAATTTTCGGGGAAAATAAGACACCAGCGCCACCTATCGGGTTTTGTCAACGACTTTCTTTTTATTTAGATATTATATGGTGTGAATTTGAGCCAAATCGTTCCATAAATAAGAATTTTCAGAAGAAAAAAACTATACCAGCGCCACCTAGCGGGGCTGAATTCACCTTTTAAACCTTTTCTGGACCTCCACAAATAATTTAAGACCAAAATTAGCCAAATCGGTTCAGCCGTTCTCGAGTTTTAGCCAGTCTAACGAACAGCAATTGATTTTTATATACATATATAGATATATAGATATTTAAAAAATGTAAACTTAGTTGTAATAGCATGTATAGCTAAGTCTCTATGTAAACTTAGTTGTAATAGCATGTATAGCTAAGTCTCTATGTAAATCTCCAATTGTGTAAACATATTCAAGTTACTCTCAATAAAGAATTATGATATATAATTATTAAATGTTCAGTTGGGTCAATTAGAACATTGCTGTCAGGGTTTTATTTAAATTGAAGAAATGCCACCTTAAGTATTGCAGCAGTACTATTATATCAAACCAAAAAAAATTGATACAAATGCATAAGTTAGGAGGTTTCTTAGCACGAGTACATATGTGTTTGAGAAAGTATGAGCAAATACATCTGAGAAATATTGAAATGTAAATAAGCAAAACACAATAGTGACCGTCATGGAAATTTATGAAATTTAATTTGCAGTACATTTGCATGGGTTAATGCATGATTTGATTGCAGTGAAAAGAAGTGCGGTAGCAACCTGTATTTATGCATAATATGGAAGTTTAGTACGTGTTCATATAGAAATGTGTTAAATGTAGGCGTATTTACGTGTATTAAATGCACCATTAATGTCGTAAGTAAGACAGTCTATTCAATTAGCAATACTCTTGGCGTCGAGTGGTAATCTGTGTTATGTAAAAATGCTTTTCCTTTCCTTGTTAAAGAACAAAAGTGTGACAAACCTATCGAAAACGAACATTAAAAATCTAACTATGTACTATGCATTAAGTCGATCAATAAAACTGGCATTATCTATGCGCGTTAGGCTTACTTGTGCGTACACTGACATAGATTGTGTAGTGTGCTTTCAAACGCTGTTAAAACTTTGTCCTTCACATTGATTTACCAAATCTCATTTAATAATTTGTATAAAAGGGCATCAATTAAGAACGCTCTTCTTGCTGGTCTATAGCGCAATATTATAATTGGCATAGTTTTTGTTTTATTAATGGAACCTTTAATGACCTACAATCTATCTTAAGTTACTGATTTTTCCAGTGTATCTGAATTTTAATAAATTTTTCTTATTCATTATTCAAGTGTAAGGCAATGCGCTTGGGGATTGGCCCTGGTGACGGAGACCCCCTGACAATGAGCGCAGCTGGCAATGATTATGCGGAACTATGCGATTTAGGCCCATCACGTTGGAGTTCTCGCGGCTATCACCCACCGCATAGCTCATCACTCCATCCCAGCCTTCAGCAACCATCTTCGTTGAATGTACAGAGTGGTGGTTCTCTGCTTGGACATCCGAGCCATCATCACCGTTTAAACAGTTTCGAGGCAGAAGATGTGGGTGGTCCGTTGAGTGCTTTAAGTCCTCCACCAGTCAAGGGCGTGGGTGTCAGCGGACCTTATGGTATGAGCACAAGAATTGGAAATAGTACCAGCTCGCTGCGTGGAGGAAGATCTGGTCTTTATTACTCGCCGCCTGGGACTTCTTATACCATTGTAGAGCGTCCACATTCGCCCCACTATTACTACAACACAGCTGGTGTGCCCTCAAAGGGTGGATCTTTACCAGGACGAGGCTCGTCTTACCTCCAGTCTTCATCGTCTGGTCACATTCCAGGAGCTCTAATTGTCGGTTCCAGCTCTGGGGGTGGCATAGGTAGTGTCAGCTCAGCTAATACGGTTCCTAACTCCACCAGACACAATGGAAAAAAGCGCCCAATATCGCCTGAACAAGTTTTGCGCATGTTCGGTGCGACAACTTCGTCATCAGTTCCTACAAGTTATCACTATAGCAATGGCACAAGAGACCGGGGAGGTCGACGCAGTCCAGCAAGCAGCCCACCATCTACAACACATCAGGTAGGTCATCTATATTTTAAGGTTTACACTAGTCCCATGAGAATCCGACTAATAATTCTTCTAAATATTATAGATATACCGAGATCGTAGTACACCGAACATACATGAACTTTCGACGCGCACCGTAACGATGTCAAGGGATCAACAAACCGATGGCAGCCATGGTTTTGGGATATGTGTAAAAGGAGGAAAAGACTCAGGTAAATGCCAGCTATTATGTGACTACGTTTTAAAACCATATGCATTTACTTAATCGCATACGACTCTGTAAATAAATGATGTCTTCACTAAGCTTCAAATTTTAATAGAATTGTTACCACCTTCACATTCCATATATTGCAATAAAAACAACTAGGATATTGCTGAAAACCGTTTTGAAAACAATATCAAATCAATTTGTTGTTAAAATACATTTCTTGCAGATCAGAATCTATTAATGAATATCCTCCTCCCAAATCGAGGCGTACCTGTATTTTACCTTACAGGTATTCAAAAGGTTATTCGATAATGCAACTGAATTCAAAGACATACATACATCCCAACGCATTTGTATATTGCCAGTGTCGTTTCAGTAGAAATAAATAATAGCACCGCACATTAACGCTTTGCAACTCATTGAACTTTATATTATCTCTGACGTATGTTAGACATTCGCGAGATGTTGGATCCATAAAAAAACAACCCATAAAAATTAAAATTTTTCATCTAAATTCTCTAATCGCAGAAATTGATATGGGAGCCCCTCGATCCTGGGCCATTTTTTTTTTATTGTAGGAGAAAATCATCGAAACAAACATTTGACATCAGATGTTAAAATTGAAAAAGCTCAGATCATTTTATTCTGAGCACTTAGAGCACGCTCATACTCCAAGCAAATAAGAAACACGAACATTTATCTTGAGAACTCTTTGACTGCTCTGAACTAATTTATGAAAACGCCAAATGACAGAATATTGTGAAAACTTGTTGTTCTATCTGTAAGTTGATATCGACAACAAAAAAAACGACATCAATAAAAACACAATTCAGTAAATAAAAAAGTAAGTTGAAGTAAGCATAAAACATGTATGTCTCGTTTCATTTGCTGGGTTCATTTGTGCGTGCGCTAAGATTTCTCTCTCTCTCCACCACCACCAAAACCGTGCAGCGCAGTCGACTGCGCAGCACACACCGCACACAGTCCATAAAGGGCGACGAATATCTGATGCCAGTACAGATATTTAAAAAATGTATAAGGGCCTTGCGGCCGAACCCGGGACCCGATCACTACCAAATTTTCGAAAAAGTATTGTTTATTGGGTATACACATGTGTGTAAAATTTGAAGAAAATCGGGTAAATTTTTTAAAATTTTTGTTTGGGAGCCCCCCGACCCCGCAGCCCGAGGGGCCTCAAAATTTAATAGAAAGTGTTGTCTCCGGAAATACACATGTGTGCAAAATTTCAATAAAATCGGGCCATGGGAAGTGGGTTAAAAATTGATCGCAAGAATCCACGACAGACGACCGACCGACCGACGACCGACCGACGACCCACGGGCAAGTGAAGTTAATATAGAGAATTTAAAAAGAAGCTTTTTCGAGTTTTTCTGGTATTCGAACTTCAAACCTCCTGCGCACAAATCCACCGTACTAACCACTGAGTCTGGCGACGAGGCAGGCCATAGTAGATACTCGTTAATATATAGTTTACACTTCGATTCAAAATATAATCTGAGTCTACTGGTTTTTTACCGTCTGGTGCTTATACTGCGAAGGTATTTAATTTAAAACTTCAATCGCTTGTTATCCAGGGTGAATGCCTATTAAGTACTTTAAGTTTTTGTTTTTGTTTTTGAAAAATTAATATTACAATATATCTTAGCCCTCTACTGGTGAGGCACAAAGGCACAAAATTTACCGAATGCATTTTACCAGATAAACGCGTTTGAAATTTGTTTTTTCAAAATAGTTCTTTTTTATTTTGACCACATGCATAATGGCTTCTAAATTGTAAAAAAGAATACTTAAAAATTTAAATTTCTTTCGAAAAGAGCACCATATAGCTGGAAACATTCAAGAGTTATATCGTTTGAAGTGTGATTCAATGACATGACTCTTAAAACGCAACCGACACAGCAGGGGATATAAAAAGAGACTCCCCCTCCCATATTGTTTCTATTCTCTTGCTTAATCCAAGAATCTCCCATTTAAGTACTTCTCATGCATTAAGGATAGATCCTGTGTATGACTATTTATGATGATTTGGAGTAAATAATCGCGCGCGATTAGGACCTACCTAATATGTTAAAACATTTATTGATTCGTTAAGAATGTCTCGCTCTGCTGGAGCGGTCGGTTTTATTTAATACAATTTGTGTGTTGCATATAGATATCGTACATTTTTAGTGATGTTCACCTATCCCTCCACTAAGGCTTTTTATATGCTTGTTGTTTTGCTTTATTTGGAGAAAAATACTCAAAAAGCCATTATTTAGAATAAATTTCAGTTTGCTTTCTAGGGTTAGGGGTTTATATATCGCGCATAGAGGAGAACTCTGTAGCAGAACGTGCAGGGTTACGCCCAGGTGATACTATCCTAGAGGTGAACGGGACTCCATTCACTTCAATCAATCACGACGAGGCGTTAAAAGTAAGTAACCCATACGATCAAAAAATATTTCTTTACAATTTGAAACTTAAATTGAATTTTTATGTAATATCAGTATTTCAATTATTTGCGCTGTGTTGTGTTGTTTGAGGAATTATGTTTTTATGTTTGTTTCCTTTGAGTGACTTCATTCACACAATAAAAAAAGCTTGTAACATGATGGACGAGTATCTACACACCTTTATAAATTTTTTAAAACCTCCAAGTAATAAAAAAAAACTTACTTTTGTTTTATCCTAATAATAATAATGAAAAATTCGGAATAATTATCGAATCCGAATTAGAAATCTATTTGCATTTATCTGTTCTGAAATTTTTATTTGAGTTTCTTTGCGCCTTTTTAAAATACATACTCGTCTTTATAAAGATCAATCACTGAAATGTCATATATGTATCCATACACCGTTATTGATTAAATAATTAATAATAAAAAAAAAACAAAATAAGAATTGCATGTGGAAAAAATTGGCAATAGAAATTTAGATTTAATTTCCTTTTTCTTCTTTGTTTACCTAAATTTGTCTTACACAGCACAGTCTTATTAAGTTACGTGTTTTTTTTTGGTGGTTTTGTTAGTTGCTTCTCACACGACCATAGACAAAAGTGACTGTTTCCTTCGCTATAACCTACCCTCGAAAGTAGGCATTATCGACACTAGTGTAACTAACACTAAGTTAAGTGTAGTTAACTTAGAAAATCTTTTGTTATTTACTGCAGTCTCACCTAACAAACATTCTCACAGTAGAGTTTGCATTGCGCATGAGCAGTTTAGCAGAGAAATTGTTTTGGTCGTGTGAAAAATAGCGTACATTACTCGCTGATTGCTCCACTTATTAACTCTAAAATCGAAAATTTTCACACAACAAGAACTTTTACTTCACAATTGTGCATGAGTAGCATTTCATTAGGTTAAGTTAAGGTAGCTGCTAGTGAAACCGGCACACTTAGACCAGCATTAGTCCATTGTGATACCAAACGGATCAGGAAAATTTACCTCCCCCCCTCCCCACCTACTCGTTGAACCACTTAGAGCTTCGTTGAAGCGAAGGAGACTAGTCATATCAGTATTGATAAGGTCATTAGTCTCGTTGTAGAATAAAGTTTACGTTTCTGAGAGAGGGCTGGACAAGTACAGAGAAGATGGATAATGGTCTCCTCCTCCTCCACCCAGCTTCTGCAGAAGTCATTCGAGAAGACTTCGAGACTTGCTGAATGCTTGCCGTTGAGACAGTGTCGCGTAATGTTAGCTACAATAGCACTGATGTGCGATATTTTTTGAGAGATCAAACACTTGGAGCGTTTCGTATCCAGCTTTGACCAGATCTGCTTTATCGCTATACAAGTTGTACCGTTTGACCACCTACGATTACTTTTATCAGTAGCATCCCGCTTTAACATGAGCTTGCATGTAGCGATTGGTATGCCTAGAAAACCATATATAGGTGGCATGGGTAGTGTAGTTCCTTGTTTGGCGAATTCGTCAGCCATACAGTTTCTCGGAATGTCTTTATGCCCCTGCACCAAACAGAGGTGGATATTGAACTGCACCGCCATCTCCCTAAGAGATCATCGGCAGTTAAGGGCTAGGAACATTTTATTAAATATGAAAAATAGGCAAGAAACTGGACCGAAAATATCACTTGCTCGCTAGTCAAACACTCGATTATTTGACGTACAAAATATACAACAAAATTGTTTTGTAAACTCTGTAACTTCCATTCCAAAAGAAATGTTTGAAAACAAGAGAAAAACTCTCACACTAAATATGATTGGTGTTACATTCTGGATTTTTTGTATCAGATCAAACAGACGTTTTGTTGAAGTATGAAGTTCCTCCTCAGCAGCCATGCACCTATCCACTGAGCCACGGCGCCCACAATTTACTTTACTGAGGATAGGACAAGTTCGTTGCCTCATACCCTCCTCCTTTACCTGGGCTTGGGACCGGCATGCTACTTTCATAAGAAGGCGGAGTTAACTTTATTTTTAATAAATTATTGTTGTTGTAAGAACAATTGTCTATCAGGCAGATCAGGTGAAGAATGTTATCATGTTAAACATTGTGTGTAAAGATTTTCAGATTTTTAACTTTGGCTGCCTTAAGTTTTGCAAATTTATACATTGGCGAATATTTCATCTGATTAAGTTATTTAAATTTTGTAATTATTCTCTCCTTCTCTCTCTCTCTGTCTCTTTCTGTCGTGTCTGTTCTATTGCCACATTTTTTTCTTAATGCAGAGATGTGTGCAGATATTGAAATCGTCACGTCAAATCAGTATGACGGTCCGGGCACCACCAACTTTGAACTCTACGGCACCCCTTCATGGCTTTGGACCGCCTTCGAGAGATTCCACGTATGCAACAACGGCTCCCCTGCTTTCACAATCTCAAATCTCATCATCGATAGTACAATCACTACCACCGTCTGGTTCAATGAGTGGGCTTCCATTCCGACAAACATGTTCCTGGATGGATAGACATGGCCGACCAGCTTCGCCCCCCATGGAGTATGGTGGACGGCGTAGTGATCGCAGAGACAGGTATGAGTTTTATATCTATGCTATTATATTGTTACGAAATTCAGGCTTTCGAGTTCGTAAAGGATTTTGCAAATAAAACACAACACAAGTTTATTAATTTACAAATGACAACTTTAATAAACAAACAGACAACACAAGTTCAAAATTTCATACTGGACAACTTTTAAATGTACACAAAAACACTTATTACAACACACTTGTGCTTCACTATAATTCCCTTAGGCGGTAGCAGTATTTCTTTGCAAGAAATTTTTGAACTTGACTGGTTGAATTCTAAATAATGAAGGAATCCTCTGGAACGAACGCTACCTTTTATACTCATTGAAAAGTTTCCAGAAACTTCAAATTGTGACCTTATTCCCTTATTTACAATTAACGAATGAGTCATCTTCTAAAAATAAACTACAAGTACAATTATGTACTTTCACACAAACCGGTTTGACTACATTTTTGACCAGTGCATAATGATTTAAACTTAAAGGCGGTTACATTTCAAATAATCTAATAAATCTTACAGCCTAAAAGTATGCTATACAAAAGTGCTTAGTATGTACATTGCGATTTATCTTAGGATTCGAATTCTATTATCTGCACTACTAATTACTTTTCGTAACAATATATAGCTCATTATGTTTAACTTAAGTCTATTCTCAATAATTATAATTATAATTATCACAGAATACGACGTGTTGAGTTGCTCATAGAGCCCGGTCAGTCTTTGGGTCTCATGATTCGAGGAGGCGTTGAATATGGTTTAGGAATTTTCGTAACGGGTGTTGATAAGGACAGTGTTGCAGATCGGTCTGGCCTAATGATTGGAGACGAAATACTCGAAGTAAATGGCCAATCGTTTTTAGACGTTACTCATGATGAAGCTGTGAGCCAACTGAAGTACCATAAGCGAATGTCATTGGTCATACGCGACGTTGGTAAAGTTCCACACTCATGCACATCTATAGAACTAGAGCCATGGGATGCATATAGTCCAACTGGAACAAGGTAAACTTTTAAATACACAACAACAACAACAACAACAACCACAACAACATTATACAACAATACGTAATATGTATATGATTTTAATGTAGAGCCAGAAGAAAAGGGCAAATCACAGCCATGGTAGAGGAGAAAGCACGATCTTTACTGCCCAGACATCAGTTCGCAAGTCTTTCGTACTATATTGCAGAGTATGGCGCAAAAGCAATGACCATAGATGCCTTTGTTTCCGTCTTATTAGAAATGTTAGATACGCACGAAAAAGTGAGTGGCTTAGCACATACGGACGCATGAATATAATTAACAATTTTATCATTTGTAGCACACCCTAGTAACAGAAATCCGAGAGTTGGTGTTTCCAGAAGATCGAACGAGGTACGATGAGCTCGTTTATAGACGAGAACGAGATCCTTACTCTTTTGAACGGCACCGGGTAAGATCTGACGAATAATTTTTTTTAATTGTTAATGATAAATTCTAAAAAATAACCTAGAAATCTGTGTACAGTAGATAAGTTGTAATTGAATTGAAGTTAATTTTGCTGATAAATAACCCATCAACAAAAAATTTTACTTTTTTACAATATTTTAATAAAAAATATATATGGAGCCATTACACGCGAAATCTGACGCTCGTATAGGCAACTTGTGCAAATGTCTTGAAGTTTGGAGAGATGACTTGTCTGGATTTAATGGCAGATCTCTAAATGTTGTTGTATTTGATTAGATGTATCTTAGACCTCATATGTCAAGACATATGCACAACTTGCCTCCATAAATGTGTATTTTTTGTGTGATTTCGCATGAAAATGTTGTATGTACTTATCTTAAATTTTTAGCTACTTTCTGCCTGTTATCAGACACTTAAGGCAATCGCTACCGGTTTGAATTATTATATTATTTCTTTCTGTGCTGGCTAATTTAATTAAAGTACCCTCTTCCTCTATATAATAATTGGGCTATGTCCCTCACGCACAAAGTGGTTCTAAAACTATGATGAAATATTATTAGCATACCAATTCAGTGATTCACAAATTTAACACGAACCATAATTGTGATATCTTTTAATTGTAAGACAATTGACATTCAATTGAATAACAAAAACTTTGGGCCGGTTAATTCGTATAACGGGCTGCAGCCACACTCGTAGTTTAAAAGTAAAATTATAAGTAGAATTTAACAGAATAATTTTTTGTACGATGGTACGCTCGACCATACCACCGACAACACATAAAAAGTTCTACTTTTTTGTAACGTTCGATCGCCCTTCCACCAATCCGAGTAGATACGGCACGTGTATAGATGCTACATGTTATTCCCCCTATTCTGCTGATGGATGATAACCTCACCCTTTTTACTGGCCGTGGCATAAATCCGACTCAAAACCGCTTTATGCATTACCTGGCTAGCATTGAGCCCTGTTGGGTATATATATATTTTTTATAATGTCATACGCTTAAGGGATTTGCTCCCTTATAATGCTTAGCACAGCGTGGGCGTTATGAAATGAGGAAGAGGAAAAGATGAGATGTCTATATATCTTCTTCTTTCTTTCCTTTACTCCGCGGGGGAGCATAGGGCTTCTACAAACGCCCGCCAACGAACTCTATTTATCGCCTGAGGTTTCAAGAGACGCCACTCTGTCCCCTGGGATCTTGCTTCCTCTTCTATTGTCCTTTTCCATGTCTTGCTAGGACGGTCAACTCGGTGGCTTCCTTGTGGATTCGAGTCGAGCGCTAGTTTCGTAATATCGTCCGCTGGCTTTCTCAATGTGTGGCCAATCCAGCTCCATTTTCGTCATCTGATGGTGATTGCTTCCTGCTGTGTTACTCTCCACAAGTCTTGATTGCTGATAATTCCCGGCCATCTTATTCTCAGTATCCGCCTTAAGCACTTGTTGACCAAGACTTGGAGGCGCGTCGCAATTGACTGTGACTTTTCACTTTCGCAGCCATACAAGAGTACTGAGAGAACGTTAGATCTGAAGATCGTTAGCTTCAGATTCCGGGAGATTAGCGAGGACTTCTAGATATTACTTAGCATACTATAGTAGTGATAGTAGTGTCGCGCCTTGTTTACACGAGAGCACACATCTGAGTCGGCACCACCATTTTTTGACATCCAGCTGCCCAAGTAACAAAACTTATCGGCTTCCTCTATCTGGTGTCCGTCAATCGAGAGATCACATGTTCCACTAGCGTTAACGCGAAGTAGTTTTGTTTTTGAGACGTTAATTTTTAAACCCACTTTGTTAGCGTGGAGTTCTAGTGAGTTTAATTTTCGCTCCATGTCACCTAGCGATTGTGATAGGAGTCAGATATCATCAGCATAGTCCAGGTCTTCTAGGCGGTGAAAAACGTTCCATGGCAAACCCGATGGTTACTATTTTCATCACCCAGTCGATGACAATTCTGAAAAGCAATGGTGACAGGGTGCAACCTTGCTTGACTCCCGACTAGATGTTGAAAGGTGAGCCAAGATGAACGTTATGAATGACGCGGCATGTTGAGTCGCGGTACAGCTCCTTGATGATGTTGATGAGTTTTTCCAGAACACCATAGCTAGACAAAATCTGCCACATCATGTTTCGGCCCACGCTTTCAAAGGCTCGTTTAAAATCTACAAAAACCGTATACAGAGGAGAGCGATACTCAACTGACTGTTCAATTATTATACGCAGGGTGTTCATTTGATCAGTACAAGAACGGGTTGGTCGAAATCCTGCTTGTTCATTTCTCAAAATTGGCCTTAACGCATTCCGTAAGCGCCTAGCTATTATAGAGGAGATCACTTTGTTTATGGTGTTTAGCAGGGTAATTCCTCTCCAGTTTTCGCAATTGCTCGAATCACCTTAATTGGGAAGTTCGACTAATAAGCCTTCTTTTAACGAAGATGAAATGGTTTCAGATTCCCAGATACCTTAATATATCTCACCGGTGGAAAAAGCTTGTCTTATAGATGTAAATTGGTCTTAGGGGCAACTGCCCAGACAATACAGTTGTATTCAAGTTTCAAGAGTGAAGTACATGTTTTTCCTCAGCATCGACTGACATCAAAATTGATTGAATTGCATAAGCATACAAAGAGAAAACTTGTGTGCAATGAAATCAATTTTTTTGGCTTGTGAACAATAATATTAATTATATTTACTTAGGAGGTAATCAGTTTTCCAGTTATTGTCCTAGCTAAACAAAAAGACATTTGTGTCCAAAAATATACATGCACGACACAAATGGACCGCAATGGTCTGTCGCGCCGAATATTATTATTATTATACAAAAAGAAAGAAAGTAAAAGAAATATTTCGAATATGTATATCTGCTATAAATTTATTGTTGAGCTTTTTTTAAAAAAGTATAATAAATAAAGTAATATTATTTATAGTTTTTTTGTTCTCTAAACTTATTTTTTATATTTGCTCTTTTTTTTTTTTAGCGAAAAGGAGATTTAATTCGTGATTTGCCGGTAAGATTCAGTAATGTCTTGTACTATGAATCAGATTGATCTCACTCAGATTGAATGGAGTGCAGTTGTTTTTAATTGTACTCGTAGTTACTCAACTAAGCTGGATTAACAGATTGATTAAAGTTTTTTGTATACCCTTGTCAGTTGTTGAAATTAACTTTTGCGTTATGTTGCAGTTGTTTAACATGGATTTTATTAAAAAAAATTATATGATTTGTATAAAAACTAAATGCAATTATGAACGGATCGATTTTTTAAAATCTTGTAAAATTGTGTCAATTTCGTTCATGTTTGGTGTTTGTATGTTTATTTTTTGTCTTCTCTAACTGTCAAGATATATTTGTTTGCAACGTTATATGCACGTACCTTATATATCTGTTTTTATTAGTTAAATTAATGGATGAAATACTTTTTAAATTTTAGAATTGTTTGAAATAATAAGATTAACTGTGCATGATTAACTACAATTAATACTTTAAATCTTATATGACAACTATAACAAGTATTACAAATAAATGTTTTAGTTCGTTAGATGTGCAACTTACTTCTTATTTTTTTATGAACTGAGCTTTTTGTACCCCTAATGATGTTAAAATGTTTAAATAAGAATAGGGTGGGTTGTCTTTTGTTTGTTTGATTTATTTGTTTATCTTTTTCTTAATCGAATGTCAATTTTTTTGGTTCATATTACCTTGAAAAAAACAAAACATTTTGTGAACAGTCATTTATATTTTAAGAGAAATCAAAAACAACAAAATTTCAATCACATCGTATTGTTTGGTTTTTTTTTAAATTTTTTCTTGAATTTCTGGGTTTTTTACGAATTACAGTAATATGCACTATTTTTGCATCGTAAATGAAAAGTTTTTCATTAGAATGCATAGAATTAAATGTGCAGCATTCGACTCTTGTATATATATTTATGATAATTATTTTATATGACAAATGAAAGAGACAATATTTTTAGTTAGTTTCAGAAATTATTTGTTTCACACGTTCGTTTTTTATTTAAAACTTTTGATTAACTTGACTTGACCCCTTTTTGTCTGTGCTTTCGACTACTTTGAGGTCCTTTTTAATCACCTTCCACACGACCTGATGAGCTGAAATTTTCTGAGTGTCTATAGAGCTGACAACTGGAATGTCATTATAAATGAGCATTGGAATCGACGACGAGGCTGTATTTTTGATTCTTTTCACGAAAGACCAACTTTTTTTTACTACATTTGTGACATTGTAGTATTTTTTGCCTCAATTTTTGGTCGTAGGCGAATTTCACTCGCCGAAGATGGGCATTGCAATCATTTCTGGCTCGTTTAAAATTAGTTCGGTTTTCCTCAGTAGGGTTTGCTTTGTAAATCCGAAAGAATACCTCTCTAATCCTAGAAGCCTCTTTACAGCTCGAGTCATACCATCCACCTTCCTTTGGGTTGATAGACTTATTCCTGAAAGGGATAAACTTTCTCATACCAATAAGAATGATGTTTGTGATTGCATCAGCGGCGGCATACACGTTTTTGGGAGTTTTTTCTCTGACTACGTTGTTTATTAACGTGAAATTAGTTGACACTACACATTGGTCTGACGAGCCTAGAGGCGATAATACATTGACGGAGTGTTTATCAGGACTCAGACAGTGCATCAAACTCGCTCTGAGTTGAAACACTGAGTGGGGGCTTCTGTAAAGGAAACAGTCGTAGATGTTGCGCTCTTGTACCTTTACTTTGAGCCAAATGAAATTGAATTTCGGATTGGAACTTTGGCTAAATTGAGGCAAGAGCTGAAACGCAACACACTCCGGGCAAAGATTGTAAGTCCGCGTCGAGGGAAAAATAATGGCACCAAGTTATACACAGGCAGATTAAAAAGATGATTCTTCTTTTCCTCATCTGCTGGGGAATCCTCGGCAGGTGCGTGAATGTTTATCAGGCTTATGTTTTTAAATCTGCCCCGCACGCGAAGTGTGCATATCCGTTCATTTACTGCTTTAAAGCCGATAACGGTGGGTTTCATTCTTTTGCTGTCTAGAAACCCCACCCCGAGCACATGATGTCTTACATGACAGCTGTAATGTATGTCATATTCTGATTTTTGTAAGACACCATTCCCCGTCCACCGCATCTCCTATCGGAGGCTGATTTGGGGTTCCGTGATAATGTTTTTTACGGGCGAGGTTACTGGCCTCTCGCCAACCTTACTTTGAAGTGAGTACGCCAATCATTTCGCTTTTACTGTATTGGAGGAAAATTACCAGCGGCCACCACGTGGAGGTTTGATCGCACTTCCACCAGTCAGAGATATTAACGGCCACATGCATTTCTGAAGCATTCTGTGTTATTATCCATACTCTGCTGATGACTGACCGCCGCGTGTGGCGTATGGAGTGTATACAAAAATTAATGCATGGAAAAGTGGAACTGTCCTTGATAGGGGGTGGGAAATTAAAAATTCGTTGGGCGGTAAATCGTACTTTAGCCGTGAAATTGTTCATCCTTTTTTTTTTCTTTCTTAAATTTCTTTACTTCAACTTTATCTTCTGTCCTAGGTCCTGTTGATCAAAAATCCAAACACTGCCCTAGAAAAAATTTCAATCAAACAATTTTCAAGCTTAGCGTTTCCAGTTTTTGATTTTGACGTCCTGCAAATCGATACATACATACACATACTTGCATAGTTTTGTTTCTTTAAAGCACATCATTTCACGAATATACACTCACGTAGCACATGCACCATCACCCCAACCCCACCTCATCACAAACATTTTTCATGTTTTGTGTCGTTCAAGCAATCATAGCGAAATTCCGTCTGATGGCACATGGCTGCTTCCTTACAGTTCCCTCAGTAGTTGGAATACATTATATATACATAAATCGGTGAAAGAAGCGAAGTAAAAAGCAAATATGTGTATGATAACTCCCTTAGGTAACTGACGTGGATTTGGAAATTATAGCAGCCACCGGACGAAGTCCATCCTCGGACTCTGGTCTTGGCATGACGGTTTCGGAACTTAAATACCGGTACCTACGCAAAACATTTATTTTTTTGTCGTAGATTTTGCGATATACTATTTATTTTTTAACTACTATTGAGACCGTACAAATAAATTTAACATAAACCCCAAAACCAATAGTTCTGTGTATCCACTGCCATATCGACCGTTGTCAGCCGGGCCCATTCTGCATCGATCACACAACAGTCATCATTATCATCCTCATCAACATCATTCATCTTTAAGACATATTGGAGAATCACAGGTTCGCTTGGCACAGACCAAGGCAACTGGGACCACTGATAATACAGCAGCCAAGAACAACTCTGGTTCCAGCTGTGGAGGTGGAGGGGGTTCAACTCGCAATCCAAACGCCATCGGCATAGGCTTTGATAATACTCATGACCATCAACAGGTGAAATTTCGCATTTATCATATACAAATAATATAACTTATGGTATCCGTTGTATTTTTCTTTCGTTTTTGCATTATGCATTATAACATAATTGCATAATAAATACATAAAAATTGACATTCGAAGAATATTTTGTTTTCAAATTTCGTTATAGTTTGGTTAATAATGGGCGTCGTTTAAGTGTCAATGTCCTTAGTGTTTGTTGGTTTTTTTTTATATTTAAATTACAGTTTTTTATGGTTATTGTGATTTTTTATTACATACAAAAATATTATTATTTTATTCAGTTTTGTTATCCTCGTAACGAGTCTTCATATAGAGCCAGATTTTTGTTCATAGTTTTTTAGGCCTTAATTTTACTGGTAATTGAACTATTGCTTTAATATTGTACAATTGTATTTCTGGAAATATTTTAGGAATATGGTTGTAATGAGCCACGATCCCGGAGAGGCAGTGAAACTCAAATACCCCGTTCGGAATATGAACAGGATACGGTAAGTACCGATTAGAAAAATCAAAAGAATTTTATACACGCATACTAACACAAAAGAGCTTTTTGAACCACTTTGGCTTCTAACCTTTTATAAACTGAAAATGCCAAACTAAACTCGGTCATGTTCGAACTTTAATAATGGGCTGACTTTGGGAGGCTTTGGTTTGTGAAATAGAATTTAAAAAAAAAATCTACTAAAGGTACGTCCGTCGTATTCTTTCTCTATTATATATACTTTGCAGAAAAAATGTTCTTTACTATTCGTTCATAGATATCGTCTGGTAATTTCTTCTTATCGCAGAGGGACATTTATAGACATTCTGTAAACTTTAAACTGTATGCAAAATGTAAACCGTCTGCTAAACGCAGGTTAGATCAATTGCATACAGACTGCCCACTATTGGTTTGCTTCTCCCAAGAAATCGATTTCTTTTATTATGTATTGATAATTTGTGCAAGTATTGATGAAAGTACAAGACACATGATTCTAGGCCAATTCCACTAGACACAATTCCACTGGCACAATTCCACTTGGCACAATTCCACTGGGCACAATTCCACTTCGCACGATTTACTACCCTTTTTTTAAATTCTCTATATTAACTTCACTTGCCCGTGGGTCGTGGGTCGTCGGTCGTCTGTCGTGGATTCTTGCGATCAATTTTTAACCCACTTCCCATGGCCCGATTTTATTGAAATTTTGCACACATGTGTATTTCCGGAGACAACACTTTCTATTAAATTTTGAGGCCCCTCGGGCTGCGGGGTCGGGGGGCTCCCAAACAAAAATTTTAAAAAATTTACCCGATTTTCTTCAAATTTTAAACACATGTGTATACCCAATAAACAATACTTTTTCGAAAATTTGGTAGTGATCGGGTCCCGGGTTCGGCCCAAAACCTTCTCTATAGAAAGCCCAACTCTACGCATACTAATGCTGTAAAGCAACACCAAACGCATGTGTGTTTGTGGGATGTGAATACAGTGTACAAAAAATAAGTAGTCGCAAAGAGCGAGAAACGTATGATGTGGTAGTGGGAAACAGAAATATTTTATATGGATTTTGCTCTTTAGTTGATTACTAAATACAAATACGTTTGGTCTCAATCTAAGCATGTATCTGTGTACGATCGGAACAGTTGGGCTTTCTATAGAGAAGGTTTTGGTTCGGCCGCAAGGCCCTTATACATTTTTTAAATATCTATACTGGCATCAGATATTCGTCGCCCTTTATGGACTGTGTGCGGTTTGTGCTGCGCAGTCGGCTGCGCTGCATGGTTTTGGTGGTGGTGGAGAGAGAGAGAGAAATCTTAGCTCACGCACAAATGAACCCAGCAAATGAAACGAGACATAAATGTTTTATGCTTAATTCAACTTACATTTTTTTATTTACTGAATTGTATTTTTATTGATGTCGTTTTTTTTTGTTGTCGATATCAACTTACAGATAGAACAACAAGTTTTCACAATATTCTGTCATTTGGCGTTTTCATAAATTAGTTCAGAGCAGTCAAAGAGTTCTCAAGATAAATGTTCGTGTTTCTTATTTGCTCAGAGTATGAGCGTGCTCTAAGTGCTCAGAATAAAATGATCTGAGCTTTTTCAATTTTAACATCTGATGTCAAATGTTTGTTTCGATGATTTTCTCCTACAATAAAAAAAATGGCCCAGGATCGAGGGGCTCCCATATCAATTTCTGCGATTAGAGAATTTAGATGAAAAATTTTAATTTTTATGGGTTGTTTTTTGTACAATTAAAACCATATTTCTGTATTTCTGTATTTGCGTTTCCGTGTAACTATACAAGTTAAATTGTTCCCCAGGGGAATTGTGCCAAGTGGAATTGTGCCAGTGGAATTGTGTCTAGTGGTTTAAGTTTTGGCTTTTCGCATTCTAGAGAAATTCACATTACCGAGCGACTACTGTACTTTGTGCTAATTTAAGTTAAAGGCGCTTATGCAAGGTAAGGTTTGGTTGAAGTGGCCGTCAGTCAAAACCGACGTACTTTGACCATGAAGGTCCGTTGTGATACCACAAGGATCTAGGAAAATTCCACGCCTACTCGTTGAACCGCTTGGAGCTTCGTATGAAGCGCAAGAGACTATTAATGTCAATTTGGGTTAGATCGTTGAGTCGTTGAGATCGTTGAAAAAGAACGCTCCCAGATGGAGCTTCCGCCTATTCGACAGGGCTGAGGCAGTGTCCAGTTATGACACCTATAATGGCAGTCTGTTTGGGATCTAGCTTGGGCCAGATCTGCTTCGTTGCTATGCAAGTTGTGCCGTTTGACCATCTATAATTCGTTTTTACTATAGTACTCCGTTTAAACATGAGTTTGCACGTAGCGATCGGCATGCCTAGTGAACCATATTAAGGCAATATGGGTCGTGTGGTTCCATGTTTGGCAAGTTCATCAGCCATACAATTACCAGGAATTTCGCTATGCCCCGGCACCGACAGGTGAATGCTGAGCTGCTCCGCCATATCCTCAAGAGACGATCGGCAATTTGTGCAAACTGATTCCATGCAATTTAGCGGAGGCTGGCTATCCGAGAAAATGTGGATATCCTTAACAGATATGACATTACTCTTCAGCCAAGCCAAGGCTTCCTTAATAGCCATGAGTGGGATTTGCGGGTTTTCCCCTAGACCACAGTGATCTGCCCAGCTTATTTAGAGCATTCTGCAGAAGTTCTTTCAAAGTGTGTAGGTGCATTCCTGCGACGGCTATGGCAATGTCGTCCGCAATGACTCCGCACCCCCCCCCACCACCCGCTCAGGCGAACCAGCAGCTTATTCACCACCAGGTTCCAAAGAAGTGGGGACAGGACTCCTCCTTGCGGGCCGCCTCTGCTGACAAATATTTTGGCAGATGACACACCAAGTCTGGAATTTATGATCCTACTTGTGAGTAGAAGATCAATCAGTTCACCCAGTTAGTCGTTCACCACCAAAGTCGACAGTGCATCCGCGATCGCAGATGTTTTGACGTTGTTAAAAGCGCCATCGATGTCCAGGAAAGCCACCATTGAGTAACCCTTGTGATAAAGGGAGTTTTTAATAGAACGTATTAGCGTATGCAGAGCTGTTTCTACAGATTTGCCCTTGCAGTACGCGTGTTGATCGACGGACAGAAGTCTTTTGTCAATACTAGTACGAAGGTGGATATCGATCAGTCTTTGTAATGTTTTTAAAAGTACAAAAAAGTGCAAAAAAGTAAATAATTATATCAATCAAGAATTTTTAACAGAAACATTTATTTAAAAACTTATTTTAATTTACTTATAGCCTGAATATAAATAAAGCAAAATGACAAAAAAAAACAAGATGCATGTGAGGCACATGATTCTATATTTTGTCATGCATTGATCTTCGGAAGTCATCGGGTCCGGATGGAAATGTTATATGTCGTGTACGAGAATTAGGTCCAACATCATTAGATGACATATTGTAGTCTCGTGGCGGTTCGTGTGGTCGGTTGAAATGATGCCATGATGATGGCGGGCTGCCGTTGATTTGCTCGAATTTCGGCCGAGGAATTCTCAACTGTTTAATATCGTTAAGCCAAGAGTCCATTTTATTGCAGTTCTGAAAAAAGAAATATTATAGTATAGAAGCAGACTATAGACTGTAGAAGAACCGGGAAGAAAAATAAAATGGAAACTTAAACATTAAAGTCCCGCTTTAAGCGGAGCGCACACCACAACGACTTTGGGGGCGACGGCGGCTGCGAATTCCGAAGTTCATCCCATTTATATATATATATATATATATATATATATCCATAACCCATATATATATATCCATAACCCATATATATATATATATATATATATATATATATATATATATATATATATATGGGTTGAGCTTTGGCAATCGCAGCTGCCGCCAAAATAGCTGTGGTTTGCGCGGCCCTTAATTGCTCTGTGGACTTTATGTTGTTAAGTACCTACACAATGGATCAGATGACAGTTCTTAGGACAACTTAAAAGATAACAACAAATTGCAAAAGTCACGCGAATTTGCATTTATTTACTTAATAGGTACATGTGTCATAAGTTATGACTCATAACTCATAATTAAGTTGAAATGATGCAAACGGCGGTGCACTACTGTAAACATAAGGCAGATATACAACGCAGATGAATGATGAAAGTTCCAAAAGTGAAAGTGCAATTTCCTGTTTTGCTAGTCGCGTGTGCAGATATCCATTTCCGAAAACTTAGTTCAAAGCCTCTGAAATGCCTGTGTGCATCGAACATTAAGTTTTTCCTTGTTTTCTATTTGAGAAATATGCAGCAGATAAAGTTTGCTTGCAAGTATCTACTACCACTTGCATTTATTATTATTACTAGCCAGAGTTTTTGATTTTCCTCATTTTTTTTAAACATCAGACACTTAAATCTATGGTCTATGTCGCCCTATAAAGCTTAAAGCAGGGCAAACACGATCATTCATGAATGCTATTCTTGGCGTGTCCGCATTCATGATTGCTAGTGGAGTGGCCTGCGTGTAGGACAACGCGCAAATTGAGACGCGTATGTCGCGTGTGGCACTAGAAATTGTTTCTCTTTTCCAAAGTTATTCCGGGAATTGCATAAATGGATGATCGATAGCCGCCCATCTGTAATAACGAGTACAGAATAGCAATAGCTATACAGTTTTATCAAGTTTTTTAATGAATTGTTTATTATTTACAATAGTCTATAAGTAGTTTTGCATAGAAATTGGTCAATGTGGTTAAACATTAGACGTGTTTTGGTTTAGTGCGGCAATTAGATTGCAGTCGAAAATTCTGCTTTTCCTCTTTCTTACCAGACACCACGTACATGCAATACATGAAATTTGTCATGTTCTGATGGAGTAGCAAATTAGGTCAGGTCGCTTGTTCGTTCTAGTACTGTCAAAGAGCGACCGGTGGCGACCGGTGGCGACCGGTTTCATGAAGATCTGGTTTCGCGTTAGCCCGACGTGCTATCGCCGTTGGTTTAGTTTTGTGTGTATGAGTGTGAGTGTACATATTTGTATTTCTGTTTGGCTATTTGTTTTCTCTTGTTTCAACTATAGATTTTCTTCTGTTGTGTTGTATTTTCGCATTTCAAGTTCGATTACATGACTTCGTAACGCGATTACTAGAACATTACGTGCGAAAATATTTTCCGCCAAAATAAAATTTACAAAAATAGCAAATTCGTTAATGACTTCGTTTCCTTTAACGTGAATCCGATTGATTGAGCGTTGTGGGGTTTTTCCATTGTAGACGCAAAAACAGAAACAAATAATTGTACCAGTATGGCGTCATTTCATCCAACTTTGTACCATCATTTAGGGTGATTAGGATTTTAAGGAAAATAACTCACGTAAATAATAAGTATTACATTTTCTTTTCAAAACTACTTATTTCAACACGAAAAGTCAGTCAAAGTCAAAGTTGCTTTGCATTAACATACGAGATCCAGTTCTTCGTTGTTTACAAATTTATTAGCGTATCAACTGGGCTTAACTGCCCCGCTTAATGTATTTATTTCACCTGTATGGACTTTCTACCCTTGAAACAGCAAATAACTTCATAAATTTGATTTGTAAATCGTTTGTCTAAATCTAAATTGATTTAAAAATGCAAACAAAACTTCGATTTTGTAATAACTTCCAGAACACACTCAAACACGTTCAAATCAAGTAAATATTGACTGCAGTACCTAAAATTTTTTACGACACACTGACCACAAAGTAATTACGACACGAACTGAACCATGGTGGATATATATACCTTTTTCATTTATAATAATCCCAATTGTTTAACAACTTAACAGTCGCCCGCGTTGGAAAAAAAACTATTACAAATAATAAAAATAAGCGTTACAACTTAAAATTGTATTAATTCATCTCTACTTGAATCGGCCGTTGCGTCAAAGTCTCCGTCCTAACGCAATGATTACTCTTACCAAACTGAAGTAATAATAGTCATGCGGGCGCTTTCTTTTACTTTTCTTGTACCGGAGTGTTCGCGTGGCGGCCGGCGTTGTGATCATAGCTGGCAAACAACCACAGCTATCGAAGCCTAAAAAAGCAAAATTACTAAAGTAATCATTTCGGTGGGGTTCGGAAGCTAGTGCTACTTAACTTTTTCTAATATTAGAGACTTTTTGCAGTAATCGTCCATGCGTCGGCCTAGGCACATCCCAAGGAACAGTTTATCAATTTACTAGTTATTACATCGAAAGATTGACTTTGTGGCCTGGAATATTTCTTTCCAAAATTTTGAGAGACTAATGAATTAACTTTTGGCGCGAAACTTGGACTAAAAATCATTTTGTAGTGCAAACTAATTGTACTCTTATTATATATAGAGTACCACAGAGTTGTTTTTCTACACAATACTTACCGTAATTATTGTAATCGACAACCATGCGTTAGGGAAGTAGTTGTTAAAAGCAAACACTGTAAAGGTACGAGTAGTATCGTGTAAAAGCTTCAATGAGCCAGCTTTCTCTTTTACTACAAACTAATCTCTGTGTGTTTTTCTTTCCAAACTACATCGTGTCATATAGGTTTTATTTCCGTATTGTCCATGTAATGGCGGATATATATTCTCTCGTGAAAGTAATTAAATGTTTTATTCGTTATTCGTCTGTTTACCTCATCGGACGGTTCATTCGGTTGTTCGGTTGTAGCATAAATATACAAACATATAAATTGTCTTCTTTATATATAAAGACTTGCTGAGTACCCGGCGTTGCAAGGTTGTAAAATATGATAATATCGCGCTTACCATCGCAATCATCAATGCCCACATATTCACCTCAGCGACCCGAAAACTATAGAATCGACACTAATACCGGTCATATAGGTAAACGAGTATATTAAGATTTTCTCTCAGCAACCCCAAAAACTATAGGAGTGACACTAATATCGGCAACCCTCAAACCCCTAACAAATCGACCGCATCTCAATTCAGGTGTCTTTCAATCACTATATTCACCTCAGCGACCCCGAAAACTATAGAATCGACTCTAATATCGGTCATATAGGTATACGAGTATAAGATAGTAAAGCTTTTGGGGAATTAGTGTTTTCTTATTTTTTTGGGAAATTTTTTATTTCTTAAAAAAACTTTTTTTTTAAAAAAAAAAAACCTTTTTTTAATTTTTTTAAATATTTTTTTTTTAAAAAAAAACAACTTTGTTTATGAATGAAAAAAATACGCCATCGCAAGCCGAGCGCTAGCCAATTGTTTTAAAACAAGTCCGATCAAATTTTAACTGGTAGAAGCCGAGATATACAACACGACAAACAAAAGGTACAAACGTACAAATGTACACACGTTCGCTAAAAAATTTTCATGTCCTTTGAATCTTCTCCCTTCGTGCTCGCAATTAAGCTTTTACAACAAAGGAAGAAGTTAATCTTTGTACTCGTAAAATTGTGTATAATTTTATTAAAGTCTCTTATCTATTTCCAATATACATCGTCTAACTAATCAATCTCCTCTATATTGTAAACTGTTTGACTTAAGTGCAGAGCCACATATTAAAAACGATTCTCTTAGATAACACTTCCCAAAGCTTCGTAGTTTTGAAGAAGAATTGAAGAAAATATCGCCGAGTCGCTTGCAAGGACATACTATGATAGTATCACTACAGATGTATAACTTGAATAATGCTATCTCTTTATCTATTTACTCGTACCTATTTAACGTATGCGTGAGCGCCGTGGCTCAGTGGATTAGAGCATGGTCTTCTGAGCAGGATGTTCATAGTTCGAATCCCATTAACACCAAAAGTATTTTTTACGGTGTCCCACCTCTCGCGAATGTCTCACTAACGAACGAGAGTAATAACTTTTCACGGAAAGCTTCTCAATTAGCCGTTCGGACATTAAATTGTAGGTCCCCTTAGTTTGTGTGCAAAAATACATGCTCAACACAAATTGTTTGCGAGAAGCTAGGCCTTGGACCGCAAAGGTCTGTCGCGCCCGAATATTCTATTATTATCTAACTTATGCGCCGTTGTGTTCTTTTTTCTTTAGTGTGGTACTAAATTGAAATGTGCGTATTGCTTGTCTTACATGTATTTTTTAAATTATTACATAATTCATTTAAACTTTATAAAAGTACATCACTGCATTATAACTCCAAACACAAAACAGAAACACAATCGACTATAATCACAGTATAGAATAACTTTGATAGAATCGTAATACGAGTATATATAAACTTGCGTAGGACAATTTCGTAGTAGTGCAGTACTCACAATTTTGTTAAGAAATCAATATATGTACTTGAAGTCGTAGGAAGTAGTAGTTATTTCATGCGTATAATAATTTGAACTCATCAAGGGAATGTTAAAACACTTAGTCGTTTCGGTTATTGAACAATTTTTTCTTCTTCTTATAGTATAATTGTTAGATTACACTCGTATAATATAGTACCTACATAGATTTAATTATAAAGATAACATACATACATACATACATACATGTGTATATTCATAAATATAAAGAAACCCACGACATATATAGAAGTAGTAAATATATTTATATGTAGTACCTACCTACCATAAAAAAAAAACAAAACAAAAAAAAATTGAAAACCCCGTACAATTTTAGTTTGAAAAAATAACGTGGACCAAAAAATATTTTTGGTTTCTTTTCTTTTTTCTTCTATTGTATTTGCATTTCAGGGTGGCTACTTAGACGGACTTCGTTCACAATTGGGTGGTTTAACTCAACGTGTCAAATCGTGGTATTGGGGACGACCTCTTGTAAGTGCAATTGTATTTTTCGTTTCCGTTTCATTCTCTGTCTCTTTATCTACCATCATCTCTTGAGCATTAAAAAAAGATACAATAAAAAAAAACGTACATTAAAATGCGGTTTAACCTTGTAGGAAATGTAACGATGTTAATATATTTTTATTTGCTCACCAAACTGTAGCTCAAACAATAAAATCAACATGTTTTTGTTTTTATTTTTTGTCTTTAGAACAAAAATGTTTTCATTATTACATATTCTCTAGTAGCAATGCACCGTTTCGATATTGTTATATTGTAAAATTAAACTACATAATTCCATTAAACACATGCCAAACATTTAACGTTTTTATATTGTTTGCATAATTAATAAAACTGTGACTTGTAATTTATAAAATAAACATTAAAAACAAATAAAATAAAATAAAATAAAAACAATCGCTTGAGAAATATAATTGCACTTTTAGCATGAGTCACCAATTACAAATCCATACCTACATAATTATGTGATGTTAATTTTTTAGTAAATTCTGCCATAGAGGGTGCACCTTAAAGATGTTGCAGCTATATAGCTACTCTCGACACGATTATTTGCGGTTTCCTACTTTGCACTTCTTCTAATACCTTATTAGTTGGCACAATATTGTATAACCCATAGTTGTAGTTCTTAGTTCGTAGATGGTTTCCTAATTACTCTTAGTGCTTTGACACGTTATAACAAAAGGCGTGCACTACAGTCTCTTATTACTCGTATCTTTCCCTGCACACAAAACACTGACGAAACGAAACATAGGTAACAACATTAACATTATTTAAATACGGGGTCAAAAGTGTACATTTGTAGAATCAATAATTTAATTTGCTGCGGCGTTGAGAGATTTTTGAAAAAGAAAAATAAAAAAACGAATTTTCCAATTTTTATCAGAATTAACGAAATTTTTATTGATACATTACCAACAAAATAATCTGCATGCCAATACTCGTACTTATAATAAAATATTATGTTTGAATTTACCACATATACATTAAAGCCAAGTAAGTAAACTGCTCCACCACTCATTGTAAGATCAATCCTTTTTGCGAAGGCTCAAGCATACTCTCGTACATTCCGTATTAAGCATATTTATTATTTCCTTTGCATTTTAAGACGACGATTTCTTTTAAAGCAATTGGTAAACATGGTAAACAAATGGGCCACGATTTAGGTTTAAGGTCCATCCAAAAACGTCTAACATCGCGCTAAAAAACGGACCTTGAGTGAAATGTTGCAGGACAGGGATATACCGTAGTTGAATTGTTTGGACCGTTCTCCTTCTTCTCCTTCTTCTTCTTCTGCTTCTTCCGTTATCTTATTGTTTAATTTACAGGTCTGAAACCATTTTGATCAACCAACTAACCAATAACCCACTAATATCTTTTACACTGATGCTATGCTTCTCGTTAACGTTTTAAATACTCTGCAAAAGCACGCACGCTTTCTGTATCAATTTGGTTTTATTTGTTGCTTTTCAACGCTCAAAATTTGTTCAGCAAATCACAAAAACAAAAATCACCCTCTTACCGTTAAAAGTCAGTCCCAAGGCAAACGCAATCAACCCAAATATTCCCATGCTCTATCTCTGTCTCTCTGACCAACTAAAAATTCGAAAATACAATAATAACGTTCACGGCATTAATCGGATCGAACATCACTATTACGACGTTTCCATGATCTAGTTAACCCATGATTAACTCAGGTTTATGTGAATGGAAACGCTAATTAGAATCGAGTTGCGTTTAACCCAAATAAACTCTATGAAACCAGAGCGGTTAAGTTAGGTCTGTTATCTGTTAAATTAGCTCTTCTCTGTTCATGGAAACGCTATGAGTTAGCGCCGCCATGTTCTTAACTCGACGAAACCTTAACTCGACTCATCTGTGTCATGGAAACGTGGTATATCTATGTTCGGTTCGCGTAGCACCGACTCGTAGTATGGCTAAGATTGTTTCTTGGAGGTTTAATGATTTTAGATCACCTCACAAAGCGCGCTCAAGCAGCGATTAGGTGCACACATAAAACGTATATCGTATTAAGTTACTCAACATGATTTTGCTGTCACTTTTTCTTAATCCTGTTTGTTTGTTGTATTTTTTTCTGCATATTTCAACCAATCTGAACTAAACCACCAAAACCAATCAACCACAAAAAAATAATTAAAAAAATAATTTAACTAAAATTGAAACAAACCTAAATAATTAGGAGTTGGCAACAAAACTCTCTCGAAGCTTTGATATGAAGGAAGAAGGTGGCACTTTGCTTGGCGAAAAGGGTGTACGCAGGCATCAGGTGAGTTCAATGAACTTTTTTTTCTTGTAAATCTTTTTCGATTTATTTCTTGAAGTAATGATTGAACAATTTTTTTCAAACTTTCGTTAATCTGGTAAAAATAATTTGAAACTTTTTTATCAGAAATGGTTTGAAATAATAAAAAAAAGCTTCTTAATGCTGTCGTAAGGTTTATCTTGTTAAAGGACGAAGTTCTTGGAAAAACTTGCAAATGTACAAATTTTATTACATTACATGAATATTTAAGTGCAACAGAATAGTCAGCCAAACTCGCGATGCTTATTTTTTTTTTAAATTCGTTAACGAAGAACAAACCACTACCAATATCGGACGCCCACACACTCACATTTTAGCACTTAACACTAAATATACACGTCTTTGCATTATGATATGGTGCTCTTTGATTTTATTTAATTTTTTAAGTTTATTTGCTAAGAACTTTTCTTATATCAAATATTGAAATTATTGATTTCTTTGAATAAAGACTTGCCTTGCGTTTTTCTTTTGTTTGCTTATTTGTTTAAAAAGTCCTACCAGTTGGATTCAATCAGTTTTGGTAATTTTTTCGTACTTTTTGCTTAAGTAAAACAATGCTTTAATATTTAGGTACATATAGTCATTCCCAATACATTGACGAGTATTTTTTGGATTCAAAATATTGAAATAAAAGCGTAGCGATGGTTAGGAGTGAGACCAGCATACTAAATTCGATGTCTTGCTGCTTTTATTTTTAGTCAATGCAACGTTTGTCGACCGAGCAAAACGGATCAACGACTGACCACACCCATGAGCACAATCCCAACGTTGTACCTGATCATAGAGGCAACCTACATGTCACTGTTAAGAAAACGAAACCAATTTTAGGTATTGCAATTGAAGGTGGAGCCAACACAAAACACCCTCTGCCAAGGATTATCAATATACACGTATGTTAAGGGTGTAGGGAATGAACTTAAACTTACGGTGGTTAATATTTCGATTTTTGTCTTAAATTGCAGGAAAATGGTGCAGCATTTGAAGCGGGCGGCCTTGAAGTTGGACAATTAATACTGGAAGTTGACGGAAATAAAGTTGAAGGTCTACATCATCAGGTATATGTGAAATGTTTTCTTTTTTGCGCTCTGTTTGGGGGACTAACCAACACACATTACTATACATCAGAGGGTAGGCTCTATGTCACCATGGGTTCTATAAATTTAATAACATTTTCCTCCTTGGTGATATTTTGACCACCCTGTACAATATTTTGGCCCAAAAAGCTCTCAAAACACAGATATATACTGACAAACGTTGTTATTTACGTTGTTTCCTCACTCTGTAGGAAGTAGCGCGATTGATTGCCGAATGTTTCTCAAACCGTGACAAGGTTGATATAAACTTTTTAGTTGTCGAAGCAAAAAAATCAAATCTTGAGCCTAAGCCGACTGCACTGATATTTCTTGAAGCCTAACACCTGCTTGCTCTGCCGGCCAGTGATCATATAAAGAAGAAGAACAACCAAAATCTGCGATGGGGAGTCGATCTTACATCAACACCAACTTCAGTTATATCAAAAATTGCACCAACAAAACTATAAACAATACGTAAATTATTATTTGATTATTTTATTAACCTTTCTCATTGTGGTATCGTTGTTTTCTCTCTAGCATATGACTTTCTTATTATCTTTTTATTATTGGAACTTGTTTCCAATACATGAATAATTCTGAAATTATTAAAAGACCAGTAAGCGCAAAAAATAATTATCATCTAAGGGCAGTTTTGACTGAATATATAATTTTTGTTAAAATGTTTTTAAAAAACGTTAACTTAACTTCACTTGACCTCCTGTTTGTCTTTTTGTTTTGACTTCTTTGAGGTCCTTTTGACCAACTTTCACACGAGCTAGAGAGCTGAAATTTTGTTAGCAGCTCAGGCGGAGATCCCGCGTGTGTTATTACGGATCCAAGAATGAACACTATACGCCTCAAACTGCCTGGGTACCAATCTAATCGCATACGCTGACTAAATTCGGTATTGTATTGTATAATTTTATAACGTTTTAGACTCTTCAGGCCCAAGGAAAATAGCCCAAAATATTTATCTATGTACATAAATCGTTTACAAATAATAATGCACCAATGTAGCAAACATCATAAACCATAAAGCACCCACGACTCACTGCCTAAAAGCACTGGTAGAACAAATATATATTTACCTTTTTCAAATAGAGAAAAATATAATTATCGAGGAACAATCGAATCTTATACATAAGTATGAGTATGTATATACATTACATTTAACAAACACAAAATTATGATTCTATTTAATGGCCCCTCCTGAGCGGCGCACTAATCATTAAAACTAAAATTCGCAAAAAGAACGGACCTGATTAAGTTTGAGTACACTCGCAAAATTCGTAGGTATGGCGACGCCAAGTGAGTTAACTGTTAATGTTATGATGAAACTTAACAAGGAACCTTCCAACTAAAAAGTATGATTTTTGTAAAAACAAAAATAAAATCTAAATACCATTCAAACCCACCTAAAACTACTCTTAATTAGTTTCCAACCAAATCAATATCAAATCGAAATCTAGTAGAGTCACTGTCGTAGATACTCGTAACCTTTTATTTTTAGAATACTGTCTCCATTGAAATATGATTTAAATCTATTTACACTATATTCGAAGTTTATTGGGCAACAAAAATATATTCCAGGCCGCCAGGGTGCACACACAGAAATGTAGTAAAGATACAAGAAATTATCAAAGACGGATAAATTAAATTAGGCTTATTCATTAAATTCCCTGTCTGTCGCTTAATAAATCTTGGGGGGAAAACTAAAAAAAAAGTTCAATTTATGCATTAAAAATTGTTAAACACTAATTTCTCATTTTCAAAATTGAATAAGTTGAGGTCTTATTTTCAAATCTATCTATCTATCTATCTATCTACTATTTATTCCATTGTGTGAGAACAACAACAATTATAGAAGAACTCGGAAATGTAAATAAAATATAAAGAGTTAAAGTATTATTTGTTTAAATAATGTTTGGTTATTCTTTACAATAAAATATAATGTCATAACTATTGGAAAAATTAAGGAATATATTAAAAATTGAACTAATAATTTCTATATTCTACAATACTAATGTTTAAATTCGATACTTTGTTGACTATTAATTAATACCTACGGCTTTTATGTAAAGTAACTGTGTATAAATTAAATAAAAGCAAAAAATTTGTTATATAGTATTAATCAGAAATTAAATTATGCTGTTTAGACAAAGCAATCTATTATTATTAAATTATGCATAATATAGAATACGTTATTTAATAAATACACATACATTAACATCGTCAAAACTATATAAATATTAACCACATTTATAAAGCAGAGGAAAATGATCGAAAAATATGAAATACAAGCTGAATATGTATTATGAATGTTTATAATGAAAATAACAAAGTATGTATGTTGTGCCATTATTACACCTGCATTAGTTAACTTATTCACGTGTACATTAACAACTATCAGCTTTTTATTTGAATAGTGACGACGAGAAAGAGAGGAAGACCTGTCGCAATAACAAAGCTTCACATATGAGATACATTGACAACACACATACGAAAATTGTAACAACTGTAGATATACATATAGATGTATTATATAATTCCCTATTTTAACTAGGATGCTTTTGTTGAATAAACTAATATTGATTTTCAGGTAAAATTAAGAACAGCTACAGGAAAATTGCTTATAGAAATGTATTGGCTAAAGTTAATAGAAAGCTGCTGAAATAGCTGAAATCAGAAACAAATCAGCATTTTTGAGCGTTTTGACGTTTTAATTTCTCTATATTAACTTCGTAGCTGGCTGGCTGGCACACCAAATCTTGTGCTCAATTTTTAAGCCACTTCCTAAAGCTCAATTTTATTGAAACTTTGCACACATGTTTATCTCCGATGATAACACTTTTTATTTAAATTTGGGCCCCTCGAGATCGGGGAACTCCCATACAAATATTTTACAATATTTATTCGATTTTCGTCAAATTTTCAAATTTGGAAGTGATCGGGCGCGGGGCCGAGGGGCACCCATACAAACTTTATAAAAAAGTACCCGATTTTCTTTAATTTATACCCCTTGTGGCCTCTAGGGCCTCTACTACGCCTACGCGCCATCGCATGTGGTTCCTGGCAATGAGCTTCATCTCTCTCCAACTCTTCCCCAATTGCCCTGACTTCTCCTCAACTGTTCTGCGCCATGTATTTCTCGGACGACCCGTTCTTCTACCATCCTGAGATAACGGATTCCATTGCATTGCGTAGTTTGCTATGGAACTGTCGCCTTTTCGGAGTGTATGGCCAATCCACTACCGCACTTCCGTCGTTGGATGGCTGTGCCTATTGGTTCCTGACCCGTTCTCTGGTAAAGATGTTCGTTAGAGATACGGTTAGGCCACAACACCCTTAAGATGTTCCGTAGGCACCTATTTACGTGTCTCCGATGGACAACACTTTTTGTAAAAATTTGTCACCCATACAATTTTTATAAAAAAGAGTACCCGTTACATATAAAAATTGTATCTGCTTATATCTTCGATTCACAAAACTTTTTTTAAAAATTTACCCGATTTTCTTCAAATTTCATACACATTAGAGAATTTACAAAAAAAAATTTAATTTTTATGGGCTGTTTTTTTACTTCGAACACGTCGCGTGCATGCACATTGATTACATAGAGTACTACGCACGTAAATAGTTATGTACGAGCATTAAAAATTCACGATGATCTTACATGGTGAATCGCATTCTTCGGTTAGTTCTAAACAAATCTAAATAAAATTAATATTATATTAAGTTGAGGGTTAAAGATACAATTTTATTTAAATTCAAACATCAACTGATGCACGGAACCACGAACCGTGATCAGCGGATCAGATAAAAAGATTTTGTATTATACCTACCTTCAAGACACATCTCAAATATATAGTTTATCGAGTTGAAAAATAAATCACCTCGAGCCTACATAAAAATAAAACGTACATATATACATAAATCAGCGATTGTATCTACGGTGAGTTTTGAACAACAATTTCTATTTTCAAATAAAAAACACAGAAAAACACGACAAAAAAAGTAATAAACCATAAGCAACATAAAATAGCAGAAAATTAATTTGATAATTCAGTAATTAGCAAATATTCTTATAATCACCTTTAATATATTGTTATTATTATTTTTAATATTATTATTATTATTATTATTATTCATATACAAAGAATACAAAATGAAAGAAATGCTGATTATTATTATACATAAATAATAAATTATTGTATATTTAAAATTATAAAAAAAACTTTGTTTATAAAAGATACTGCAAATTGTGTTCCATTAATTCTTATTAAGTTCGACAACAATTTTTAAAACAGCAAGAAAACATGACAACATGGAACGGCCGTTGTCAAATTTGAAAGTCAATTTCGTCATTTGTTTAGATTTAGGATTTGTGTTCGAATGGTTCTCCCAAGCTAGACAACCTAGAACTTCGTGAAAGGTGGCATTTTGTAGATGAAAGTTCGAGCATTTATCTATATTTAATTAAAATATATTATATTTTTTGAAATATTTCACCTATGTAATGTTCTAGGATATGAACGAAAAAATTAAAATAACTCGGGAGCCATTGATATTGGTACCCATAGACTTCTTTTTATTTAATTATATATATGTGTGGTTTTAGAGTAATTCCAAAAACAGTAAACACACTGATTAAAATATCATCACATCGGTGAAGAGTTTTCAATCGCACTATCTTCTTCATTTGGTTTCCATTAACAAATATCGAGTCAGGAGAAATTGGTTCTAGTCCCTCATTTTCAATAAAAAAAAATGGAGGTGTGGCCACAATACGACTTTTTTACGGACGGGGCCAGCATTTTTTATTTTTCTTTTGTAATTAGCAATAAGCGCTATACTTTTTGAGATATTTGAAAAAACTAGAAAAACTGTCTAAGAAAAGTGCCACATCCGGTTGGCCGATTTCTGCCAAAATCAACTCCATGATTCAAACAGCGCTTTCGATTTGCTGGGTATAGTGATGGTTTGGTGTCCCATTTCGACAGCGTTCTCGACTAAAACCAGAGAAACACAACACTAAAAATGTCAGATCCATATATGTAATTATATTTCTTTGATTGCTATTGGCAACAAATTGATACAACCTTTTATTTGTGTGTGTGTGTGTGTGTGTGTGAAATTTTGATTACAAACGACCTCAACAAAGTTGAAAAAACCAAATTTCAAAGGCGCCGCACACGGGCGTTTAGAAATGTCCTCTGACTGACCGGCGCACAAAGTTTGAACTCTCCGAATACAAATAAAAAAGTTTTTACTCATAAAAGCAAGTAAGTACTCATAAGTAAATATTTAGACAAATATTTTTGCAGTATGTATAAACTTTCAGACATAACGTACATAATCTTATTTCATTGAAATTAAGTAAAAGCTTATACATACTAACTTGTACTTGTTAAAATTGGTTACCTTACTTGAATAACTGAATGCAATAGGCCCAATAGAATGTACTAAAATATTTAACCTGCGTGAAAGTTTATTAAATAAAATTAATGTGTAGATACGAGTATACGTCGTGTGTAAATGAATCTTGAAAAACACGTTTTGAAATATAAACAAGTTATAAGCTCAACTAATTTGCATAAGTGATCAAATGAGGCTTGGAGTTTGACCGACTGAATTCAGTTCCTGCAAGCTTCTATCAGTGATAGCACAGTTTCTTTCGCCTCTGTTTTGCCACACCACAATGCCTCGAACTGTATGTCGCGCGTTATTGAGTAAACATGACCAGCAAGTTATCAACTCAATATTTAATCCACTGGCAATAAACAAAGATGAAGAAGATTTTTCAATAATCGATCAGGAAGAGGAACTGCAAACACCAGAACTAAGGATATCAAAAGAGCTAGAAATCCAAGGCGTGCAGTTGGCCGAAAGTAGAGATTTAATTGAATCAATTGCAGTCTTGGGACAAGCCATCGCAGTAGCCCCGCAATGTGCTTCCGTATACAACAATCGTGCACAGGCGCTACGGTTAATTGGTCGGGATGATGGTATGTACTTAAATTCAAATTTAAAAAAAAAACAAATTTTTTAGTATACGGTTCAAGAATAAAATAAGGTGTTGCAAGCGAATTAGCGAAGCAATTCACTCTATAAAAAAACAACCCATCAAAATAAAAAATTTTCATGTAAATTCTCTTAAAACACCACCCAAAGGATCCCTAAAAGACCCCCAAAAGATCAACAAAAGACAAGGCTGCTAAAATATATTTTCCTAGCAAATGTGAATGTGCGTGCACTGAACTATCGTAATTCAAAAGAGATTTATAGCTCTTGCGCAATGAAACAACTACTACGTAAAGGTGTGTTCGATGAGATTGTAGCTAATCACAATAACGCATGGTTGATCGATTCAAGTGATACTAGCCCAACATTTTTGTTTGTTATTTTTGACCTAGAAAGCTGACGACTAGTGAGTGTCCAAGTCCAGAATAGCATTTTTTATATTCCGTCGCGTATCGTGTGTTGCGTTTGGCGCGTGTGATGGGTTGAATTTTTTTTCGACTCCTTTGAAGTTCCTTTTAACCACTTTCCGCATGACCTAGACTCTAGGTCCTAGAGAGTTGAAATTTTGTTAGTAATAAGTCCAAAATAGAATTTTTTATATTCTACATATGACGCGTGTCACGTTTCGCGTGTGGCACGTGTGATGGTTTGAAATCGCGCCATTTTCTCGTCTTTTGAGGTAACCAACTTTCGCAGGGCTGAAATTTTTTGAGCGGCTCAATGTCAGGGGCCAATTTTGATACCCCGCCTGAAACGTTTCGCGAGTAGCAGAGTAGTAGAAAATAGCATTTTTGATATTCTTCATATACCGCGTGTCACGTTTCGCGTGTGGCACGTGTGATGGTTTGAAATCGCGCCATTTTTCGTCTTTTGAGGTAACCAACTTTCGCGCGACCTAGAGGGCTGAAATTTGTTGAGCGGCTCAATGTCAGGGGCCAATTTCGAAACCCCGCGTGAAACGTTTCGCGAGTTGCGTGTGGCGCGTTTGATGCGTGGAAAAAAGAAAATACTTTGAAATAGGCCCAAACTCAAAAACAGATATTTGGCGAGGTTTAATTTTTTGTTTCTAAAAATTTTATATATATCGGGTGTTTCAACAGGTGCGCTTCAACTTTTCTCCGATAGGGACGGCGAACGACGCCATATTTTTTATTGTTCTTTTGTCGTTTGGAAACTTCATTAGTATACATTTCATCATGGAACGCTACACATGTGAACAGCGATTGCAAATCGTGCAAATTTTTTATCAAAATAATCGTTCTGTTGCCGCTACTTTAAGAGCATTACGGCCATTTTAAGTTCCATTTAACGATGAGGCTCACTTTTGGCTAGAAGGATTTGTCAACAAGAAAAATATGCGTTACTGGGCAGAAAGTAACCCACACGTGATTCATGAGGCACCGTTGCATCCCACTGTTTGGTGCGGATTACATGCCGGCGGCGTCATTGGGCCAAAGATTGGGTTCAAAGATTGGACTTCGTAAAACGTGCACGCGGTGGTCATGCAAAAGAAATCGAGTTTCATACTTAAATGTATCATATGTATATGTTCAAGTTCGTTAATAAAAAAAAAGTTAGTTCAAAAGTCGAACAGTTTGTGTTTTATTCAAAAAAAAAGTTAAAGTGCTCTTATTGAAAACCCTTTTATATTAAAACAAAAAAAATTTTTCGTGTAAATTCTCTAATCGGGAATACACAATGTGGGGCCATTTCACTTCCAAATTTTTACAAAAAGTGTTGTTCATCGGAGATACACATGCGTATAAAATTTAAATTAAATCGGGTAATTGTTTTTATAAAATTTGTATGGGAGCCCCCCTACTCCGGGGCCATTTCACTACTAAATTTTTACAAAAATGTTTGTCCATCGGCCAATGAAAGTGGGTGTGTCTTATCAAAAATGGGCGTGGCCTTTCGAATTTTTATCGATAAAAACACCAAAGTAGGCGTGGCTTGATGAATAATGGGCGTGGCCAGTCAATTTTTTATGAAATAAAAATCCCAAGTGGGCGTGGCCAATGAAAGTGGGTGTGTCTTATCAAAAATGGGCGTGGCCTTTCGAATTTTTATCGATAAAAACACCAAAGTAGGCGTGGCTTGATGAATAATGGGCGTGGCCAGTCGATTTTTTATGAAATAAAAATCCCAAGTGGGCGTGGCCAATGAAAGTGGGTGTGTCTTATAAAAAATGGGCGTGGCCTTTCGAATTTTTATCGATAAAAACACCAAAGTAGGCGTGGCTTGATGAATAATGGGCGTGGCCAGTCGATTTTTTATGAAATAAAAATCCCAAGTGGGCGTGGCCAATGAAAGTGGGTGTGTCTTATAAAAAAGGGGCGTGGCCTTTCGAATTTTTATCGATAAAAATACCAAAGTAGGCGTGGCTTGATGATTAATGGGCGTGGCCAGTCGATTTTTTACGAAATAGAAATCCCAAGTGGGTGTGTCTAATCAAAAATGGGCGTGGCCTTTAAATTTTTTATCGATAAAAACACCAAAGTGGGCGTGGCCAGTCGAGTTTTTCGGAATAACAATACCAAATGGGCGTGGCTTACTGAAAATGGGCGTGGCCAATGAAAGTGGGTGTGTCTTATCAAAAATGGGCGCGGCCTTTCGAATTTTTATCGATAAAAACACCAAAGTAGGCGTGGCTTGATGAATAATGGGCGTGGCCAGTCGATTTTTTATGAAATAAAAATCCCAAGTGGGCGTGGCCAATGAAAGTGGGTGTGTCTTATAAAAAAGGGGCGTGGCCTTTCGAATTTTTATCGATAAAAATACCAAAGTAGGCGTGGCTTGATGATTAATGGGCGTGGCCAGTCGATTTTTTACGAAATAGAAATCCCAAGTGGGTGTGTCTAATCAAAAATGGGCGTGGCCTTTAAATTTTTTATCGATAAAAACACCAAAGTGGGCGTGGCCAGTCGAGTTTTTCGGAATAACAATACCAAATGGGCGTGGCTTACTGAAAATGGGCGTGGCCAATGAAAGTGGGTGTGTCTTATCAAAAATGGGCGCGGCCTTTAAACTTTTGGCTTGTTGAAAAATGGGCGTGGTCAGTCGAATTTTTCGGAATAAAAATCCTAAATGGGCGTATCTTACTGAAAATGCGCGAGGCTCTGTGTAATTTTTGCGTGAAAAACGCCAAAATGGGCGTGGCTTACTGAAAGTGGACGTGGCCGTCCGAAAAAATTGAACTTTTTTTTACAAAAAGTGTTGTCAATCGGAAATACACATGCGTATAAAATTTGAAGCGAATCGGGTACTTTTTTATCAAATTTGTATGGGTGCCCCCGACCCCGGCGCCCGATCGATTCAAATTTTTTATAAAAAGTGTTGTCCATCGGAGAAACACATGCGAATAAAATTTGAAAAAAATCGGGTAATTTTTTTATAAAATTTGTATGGGTGTCCCCCGACCCATTGGCCCAAAATTGCAAATTGTGTGCAAAATTTCAATAAAATCGGGCCTTGGGAAGTGGGTTAAAAATTGATCGCAGGATTCCACGACGACCGACGACCGACATCCGTGCCACGGGCAACTGAAGTTAATATAAAGAATTTAAAAACAGCCCAAAAAATTAAAAAAGTTCATGTAAATTCTCTAATCGGAGATACACATGGGTGCAGTTTGGAAAAATTTTTATGTAAGTCCTTCGGTTATGGGCCCCGATCACTTCCAAATTTTTCCAAAAAGTGTTGCCCATCGGAGATACACACGCGTATAAAATTTGAAGAAAAGCGGATAAATTTTGTAAAATATTTTTATGGGATCCCCCCGACCCCTAGGCCGGAGGGGCCACAAAGTGTTGTCATCGGAGACACACATGTGTGCAAAGTTTGAATAAAATCAAACTTTAGGAAGTGGGTTAAAAATTGATAACAAGATTTGGTCTGTCAGCCGGCCAGCCACGGGCACGCGAAAGTATAGAGAATTTAATAAAAATTATATTATTACTCGTAGCTGATGCAAGTAGAGCAATCGTCATAAGCCGCCCGCTCTGTTTGCAGCAGCTGATTGAGTTCTTGAATGCACATTTGGGGTCGTACTTGATTTCGGTATATAAATGGTAATTAGATTGCTAATGCAATGGTTTGTGTAGGTACATGCTGCGGAAAAAAATTTCGAATCCTGTGCTGAAACCGGGTCGCATTACGACATCAGTTAACGAGTGAATGAAGTCCATACATAAACGAGTGATCGAGTATTTACATTGGGATGATCACTACTCGTCACTCGTTCACGTAAGCGATCATGCCAAATTAACTTTATTCAGTCACTTCTTATTCAATAACGTATGTGGTAATTCGACCACTTTAGTTGCTATATTCCATTATGCACCGACAACTACTCTTATTTACTTCTGTCTGCTCGCAGATATTTTTATAAATTGTGAAAAACTAAAATTAGCATTCCTCTTTTATCATCTGCCACAACTACTTTTTAAAATTACGTAACGAATAATGGAATACATCAAATATTTGAATTTTTATTACAAGGCAAGACAACGTGCACCGATAACAACCCTCGATTATAATCTACTCACAACTACTTTTGAAGGAGCATAAAGGAATACATCAAATATCAAAATTTGAATTATTATTACGAGGACGTGACAACGTTCCACTCTGTGGTTTAAGGGGTGCTTGTACAACCGTCCCCAACAGCGCAGCTAAATAACTTGGTGAAACATAACTGTCATATGCACTGAGTGAATCACAGACAGGTATATGAGAATTCCGATAACTTGGAATTAAATTGCCTGGTCACAACTTAGTGCCTTTATTTTTCCCCCGACGTGGAATCACGACTTTTGTCCTTGTGTTGTTGCTTTTCAACTTTTACCTTAATTCAGCCAATGTTCCAATCCGGAGTTTAGTTTCATATGGCTCAAAGTGCAGTGCAAAAACACTGCTGTGTTATTTACAGAAGCCCCAACTTAGACTGTAATTTAACTTATAACGAGTTTAATTCGAGTTGATTCGAGTTGAAAAGAGGCTTCTGGCTACTGAGGAAAACCGAATAAATTTCAAACGAGCCAGAAATGATTGCAATGCCCACCTTCGGCCAGTTAAAGTTGCCTACAACCAAAAATTGAGGCAAAAAATTCTGCAATGTCCCAATGGTAGTAAAAATCGTTGGTCATTCGTGAAAAGAATTAAAAATACAGCCTCGTTTTAGGACACGGCCAATCTGTTTGGTGCGCTTTTTTTAGCTAGCTCCACGCTTCCAGGGTACGAATTTTGTTCGCAAATATGAAAAACTCACATGAACGTGAGATGTCAGAGGTGTATAGCAACAAATTTAATGTGGTGTGATGTTTTTTCGTTATTTGGGTTAGTGTAATTTTAATGACAGATTCTAGTACAAGATTCTAGTACAATTTCTGAATCGGTTTTCTTTTGTCTCATGTAGACGACAACTACCGTACTCAAAACTAGGTGAGATGTGAGAAAGTCTCACCAAAGTGTTAGTCGTTGTTTCCGCCTCAAATAACAATAATGCTACAATAAACCATGCCATTAACCATGAATGGCACTTGTATCGAGGAAATGACCCCCGTCATTAAAAATACTGCAAAATGTTAAGGTTTCTTAACACGATGCAAGAAATATTTTGCCCCCCTCTGATCTGGCCAAAAGGCGTTTATTCGCTTCAAACTTGAGTACAACAGGTGCGCCTATGACCACTTTGCACCTGCTAGATAGAAAAAAAGCGAGCGTTAATAACGCTTATCGGTAACGAAAACATTGCGAAATCAATAGATTCGCTTGAATACCGCAGGATCTTGATCTTCTCTTGTCACCGTTTTACAGCTCCTTCCTCAGTACTCAAAAAAATAGCCAGTTGCATGCCACCTCCCCTTGAATTGAGCCACAATACTCGGAGCGCTTCAAATGCTCATCAGTTTACCCTTAAGCCCATTTTCGGTATACTTTTGGTTATTAGAGAATTTACATGAAAAATTAATTTTTGTGGGTTGTTTTTTATGGTTTTTTTCCTTTTTTTTAACGACAGATGCGCTGCTAGATCTTAATCAAGCAATCCTTTTATCTACGCAAAAGCTAAGGACAAAATGCAACGCCTTATGCCAGAGGGGTATACTTAATAGGAAAAGAGAGAACTTGACTGCAGCTCGAACTGATTTTGAAGAAGCGGCAAATTTGGGGAGTAGTTTTGCAAAGAAACAGGTAAAAAAAAATTTGCTATAAAAGATTAAAATGACTACGGCTTACCTAATTTCAGTTGATCGAAACAAATCCATATGCAGCGTTATGCAACAAAATGTTAAAAAAAGCATTCGACAAGAATATGCATATATAAAGCATATATAAATAAAGACCAACTGGTGAACGGTTCAAATAATTTAATTCTTTATTTCAATGTATTGTTGAAAAACGTTTTACATTATGCATACATAACACAGGTGTTTCTCGAGCTTATTTAGTAAATCAACGAAGTGTTATGTATTTATTTGTGTGTGGTATGAGTTTTTATAAATAAATGTGAATTAAAAAATATGCAACTTGATATCGGCTAAATAACAGAGCGACAGAAAAGTGAACTGCACTCTGACAATGGCTAACGGCTCGTGTATAGCTAATATGCTAACTTCATCTTGGAACTCCCCAAAAGGAACTCCAGAAAAAAGATATCCTTTGCACAAATGAATGAAGAGAACGATGACAGACGGCGGAAGACCGTTAACAGTCGTTCTTGTAACAATAATGTATGCATGTGATATATATATATATGTATGTATGTTTGTTAAATAATGGCGTGTGCCTTGTGCGGTGATCGAACATATGTGTTTAAAGTCCGGCAGCATGTCTGCATCTGTTTTGTTTTGTTTTTAACTACGTAAGGATATATTTATCTAATCCTTTTAATTCAGTTGTTGGAATTTATAATGAACGTTTATTAAATAGTATCTAATGTGAAACTACAACTTAGACAAAGTTCATTACAAAGCTAAGCTCGCTATTAAATTCAATCTCAATGCTCTTAATCTTTTGATAAGTTGTTTACAGTCAAAAAATACAGGTTTCACAGGTAGAAACCAAGATGTTCATTTTTACAGCATTTATAGGTAGGCTCTATACATATTCTCGCCTAACTGCCAACGTACAAAAGAGATGGTCTACCTATCTTAAACTCACATAACAAATTATATACGTAAATAATACATTACTCGTATGTATAACGACAAGATCATTCACTCTTAGAGTATGTTGTGCATTTTTTAGGCACTGACTGTAGTCAGTCGGTTGATGAGGGAAGACAGAATTGGAAAATAGCGACAGCCGGCACGCGTCCTCTTGTTTGGCCGAATAAAGAAAGTAAACCGGACGCTATAATCGGTATTCTCTGATTAAAACACTGGCATAGTTTTTATGAAAAACTTGAAATTGCTGACCGCTTGTTGTGATTTTTATGTAAATATTTATTTGCATTTTTCAGCACAGGACATAAATACAGGTAATAGATGCAGTTTTATGCCTTCACACATGTCCATAGGGATTTATATTTCAAAAATATCGAATGTGGAAATTGTAGCATGTTCGTATGTCAATAAAAATTAACGTAGGGTGCATGATACTCTCTTAGATTTTATGTTTACGTTTTCTTTACAACAGCCGCATTTTGGAGGAGCTCACATATATCAGCGATGATATGATTAACAACAGACATGCAAGAATGACCGCCAGATAATTGTAACCGATTTCTCACCCTTGGAAGTCTTATTGTGCTAAAGATCCTTATACAAAGTGAAAGAGGGGCATCCAGACGAGCAAGATGTTGTAAGGGTCACAAGTGCATTAGCACGCGTCCGAAGGCATACATGTTAGGACAAATCTTTTTTTTTACAAAGGAAAGCTATATGTTAATATACAGCTCTAACAAACAAACAACAGCTGAAAGGAATACTTGCTACTTTGAAATGTTGGACACACAAATATGGTCCGACCAATCTTCTATTTACAAATTGGCTTAGTCCCACACGCACAAAGTGGTTCGAAAAATTTGATGTGATCAATGGTTTCCAAGTTTGAGCATTGACTCTCTCTCTGTAACGGTCGCCATTTTTTCATAATGTACACACGCTCAAACCGTTTAAACCCTTATAATGCTTAGCACATCGTGGGCGTCCGAAAATTAAGGAGAGGAAAAGGTGAGATGTCTATGCAAATGTGTCTTGAATGAATGTAGATCATATAAAGTCGGGCTATTCATTCCACATAAATTGTGCGGCTAAAAAAGGAATCTCTGCATTGGTTGGTACATCCGAAAATATAGGTCTAATGGTAAGCCATGAGCTCGAGTTGAGGCACGGGTATTTCGCTTGAGTTGGAGGATGGGCTGGATGCATCTGGATACTTCTTTTGAACACCGCTTATGGAAAATGCGATAAAACTGAGACAGACAAGAAATATTCCTACGATGTTCAAGCGATTCGATTGTTTTCGCGATATTTAGTCGCCAATAAGTTTTATCGCGCGGTTTCTGAATTCTGTCAAGTAGATGCAATATGGTCTTGGGAGCACCTGCTCAGACAATACAGTTGTATTCAAGTTTAGGGCGAATATATGTCTTGTAAATAGTAGCCAGGTCCGAGGGAGTGAAGTACATCTTGCAACGTTTTAGGAAACCTAAACATTTCGCAGCATTCTTAGCGATGACGAATATTGTTGTTGACGTATATATTGCGAGCTTTTCAGTTTCTTTGATGCAGGATCCATTCATATATATAGGTTGGGGGTTTAAATTACGCTTGGACGACAATAGATAGCATTGGGTTTTGGAAGTGTTAAATTCAACTCTAATGTGTAGTCCCCACCTTGTTATGCTGTCCAGGTCAGAATTTAACGTGCTTATCATATGTTCTTGTTCAAGTTACACTTGTGATGAGAAGGGGCGTGGAGAGAGCGCGAACTCATATGAAAGCTAAGAGCGCTGTCGTCAGCGAAAGAATGAATCGGATTAGAAGTAGCGGATAGGAGATGATTAATGTAAATGAGAAAGAGTGTCGGAGACAAACAGAGCCTTGGGGTACACCGGCGTTTATGCGGTGAACATTGGATTTGAAACCGTCCAATACGACCTGGATTGAACGGTCATAAAGGTAGTTACTAGTCCAATCAAACAGAGTCTTATCGATTCCATAGGCATTGATTTTCGACAAAAGAGCTTGATCCCAGACTCTGTCAAATGCCTTGGAGATATCGAGTGCAACAACTTTGCTTTCACCAAATTTGTGAATAGACTAGGTCCACCTTTAAGTGAGATATGCCATCAGATCACATATAAAACCGTACTGCTGGTCACTAAAGATTTCACGTGATTCAAGGTATCGCATAAGCTTACGATTGATCAGCGTTTCCATGACCTTGGAAAGTATGGATGTTACGAGGAAAGATATGACAGTTCGCCTTTTTTAGGAACACGCTGAATACAGGCTTTTTTCAATTCCTTGGGACGACTTCAGGAGAATAAGAGAAATGGAAAAGCCTGCGCAGTCGTTATGCCAACTCTGAAGAACACCTCTTCAAAACTATAGCGGGAATGCCATCAGGCCCAGCAGATTTATGAATGTTGAGATCATTTAATACTCTAGCCACTTGACGAGTACGAAAGTAAGTCTGTCCCATAGAGGATTCGACTCTTGCAAGTGCAGGTGGCGACAACGCGCTATCTGGTAGCGTAGAGCTAGCTGCGAAATGTGAAAGAAGCAGATTGGCCTTGTCTATATAGAGCTGACAGTTGGAACGTCATTGACGGCAACGGCGTTTCCAGCAGCGTTCTCGAAGAAAAATGGGCCACAACTCCAAAATCGAAGCAAAACTGTCGCTCTTGGTGGATGCTGGATTACGTGCGGCTGTTCCGAACCCCAAATCTGGCAGTTCTGCTTGTTGACATAGGTCACCGAGATGGAAATGCACTTCGTCTGAAACGATGATTTTTCGTCAAAAATCGACGTCATTATCAAGCTGGTCTATGACCCACGCAGAGGACTGATATCGAAGCAGATGGCCTGCTTTACCAATATTTCGAAACGCTCCTCAAGCGAAAACATGATTGTTGCGTGCAGCGGAATATCAGACTGACGAGCTGTCAAATTTTCAAGCAAATCTTTAAAAAAAAGTTCCCATAGCCTATGATTTAAAAACAAACCAGTAGATTGCCCAACCTTTAGAGTTTAGATAGTAGATAGATATAGATGTGTGTATTAAGTCTATAAAGTGTGTGAGAGCTCTGTTACCGATATTCTAAATTTGTTTGGGTTCGCAGGGTTTTGCATTTGAATTCGACCGTTGCAGCCGGAAAAATCCCGATGTGACTGTTTTAATGCCTACACTATTTTGATACCTTTATCAATAGGTTAATAGAATAGAACAACTCGCATTTAACCAGTGATATCAAAACTTTGGTATTTGGTCAAAAGACACCAGCATTCACTCTAGATTCCATCATAGATCCGCCAGTTCAACATAAAAATGTATTTGCCTCAATACTACAACGTTAAAAGAGAATAGTATATTACAGAACGAGCAAGAAAAGTGCGAGGTCGAAGTGCGGCAATCTAACGAGCACGATGAGCACTTTTCTGCGAGTCGTGTACGCTATTTTTCACGCGTCCAAACCGGTTTTTTTGCTAAATCGAGAGAGAAGCAGAAATGTGAGAATGTGTGTTCGCTGTGACTGCAGTAAATAACAAAGAAATGAATTTTTCACGCGTCCAAACCGGTTTTTCTGCTAAATCGAGAGAGAAGCAGAAATCACAAACGACAAACAAAAGAGAATTCTTGCTCATGCGCAATGTGTTCGCTGAGATTGTAGTAAATAACAAAAGACGTTTATATCATAACATAACTAGTGTTGTTATAGGCTACTTTCGAGGCTAGTTTATAGCGTACGAAACAGTCACTTTCGTCTATGGGCGTGTGAAAAGAACATAACGTTACTGAGAAATTATTACGTAACGTGTTAGTTATTAGAAATTATGTGATATTCGTACAAATGTTGTTGAAGCAAATGTTAAACTCATTTGTATTAAATGTAGACAGTCATAAGGAAGCATGAAAGCTTTGAGTGTCGTCCAGCTATGGATGCGGGTATAATCAATTTGGAGTTGTCTGAAAATGAGAACAATAATTTCTATTAGCGATGTATTACTATTAATGCAATGATACTATATGTAGGTAGTCGTGTATTAAAGATGCAACGGAAACTCGTTAAACCCAAGGTGGGCAATGGCCATGTTTCCTTGCTGTTGTTGCGCTGGACTGCGCTACGTGGACCCCCTTGGAAGCTGACAGGAGGAACTGACTGCAATAAAAGAATTTAACAAACAACAACGCCGCAAATGCAATAAACACACATTTATCTTGTGCGATGTGCGTAGTGCACAAATTCGACTTTCGTTTGCGGCACCAAATAGAGAGCGCAAGACGCACCCGAAGATTGTCTCCTTTGCGGACAGATTCGTTCGACTTAGCGCACCGCTTAGGCAAATCCGACGAGCAAAAAGGGACAAAAGCCATGTAAGCGCCTGCGACTACTGCCTATGCTGTTGCTTATTGCACCAACGTAAATTGCTGTATTCAATAGCATAGCATTACAAAAGTGCTACCGCTACCGCACTGCTCCATATGAGTAGGTATGAAAAATATTGCTATCATTTGATTTTCTGTTCGTGGCTTGTCGCGCCTTGAGCCATATTCTGACCTTAAATTTATATGAGTAGTTGCCCACGAGTTTGCGATATTTGCATACATATATGTACATACCTATCTATTTATGACTTGCATCCTTTTGTTTGATAAATCAGTCGTTCATTTGTATTAAAAACCAACGCTAAGTTATTAGTATCAATGTGATAATTTACGATGCATTTATGATGTAATACATAGATGATAGGATTTTTTTAATCATATCACTCCCTCAATTAAGATAGAGGAGCATGAATATTCGAAGTAGTGCAAGTCTTTAAAACTATCTCGGGTCAATTGCAAATCCTATAATAAGGCTAGGGACGTACATTGTTGCCAAATAGAATTAAGAATTTCCAATGGAAAACCGCTCAAAGAGCTCGAGCGTACTCGACATGTGTAATTATATAGTATCCGCGGGGCTTAACGAGCCTATGTGGACATAATTTTTAATCAGCCATGCAGCGTATCCTGATTGCCAAGTATGGCATACTTTGCCTTTGTCACAAGGTGTGGGTGGCGAACTGCGATTAGGTGCAAGTTTATCAAACAGTTTACCAAACAATGATTTGCGGTTCGTTCCTTCTTTGATTCTCGATATGAAAATGATTGCTTCGTGCAACCCCTACGCCCTACCTCTATATACGCTCTGCTACCGAAAACAATGTCTGTGTGCTGTGTACCTACCTACTATCAGATTGAATCAAATGATTGTGGCTTTTTGCAGCTTTCTTTTATTATCCCTTCAAGTGCACTCTTAGTTGCTGATGCATCATGCGCTGTCCAGTAGTGCGTCTCCGTGCGTATACATGGTGGCGACGAAATCAAAATTTAAACTCTACATCTGCGCATGATGCATATGCAACTTGTTATAACTGAAGGTAATTGGGGATGGCCTTTGCAGATACTGCGCTTGACATTTTTATATCTTCGCTATAGCCATTAAGGGAAGAAGGAAGTTTATATGCGAACGCAATGAAAAATGTGTTAAGCTGCGATACCGTGCGTCGCCGCAGCCGCCGCCGATAAACGCGAAGTGCATTCCTCGTAAACATCGCCGGCCACGATCAAAGAATTACTCTAAGAGGGGCTCAACAGTGAAGAAAGTTACATCACTTTCGATATGGTCATCGGACCGGTCGGTCGGTGACGACCGGCGAGTGACCGGTGCGGCGAGCAGTCTCCGTCATTTAAAAATGCATACATACGTTCACCCGAAGTCCCGCAAGCCGCATTCGTGTAAGCAAGATTGATCGAACTCGTCATCAGAACGCAACGCACTCCTATGCGGCGCGCGATCCGCCGTTCGCCAACTGAATTTGCCTTGTACGCGAGTATTATCGAGATTCGAGAACCTTTAAAAAGAGAATCGATCGAATCGTTTAGTGACAAGTCAGGCAAGGTGAAAACCGCACTGGCTAGGCTACTCGCCAGCGAAGGTATTTAAAGCGCGTGCCGTCCGTTTTCGCAGGCATGTTGTTGCCGTTCTCGACGCCGTGTTCCTCCTTTATGTTTACAGCTATAATAGTTACGACTTACGAGTATAATACGACGTGTTGCGTCGCCCTCCATACAATACATACGAGTATGTGCGTGTATAAAAAATAAGGAGCAGCAGGTGGAGGACATCTGATTTCATTTCTGGTCCTTCACTTTGCGTTCGCCGTTTTGTGAGTCCTTTATGTTCCTCATTTCTCTGTTAAAATTTCGTTGTTGGTTATATGTTATGTTCAAGATTGTTGCCATATGCCGTCTGGTCTGCTGAAAGAAGAAGAACCATCACGTAGGTAGGTAGGTACTCACGTGAATGTTTGTTGCACCAATGTATTTGGTGTAATCGTCGCAGAGTCAGTTATTTTTGCTTTTACTTTCAATAGCAGTAGATGGTATAGGTAGGTACACGAGTGTCCGTATTGTAAGATGGTTGTTAGATCGCGCGCTCAATTATTTTTTTATATGAATGTGTAAAATGGTAATTTTTAATTCTGTTCGAATATTATATGGGTCAGAAAGGGAAACAGCAAAATTGCCTGTCGTAAGAGTACTGCAACTCATGCGGTTTTAAAACCGTTTTAATTTGAGAAATTAGTGGTCGTCCCTGTCAATCATATCACGTATGTTTATATATAGATCTATGTACGCATACCACTAACACAAGTTGCGGGTCATTTTCCAATTCAGCTGCAATCAAATGCAAAAATATATATATATGTATCATCATACATGTATAAGTAGATGTATATTCGTTCTCGATAAAATTAAACAAAGGAGGATACCCACCAAGTCCATATTTGCTTAACTATTTCCGAGCTTGAGCAGTGGAACCAAATTTGTATGGTCAACTCCAACGACCTGCGCGGCGATATATACAAAACGTTCACCGAAATGGTCAGATGTTTCAGTTAAAAAAACAATCTAAAATGCAAGTCACCAAGTCAGCGGGCAAGACCATCATATACACCAGATTGCCAGATTTGCACTGCATTGCTCAATGGGTCCACGTTGAATAAAGGATCGAATTAGAGCTAATGCACTCAGAATTGAACAAGCAGTTAATTCGACGCCTTTTAAGCAATCGAGTCACTTCGTTCCGAATATGTGTCCAGAGGCGCCATGTCAGCTCCACTTTCCACAAATGTAAGTAATGCATACCTATACATGTTACAACGCACTGTAATTGGTTAAGAGAAGAAAATGCAAACTGCGCGTGAGCCCCACAGCCAAATACCTCTAGCTACAAGTTCAAGTCTAGTTCGTCGTCGCTTTACGCGATAGTATAGCATAGGGATATATACCAAACCAAACCGTCACTGACGTGAGTGCAACACAAAGTAAACTTCGCATAGCTTTCTTCTTGTGTTTTACTATTGGTAGCACCGACAGCGAAGGACCGCACGTAGAAAACCCCGCCGTACCTTATCTCCACCAACCTTCAGTGACTGCAGCACCAAAGAAGCAATCGAAACAATCCTAAAGTTGTTCGCAATTAAAATCAAATAAAATTGAAATAAATTCACTTTGAAATGCAAATTATAGCGATTTGTTGTTTGGCTGCTGTTGTGCCTATCTCCAGAGTGCGATCATGCCAGGTCGGAGCGCGCCGCGCCGGCTGCGCCATCCTAAACCGTACTGTAGCATGTGGCTTCTGTGCAACTTCCGCGCTTTTGTCTTCTCAGCGGCTGCCGTGTGCTGATTTGAATCATGCGTCCCGACTGCTACGTTTACCATCGGGGACCACATGGGGTTTCAGCATATTAGCGGATGCCGGCTGCGCACTACCCAAGCTTATGGTTAAAACAATAATTTTATCAAAATTTCTATTATTTGTACTGACAAACGGGTGCGGGTGCGGGTGGTGAGCGGAACAGAGTCTTAGATATTTATTTTCGCAGATTCATTGTTGATCGAACCAACCAGTTGAGGCGACCCAGTACGACTATAGCGACAAAAACGAATAGATAATAATGGTCTTGCTTAGGAGCCCATTAGGCTTTGCTTGAAGTGCGTCGTGAAACGCAAAAGCCTGAGGGCAAACATGCAGCATTTCATTTGGCGTAGCTTCATAGATATGCTGCACGTCGAGTGGACCTAACATCTGAACTGTAAAGGTTTTCGATTGTCGAGGTTCGATAGCCAGATTTGTGCAAAAATCGTTTAATAATTGCAGGCAATCTTATGCGCGATTTTACAAACATATAGCGGACAACTTGGATGTGGTAAGCGTATACAATGTTAGTTGGGGAGGGGGTAATATTGGCCTTCGACGACATCAAAGTTGTAGGTAAAATAAAATAGTAATGGTCGATAATTCACAATGCAAATGACGATACCCAAGCAATAGGCATTAGGCCATGGAAATTTGCAAAGATTTACCTCCGATGAATACGTTCGATTTTAAGATTACATTTTTGTTTTGTTTATGAATAATTGAGAACAAAGAAATCGGTTTTTAGACAAGAAAACAAAACAAACAAAAAGTATCTGACTGTTTCTACCTATCTGCATCTTTGTTTAAACTTTAACTACAAAAATTAAGCATAAATACATAAATATGGACGCTAAACACAAAATTTAAGTATAACTAGGTATGCTAGGCGCGGATATAAGTAAGAAGAAATAACATGCTTCAAGACGACCGGGAAATTCCAACGGATTAATTTCAATTGAATATCATATCAAAAAATAACATTTTAGCTCACAAAAATACAAAAACTATAATATCTAAGAAATTATCTCTCAAAATGCTGTTCATCCTGTAATCCTGTAGTAACTACATCAAAGATTATATATTTCTTTATACCTTAGGTACGCAGCTTTAAGAAATAATTACTATGGTGTCTCTTGTAACTACGGCTTCTAAGCAGTTATCTCTCTAAACTCAGTGTTTGAAACTGGAAAATCTAGTACAAAAATGATTCATCTAGTACAAAAATGAGTCTCAATGAAGAAGGTCCTGTAAAATGAAAACGGTAGCAACTACATCAAAGACTATATATTTCTTAATACCTTAAGAATTCAACTTTAAGAAATAATTACTATGGTGTCTCTTGTAACTACGGCTTCTAAGCAGTTATCTCTCTAAACTCAGTGTTTGAAACTGGAAAATCTAGTACAAAAATGATTCATCTAGTACAAAAATGAGTCTCAATGAAGAAGGTCCTGTAAAATGAAAACGGTAGCAACTACATAATAATAATAATATTCGGCGCGACAGACCATTGCGGTCCAAGCGTCCAAGGCCTAACTTCTCGCGACCATTTGTGCTGCGCATGTTAATTTTTTGACACAAATGGAATGGACCTACAATTTAAGGCCGGATCCGAACGGCAATTGAGAAGCTTTCCGTGACAAGGTATTACTCTCGGAACGTTTGTCACCCAATCGCGAGAGGTGGGACACCGTGAAAAATACTTTTGGTGTTCCTGCGATTCGAACCTGAACCTCCTGCTCAGCAGCCATCTGCACTTCCTCTGAGCCACGGCGCCCACAGCAACTACATCAAAGATTATATATTTCTTAATACCTTAAAAATGCAGCTTTAAGAAATAATTACTATGAGTTCTCTTGTAACTACAGCTTCTAAGCAGTTATCTCTCTAAACTCATTGTTTGAAACTGGAAAATCTAGTACAAAAATGATTCATCTAGTACAAAAATGAGTCTCATTGAAGAAGGTCATGTAAAATGAAAACGGTAGCAACTACATCGAAAGATTATATATTTCTTAATACCTTAGGAATGCAGCTTTAAAAAATAATTACTATGGTGTCTCTTGTAACTACGGCTTCTAAGCAGTTATCTCTCTACACTCAGTGTTTGAAACTGGAAAATCTACTACAAAAAATATTCATCTAGTACAAAAATGAGTCTTAATGAAGAAGGTCCTGTAAAATGAAAACGGTAGCAACTAGATCGAAAGATTATATATTTCTTAATACCTTAGGAATGCAGCTTTAAAAAATAATTACTATGGTGTCTCTTGTAACTACGGCTTCTAAGCAGTTATCTCTCTACACTCAGTGTTTGAAACTGGAAAATCTACTACAAAAAATATTCATCTAGTACAAAAATAAGTCTTAATGAAGAAGATCCTGTAAAATGAAAACGGTAGTAACTTCATCGAAGATTATATATTTCTTAATACCTTAGGAATGCAGCTTTAAAAAATAATTACTATGGTATCTCTTGTAACTACGGCTTCTAAGCAGTTATCTCTCTTAACTCAGTGTTTGAAACTGGAAAATCTAGTACAAAAATGAGTTTCAATGAAGAAGGTCCTGTAAAATGAAAACGGTAGCAACTACATCAAAGATTATATATTTCTTAATACCTTAAGAACTCAGTGTTTGAAACTGGAAAATCTAGTACAAAAATGAGTTTCAATGAAGAAGGTCCTGTAAAATGAAAACGGTAGCAACTACATCAAAGATTATATATTTCTTAATACCTTAAGAATTCAACTTTAAGAAATAATTACTATGGTGTCTCTTGTAACTACGACTTCTAAGCATTATCTCTCTAAACTCAGTGTTTGAAACTGGAAAATTTAGTACAAAAAACATAATATAAATATGACATTATCTGTGCTAAAAATCAAATAAAATATTCATACATGGAAACATTATATTGTTCGATGTTGCAAATCGATTAAGCTTACCAAACAAAACCTTATCTATAGAAAGCCCAACTCAATTCATACTAATGCTGTAAACGAATCCAAAACGCGTCTGTGTTTTGGTACGTGAATACAGTGTACAAAAAAAAAGTAGTTGCAAAGAGCGAGAAACGTTAGATGTGGTAGTGGGAAACAGAAAAATTTTATATGGATTTTGCTCTTTAGTAGATTACTAATACAAATGCGTTTTGGATGAAACTAAGCATGTGTCTGTGTACGATCGGAACAGTCGGGCTTTCTATAGAGAAGGTTTTGTTACCAAACCATACCACCACTACTCACTTACCTATGCCAGCTTCGACGTCCTACATTATTTACTTCGCTACCCATGTGAAAGAAAGGAAGTGCCATCGAACCATTGAACCATCAAACCATCAAACCATCCAACCAATCTCTAAACTTGAAGATGGAAGTTTTGTATATTCAATAAGCAAACAAAAATTGCAATAGACACAAAACCCACCACTTCACATTATTTTTATTTTTGGCTCCGCCTCTTTCATACAGAAAAACCAATCAGCGCTTAGCAAAAATATTATCATTATACTGCTGTGGCAACAGCGACTGTGGTGAAAGTGGTTGGCTCACTGTTGGGCTCGCGTACGAGTGCGTTGATGATTTTTGTCATTTATTTTACCTGTCGCTAAGATTATGTTGGTACCCCCTAGGTATGTATTTTTAATATGAATGGAATTATGAAATAAATTTAATTTATTTAACGATGCAGAATTGGAATTTTTTTTTCGATTTTTCAATTTCTAAAATAATGTGAAAATGCAAATGGTGTGGTCTGATAATTGTTTTTGTTGAATTGGAATGTTTGAAGCACAGATAGGTACTATGTCATTATGTGTATTGGTATCTGGTTCGCGCGCATTTTCTTATTTTTCCTTATTGTTTTTAACTCAGTTTGATGACCTACCTACCCCGATAAGCATAGCCCGTCCGTAAAAGAGACCTGATGATGGGACCGCAACAATAGCATACGGCAAATCCGTTACAAAATGTATATCTGTCCCCTCCGCTCAAACTAACAAACGTCATTTGGGACGGTCTGCCGCAAACCAAGCGGAACATCAGACAGACATCAAATTGTTGTATAGTGCGCCGAGAAATCCGCTTGCGCTATGCACCCAATACGGCAGGATGGAACGAAGTGTGCCCAAAATAATTGTGTTCGTACCTGGATAAGGTCAGTAAATATTCAAGTGAGCTGTTAAGAGAGGTACCCAACTTATTAAACGAAATTTTAAACGCAAAACTGTTTGGCTTGTGGCTGACATCACGTCGCTTTTACAGGGGTGAATTAATTTTAGCAGCACGCGTTGTTTTTTCGTTGAACAAAGAAATAGATAAATGTAGGTATGTATATGTGTTCAAACATGAAGTTAGGTGTAGGATTTTAAGGCTCCCGCCAAATGCTTCTGAAGGCATGCGCGTCGTGTTCAGGAATTCGCTAAAGTCTTTCACAATTCAACGTTTCCATCCTTGAGAAAAATAAATAGATATATTATTTGCGCATTGTGGGTGCATTATTAGAAAAATTGAGTTGAATTCGTCAACTGTAAACTGCCAAACTGGATGAAATAGTCACGAAATCTGGGCCGGTATAGAGTTTTTTGAGTTTTTATGCGAGGACCGGACACAGTCAAATATATTGATGTATAGGTAGTAATAGATACCTATATGTACACAGACTAAAAACGTTATATAAAATAGGTAGGTAGGTATATATTTTTACAACTGGCTAGGTCTTTTGAGGAAACAAATCTTACAACCAAGTATATAACTGTCATTGTAACATACAAATTTTATTAATAGATATAGCAGTAATAATAATATTTGGCTAACAGGCCGTTGTAATCCAGAATCAATCTTCTCACGACCTTTCATGTTGTGCGCGTATTATTTTGTACGAAAACGGACGGAACAGCTTTCTTTCTCATGACATTATAACGTTTGTCAGACATTCACGAGAATTGGAACCGTGAGAATGATTTTGATGTTTTTCTGGTATTCGAAGACTTCAAACCTCCCGCTCATTAGTACATCGCACTAACTGATCTATACAGCTAAATAACTTCTATTGTAGGACTTAGGTATTGGGAGGTATTTAATTACTTTTAAAGCCAAACTGGACTGGACTCTAAGAAGCTTATTCGTTTCATCCGAAGCTTGCTTTAGCGGCTTGTTATTACTCAAATGAATGTTTGAATGTTTGACTTTTGAAAAGAAATATGTATTTATTGTAAATTAATGAAGTTTTAGGTTATTACCAGCAATTAAATTAGCTGTAGATAGCCCACAATTTATGTAAAAAGTATTTCTACAAAATGTGCCCGCCTAAAAGCCGAAGGCGTCACAGTAGATACGCGTAGTGATGAGCAAAGACCATTTCATCCGGTCTTGGTCTTAGTCTTGGTCTTGCAGGTCGACTCTTGCTCTTGGTCTTGCATTCGTGCCATTAGTCCTTGTGTCTTAGTCTTGGTGTTGCACCCTAAGGTCTTGGACTTTCGGTCTTGCTGATAAAATTCTTGCAGACCAATGTATTTTTAGAATTATATCTGTATGAGTATATATAAATGGATATATGTATGTATGTATTTTTGTTCTAGCATAACTGTGGAACGCCTTGATCAATTTAGTTTTGATGTTAACCCCACACGCTCAAAATTAGCTTATAATTTGTTATTGGATATAGTGTCTCCTCCTCACCAACATAATTTTTCTCACAAAATTTTTTACAAAAAGTGTTTGCATCGGAGATACACATGTGTATAAAATTAGAAGAAAATCGGGTATCTTATGTAAAAAAATATTTGTATGGGAGCCTCCCGACCCCGAGAAATTTTAATAGAAAGTGTTGTCATGGGAGATACACATATGTGCAAAGTTTCAATAAAATCGGGCTTTAGGAAGTGGGTTAAAAATTGATCACAAGAATGGGTGTGCCATCCACGGGCACGCGAAGTTAATAGAGAGAATTTAAAAAGTGTTTATGTTGCGATACTGTATAATGGATTAACATGGGTACCTGCAACAGTGCAAAACCCGACGGTCCTCTTCGGGCGCGAATTGTATACGACAATGGACGGCCATCAACAGATGTACCAGTAATAACTCACTGGTAGAAGCTGAGCCTATCTTACACCCATGCCGTTTTAAGGGATGACGGCAACCGGTTGTACGATGCGCAACTCCTCGCCGAGCAACTATCGTATTGGTAACATCAGCCGGTCAACTGATTTACCATGATCACATCATCATTACATCAGGGACACCTCCGATGTTACCAATACTATGCTCTACCCGCATATGGGTAGTAAACCATAGCCCCCACGTTACATCCCCAGAACAAACTGGGTCCGCATTCATAGTTGTCCACAGACCGGTCAACCTTGCGGTCAATCCGGTCCGTTGGGCGAGACAAATCCCGTGGTACCAAAGGCTATCTTGGTAAGATTTATAGTATCAATGATCTCGGTTCGTTCAGATATGAGTGCCTGGACGGTTGCAAAGCAGACCCTGGCAGCACATTCGTCCTCAAAACATATCATTTACTACTAGGACCCTACAGCAAGCACCAGCGATTTCTATATATGGTCCAGACACATACCAGATGAAAAGGAAAAAATCTGGTGTGACACGCAAGCACATGTTCCAAAAAAAAAAACACAGCACGTTTTGTCACAGATTGACCTTTTTGGTCATTTTGAATAAAACACAAGTATGAAAGTAATATACCATAGTTGCGTTTATTGAGTCAATAATGATATAAAAATTTAATACCTAGGTACATGTACACATATCGCAATATTGAGCCACTTGAGCCTGTGCATCTAATAACCCGCATTGAAAGCAAATTTCTGCCTACACGCATCCGCAGTGTATTAACCAAGCCGCCCGCCTTTGCTTAACTCCTAACTGTAGAACTAACGTTAGCTTAAGCAACTAGATTTCTGTAAAAAAAAAACCAAGGGGTCAGATGTTGCTGCAGTTGCCGCAATGGGATCACTTCGATTGCTTGATCATTTTTGCTCCCTTACAATTAGACATACACAGATACGAATACATGCCAAGTCCATATTGTTATTATTCGCGTTTGTGTATGTGTCAGTCGTGTGCGCAAACAGAACATGTGCACCGTAACGGCCAACAGTCATCCAACTCAACGGGACCGGTACCGCCGGACCCAATTAGTTTGAAGCGTGCTGCTGACGGTTCGTTACATGTTTACAAATTGTACGCGCTGCCACTGCCCTGCCAGAGCCAGCATTAAATGCAACAACACTAACTGAGTAGCCCGTCTGCTGTTATTCTTTGTCGTTTGCTCCTTCCGTAATTCTTATTCTTCTTTAATATACTCATCTGTCTTCCTTACGCATATTCGTTTTTGTCTCCTTGATTTCCAATCGGCCAAGGGAAGAAAACCAAAACCTTCCCTGCATACACAGGTAAGTGCGTATGTATCTATGTACATCAAGCATGCAACTGTTTAACATCAACATTCAACACCATCATCAGACACCAGACAGCCTGGCCATTTGACGTTTCGACCCAAGTCACGACTTTTTAGAACTGAATCACCGGCAAGATATTCAGTCAGGTGCTAAGCACCGAACAACACGGTCGTGTTCGATCTTCCCAGTTCTTCTTATGTTGTGATTGAAGGAATCGCGGAGTGACCAGTTATTTCCAAATTAATATTTTTTTAAATGTACGTATTTTCAATCTGGAGGGCCGATAAGTCTGATCGCGATTTAAAGAGTATATTATTTACGTACGAATGCGTTACAGTAATTATTGTCCGCGTAATTGCTATTAAGCAATAATTAGTTGTTAGATGAACAAAATCAGTTCTAGTACATTTTTTGTGAAAGTTAATCAAAGAATAAGATTTATCTCGATTTTACATCCGTCGTACTAACGAATTGTGTAGAAAGTGAATGATAGTGCGCGGAAGCATAAGTGATTCAGAGGATTCGTTATTAAATTAATTTACTGTGTAACTTGGCGTTTGCCCAAAATTAATTCAGAACGCTAATTGTTCAAATAATTGCATCACTTCAAAATGAACCATTTGTCTCCACCTCCCTCGCCCAATTCACAGCAAGGGTACATAGTTCCGTTCAACAATGCCGTGCTTGATATGAGCAGATCATCCCCAAAAAATTGGATACAGAGGGCATCGGCATTCAACACAGTCCTAGCAGCATCAGCAGCCGGACAAAATTTCAACGCTCGAGGTGAGTACCGTATATATGTACATGTACATGTCTACGAACGAACTGCCGTAACATTTTTTTGAATACATATTTAAATAAGGAAACAATTTCTACAAACATTAATGTCTTCCTTCATTGTGTTTTGTATTTTGTTTTTTATATCAGATTTGCCCTTTCTCTACAATCCACTACTGTACTCGAGTGCGTTGTTGTGGCCGCAGTTTTTTCTGTCGTCAGCCTCGTCTGCTTCAGCGATAGGATTGGGGACGATACCAATCACACCCACAACACCCAAATCAACAGGCTCTATTAATAACAATCGGGATTACGCATTAACGCCAGACAAAGATGATGTTCACCATCAGTTCGAGGATAATATGCCACTTAATTTGTCTACGAAGAAATCGACAGCAGCAGCATCCTCATTGCAAACCACCACCATCTCCACTCCGCTGAGTTTATCGAATAGTCCTGCGCGTACAGAGAATGACAACGATAACAGCAGTGAAGAGCGCTTTTCTTCATTTACACCACCTCCTGCATTAATCCAATGGCATACTAATCCACACTCCTCCACTCAAGATAACCACCCCCATCCCAAGGGAAGATCGCAATCATCAATAATATGGTCACCGGCGAGCATGTGTGAAAAGGAGGATAACGATCATCGACAGAATCCTTTGGTAAAGAGATTCAAATATGAACGTCGATCTAGTTACAGTCACAGCATGTCAGAGACATCAGGCCACTGTCGATCGTCGCAAGTGTCCTCGATACCGTTAACTGCTGATGCCAGTTCGTCATCATCCTGTCTAGACAGTCGCAAGCAGAAATCCTATGTGCGCGACATTAATTTAACGGAAAGCAGTCTGCACCGTCAGTTGTATGCTCACCGGCAAGCGGTAATCACGGAATTGGCAGGCAGCATTCCGTTGGATCGGCGGGAACACTTCGAAATGCTTTCCCAGCATTTAATGGCAACGAACGCCACTATTGATGGTGCTACTCAAAGGGAAGTGGATATAATGCGGCGGCGGGCAGAAATTCTAACTCTCAACAGCAAACTCGACAGCGATAGTACAAACAAAAATCCTAACCACAATAACAACAAACGTCCAGAAAATAATCATTTTAAAATTGAAGAAGACACCGACCCGAATGTGATTGACTTTACCATTTACAACAGTAAAAGTCATTCCCAGCATTACCAACACCAACACCAACACCAGCAGCATCCTGACTCAACGGCTGTTATTGCTGCACCAGATGTTCGGGAATCATTTCGGGACGCGGATGATAAACGGGGCACCCGTAATTTTCAGGTAAGAACTTGGGGAAAATTCAATGTTGTATTAGAGTGCTCGGAAATTGTGTAAACTCCATTTAATTGTTTGATTACCTAAATATATGGTATGGGTAGGTATGTACAAGGGGCAGTTTTGACCCTTTCGCAATTGTGGCAGTTCGGCAGTCAAACTTATGGTGTAGGGAGGGTGACACGCAAGCTCTTGGTCGGTATAGGCGCTTTTCCACGCGTGCAGGTTAAATTAAGCAAATTAGATATTGACGTTTACTTTAACACTATAGGCTCTTTTTTTCCTTTTCCTCTATTACGTATATATACCTATTTACCGACAAAAGGTTTAATAAACATTTTATTATCCTGTATTGAGTATTTTGGGGTTGTGCAGCAGGGGTGGTTACATACACAAACTAATGTTGATACTAATAATGCAGCGGCATTACGAAACAAAAAATCATAATTCTATATTTAATGGGGCGGACGGACATCCACAAAATCTGACATTTTTTCTATTTCTTCGTTATGTCCTTTTTGCTTTAATTGATTAATTCCGTGCACAAATCGTCGTGTCGGTATCATTATTTGTAATATTAATAGATCAATTAAAAAGGGAAGGGAAGCTCATGACTTACTTCCGATGTAGCTTAATAGTGATTTGAAGCACCTTAATTAATTTAACATAATATCTACCTAAGGGTTGATTGAACAAATAAAAATTAATTGTAATAAATTGAAATTATCTTTTGTCGAAAGACCGGTTCCCACGGCATGCACAGCCACCGCTCGCTTATTTCACATCGTGGGCGGTATGCCGTATGCTAAACGATCATCATAACAACCATCATTGCCTTTGCAGCGGAAAATACAAAAAAGCGTACACTGATCAAGGCACACGACACTAAACGGGTATATTCGGCGTCGAAAGTTCTTCCATAAAAACAAAATTTAAACTTAATCAACAGTTTTTTATTACTATTACTATATGTGCACTATAAGGTCGAAAGTCGAAAAAAAAAGTATGAAAGAGACACATCATCATCACATCAAGGGGTTAATACGAGTAAAATATTCATTGCATTTAAGGGCGAAGGGCATGTTCTGATGAAACCTGACACGGTTGAAGGGTTTCCGGATGCGCTTCTTTGGCGTTTAGACGAACGCCAGAACCGTCAGCGCCGGCCAGCCGTATGTCAAAACATATGTTACAATCGATCCTACCTATGCAGCACCTTGCCACTAAAGCGCTTCAAAATACATACGCACTCGCATGTCACAAATGGGGTTGAAAATATTTATTGCCGCTGCAAGAGTTTCAAATATTTCTCAGTTATTAATCTGAAAGTAGCTCGCTTTGCATTTTAAGAACTCGTAGGTGATATCAAAGCAGTATATACATATGTATGTCTTTATGTTGGTGATGTGATATCATCTGGCTGAGCTGAGCTCTGAATGAATCAGTCAGGCAATTAATTTATGTTTGAGTATCATACCAGTTTATAGATATTTTTTTTATGTTATGTTATAAATAGAACACTGTAGCTGTTTCATAAAAATCATCGGTAATCGGGTTGTAAATGTGGATAATATTGACATTTTACATTTCACACCCTAGGGAGGGGGATGTACTATAGGCTATAACCATCTTCACCCTGCTAATAATATACATTGAAAAGTTTCTTAAAATCGATTGAAATTGGCATTTTACATCGTACACTCCTTGGGAGGGGGAAGGCGGTGTATTATAGCCTTGACCATCCTCAACCTGCTAATAATATACATTGAAATGTTTATAAAAATCGGTTGGTAAATGTGAGTTTCCACGCATAACAACTGCACAAAAATTTCATAAATCTGATCATTGCTTTTCTTTTTAAATTCTCTATATAAACTTCGCGTGCCCGTGTGTTTGTTTGGCGTGAAATCCTGCGATACATTTTCAACCCACTTCCCACAGTCCGATTTTATTGAAACTTTGTACACATGTGTATTTCCGGTGACAATAGTTTCTATTAAAATTTGTGCCCGAGGCGTGCCCATATAATTATTTTAAAAATTGGCCAGATTTTCTTCAAATTTTATACACAAGTGTATCTCCAAAACCTTTTTGTTAAATTTGCCGAAAGTGGTGCACATATAATAAATTTTTAAAAATTAACCACATTTTCTTCAAATCAAAAACGCCCGTGTATCTCCGGTGGACAAAACTTTCTGCAAAAATATGATCAGGCACTGAACGAGGTTGTGCCCATATAATTTTTTTTAAAAATTAACCTGATTTTCTGTAAATATTTTGTGTATCTCCGATGGACAACACTTTTTGTAACATTTTTCGAGTGACCGGGCCCTGAGACCCAAGGGGTGCCCTTATAAATTTGTTAAAAATTAACCTGATTTTCTTCAAAATTGTAAACACATGTTTATCTTCGTTTGGTAAAATTTTTTGTAAAAATTTTTAGTGATCGGGACTCGGGCAACATTTTGTTGGGTACCGTGGTCAGGGGGCTCCCAAAATTTTTATTTAAAAAGTAACCCGATTTTATTCAAACTTTACAGAGATGTATATCTCCGGCTAGAGAATTTACACGAAAAATATTAATTTTTATATGTTGTGTTTTTTCTCCTCAAGTTTTGACAGTCAGACTCAGAAATTATGTTGTCTTGTATCTTTTATGCTAACCCTGGAACCGTGTAGTTACCTAATAATGCGTAATGGGGCATACACAGTGCCCCAAAACTATTATCAATAACATAAATGGTGAACATATAGTATATTTATTAACGGAGTGAGAAATGAAATGGGCTCTTAAATTTAGAAGAAAGTTTTTTTTTTTAATTCTTACAAAATATTTTGAATTGGAAATGAAATTGAGGTTGGTTCAAGAGTTAAGTTCTATTTGTTCACAGTTGCGATCTAAAACAAAAAAAAACTGTATTATAAGTAGCTGTGATTATGTTTTCAAACTACCTTCAGACACCAAAGCTTTTTTAAAATCTCTATGTTAACTTTGCGTGCCCGTGGCTTTGCTTTCTGGCTGGTCAGATCTTGTGATCAATTTTTAACCCACTTCCCAAATGCCAATTTATTGAAATTGCACACATGTATATTTCCGGTGACAACACTTTTTATTAAAATTTGATGCCCCTCGGGATCGGGGGGTTCGGCGAGCTCTCATACAAATATTTTACAAAATTTCAAATCAGGCTTTAGGAAGTGAGTTAAATATTTATTACAAGATTCTACTAGCCAGCCAGCCAGCCACGGGAGTTAATATAGAATATTTAAAAATAATAAGAAAATAAGTTCAGCTAAAAAAATAAGTACTCGGTTGGAAAAAACAGCCTTAGGTGTATTAAAATTAAAAAAGACGTCAACATTTTTTCTGTAGACCACATTTTGTGAGGTATTTTATGTAACATCTCAAGCTTTTTTGAAACAAATTAAAATGTTGAATTTGACCAAGAATTTTTAAAGAAAAACCCTCTATTATGTGTTTATTTTGTTGTGGTTCAGCAGTGAACCATGTTGTTTCGTTTGTCCTATTTCCTGAGTTGGTTGGTTGTCGTGTGTCGATCAAACATCATCAGCTCAAACAACAATTGCGTCTTAATTAGTTTTAAACTGAATGCCGCTTGCCGCCAACAATGCAAACATATCATCAATATACTCGTACGAGGATTTCACTCGAATGATGGAAGTCAATAATGTTAGTAGGCTCGATGGATCTCTCTGTACTGCACACCCACCTAGTTGAGTAGGTACTTTCCGACTATAAGGTGTCGCACATCGCACTTCCTTCTGGGGCTGGTGATACTATTTACAAAAACCAATTGTGTAAACCACACACTTCATTATAAAGTATCCAACACGAATATGTTATTCTAAACACGACCGCACTCATCAAATAAAGTGATCTAATGGCTCGGCTCGACTCATCAGCGATCAAATGAGAGAGGATGTTAGAGCTAACAAAACGGCTGAAATTTGATTTGAATCACACTTGTTACTCAGGCGCAGCTGTTTACTACAATTTTTAAATTACTCGTACCAAAAATAATGAAAAAAAAGCACCAAACGTTAAACGAACCCATGCAGTAACAGAATCCGGGCAATCGTTGTAGTCGTCGTACATGCTATCTATCTATTTGTGTAGTTGTTTTTGTTATGAACGGATGATGCGATGCTTTGTGATTTGTCGTTGTGCTCTTGTTATTATTAACGTTGTTGGTTGCTAATATTTACCATGTCTGTCTTATTGTTATCAATTTCAAATTGGGTTTCTTTACCATCAATCCTATATACATTGGTTTATTAGCTTGATTTTTTCTTACTAAGCTCAATCTCAATAATAACGTATGAATTATGGATATTTACCTAGCTGCTTTTGCTCTATCACGTAGTATAGTATGCTGTGTCATGTCATGTTGTGCCAATGCCAACTGTTAACCACATTCTTCTTTTATATGCTTCTTTTATATTATAGATGAGATCCCGGTGTTGCTCGGTCCGAAAAATATTGATAATATCGTTAGTTTTAGATTATTTTTACATGTCTACCACTTCCCACCCCGCCCCGCCCGAGAGATTATAGGTCCGTCTTACCACCACTATAAATCTCGGCGACCCCGAAAACAATAAATTCGACAGTAATATCTGTCATGTCTGTTACTTTCTAACCCAACCCCTAGGGGTGCTGGAGGTGTCTTACCGAGACTCTTCATCTCTTCAGCAACCCCAAAAACAATGACTTCGACAGTAATATCGGTCATCTGGCCAAATCCGTATGTTATCTCTAGAAATAAACCAATAATAACAAAAATAATTTAGCCGCCTCGTTTCTCTGGAAACTTTTTTCTCTCGGGCTATGTTGAGTCGACGGTCGTGCCAATAAGCCTGAGACGTAAGACCCCCTCAGAACCCACACCAACATGAAATTGCCAAAATGCGAGAACGTCATAAAAAATTGGTTTCAGCGAATTCACTCGTGCAGGCGTTTTCGTGATGGGCATTTGAATGATATTGTGTTCCCTACTTAATGGGATCGAACATTTTGATATCTCAAACACAAGCTGTTTTATTAAAAAAAAACAAAATGGTAGGATCTTAATGAAAAACCTATTACATTTTGGGTTTTAAATTTGTTTCCTAATTTTAGTGCCACGTTTAAAACTGAAGGGCCGTAAACGTTTTCTAATAAAGAAGTGGAAAAACCGGCAATAAATCTTTTTTTTTCATTTTTTAACAATGGGGTTAAACAATTTGTTCTTTTTCTAATTTTTGGAATTTTTGAAACAACCAGATTTGTGTATGTGCGCTATAATCGATAATCTTACAACTTGTCTCTTCTTTTCAGTGTAAACAATGTGGCAAAACGTTTAAACGCTCCTCAACTTTGTCAACTCACCTGCTGATACACAGTGATACTCGTCCTTATCCATGTCAATATTGCGGAAAGCGTTTTCACCAAAAATCAGATATGAAAAAGCACACTTATATCCATACTGGTAAGTAATATAGGTACACTGTACACAAATAGTCAATGCCACAGCTAGGAAGAAACAAATTACGGTACATTTATCATAGAATTGCCGGAATACCTCCGCCCTGAAATAAAGCAATAAGCAATCAGTCTAATAATACGCGACCCCTTATAGTAAAAACAACAACCACAACTCCAATTAGAGTAACATAACCACGACGTGTGAATTCCGCTGATTTGTTGTCCTTTCAGAGGACTTTAGGAAGTCCTAATGAAATTTTGTTATCACAGAGTTTCGATCTTCGCACAACGTAACGCAACACGCTCATTTCATAAATCTGTAAAGGTGTGGGTGGGGTGTTTGTTTGTACGAGGAGTAGCTCATAATAGCCGAATTGCTCGTTCTACCTAGTATGAGTCTGTGTCCTTCTTCCGCTGCTCTATATTGCTCTTGCTGCTGCTAGAAGGTGAAGTGTTAGTTGTCAAACCACTTGATTGCGACAACTAGCACGGCTTCAATTAGACTAATTGCTGATTGCTTAATAGAATGAAGAATATTTATGTGTAAATTTTTTAACCGAAAGTTGAATGACACACAAGAATGTAATCGATTTCTGATTTATTATTGTTTTTACTTTATTAGGCGAAAAACCGCACAAATGCACTGTTTGCTTGAAAGCGTTCAGCCAAAGCTCAAACCTAATAACCCACATGCGGAAACATACTGGATACAAACCCTTTGCATGTGGTCTTTGTGATCAGTCATTCCAGCGGAAGGTCGACCTCAGACGACATCGGGAGAGCCGCCATGGTGAGGAGAATTTGTCGTTGCTTAAGATGGAAGTAAGCAGCAGCTGTTAAGGATATTACATTAAGGAGCCAGCAAGCACATGACTCAACTTTCTTGATTCCGGCGAATCGCACAGCTGCTACATTTCAGCGGTGCAGTAAAACATATCATCATCATATATAAAAATATTTTTTAATTACTACATTAATTCTAGATAATAAATATTTATGGCTCATCTTCTTTGTTCAGCATAAGTATATAGTCTCTGAAGCCAAAGTTTTTGAAAATAGATCATTAGAACATCCGTTTAAGTGTAGGTCTCGATTAGGAAATATTTTGTTAAGCAAAACAAACGCCAATTATATTGTAAATACATTGAAATTTTTTATTTGAGTATCTAGTCTAATATTGAATTAGATTTTTGCCATTACTACCATTACATATAATTAATTAACGTTATATCTCTTCTTACTTTATTATTGCTATTTATTTCCATTCACCAAACCAAACAAATATTGTAAAACTACCCTATAGTTATGTTATATACAGATCACGGTAAATAACAACGAATATTTGGGACAGAACACGGCTAATCAAACCAAAGATATTTATATTAACTTGCATTTTTCATTGTAAAAAAAAAACCGTAATAATTTATTCTCAAGAAGCGCACTATAAAAATAATGTCCGTTTTGATTTTTTTTTACATATATAGGTATGTTCGTACGAAGCCATGGGTTAATTTACGACTTATTAGATAGAAATAAATTATTTTATCTTGTCCAGTCTCCTGCGGAGGTATCTATCTGTACACGCATTAGGAAACATTTATTGAACTACCAATGTTTCATTATTATTTAATTGTATTAAGTTATTTATATTTCGAAGACAACTGAATGATTGCAAAAACAATAGAAATAAATTCTAAAACATCATGTTAAATAAATGTTTGTGTCGTTTAATTTATTCCTTTCAGAACGAAGTGTTATCAAAAAAATAAAGGAGGATTGATGGTATGAATAAAGCTGGTGTTTAAATACTGCACTAAAAAATGGAACCAGTCCATTCATCACTTTGATGAAAGTAAAGTTCACGCATTTAATATTTTCAAAGTATTTACAATTATCGTCTTTGGCGAACGCTAATAGTTCGCTTGACATATTGTTCAGAAATATATAGAGCGTAAGAGAATGTTATCTGAAACTCTAATATAAATGCAAGAAGAACAAGAGAATAAACCTTGGTAGGCTTCGGTGGGCAGAAGACATAGCTCACGCGAAAATATCTAGGCAGAAACACCAGCCTTAGACGAAGGTATGTATACAGAAGATCCGAGATCTATATGATCTCCAGACAGCCAGCAATCACTGCTAAGCCTAAAAAGGCCCAGTCTTCCATTCAAAGACAACGTGGAGCTGTTACTGCCACTTAAAAGAATACTTACGTATTTCAAGAGTAAACTAAATAGAACGTTCAGTAAGCGGGGAAACAATGTCATCGAATAAAAGATGATATTATGTCTCATCGCCCGGGATGAGACAAACCAAAAAGCTTCTTAACTTAACAAAAACATTGTCACGGCATTGTCGGCCGTGAAGTAAGACCACTCTCTTGGTGAACTGATTAATATCCTGCTCACAAGTCGGATCATTAATTCAAAACTGGGTGCGGTGTCTGGCAATAGAAATGTCTGCAGAGGAACGCCGCAGAGTGGAATTCCATCCTCCAATCTTTGGAATTTAGTGGTGAACGTGCTGCTGATATGCATGAAGAGGGAGGGCTGTAGAGTGATCGCCTATGCTGATGATGTTGCTATTGCCGTTTCAGGAAAACACCTCAATACCCTGAATGAACTCTTACAGAATGCTCTCAACAAGCTTACTAAATGGGCAGATCGTTGTGATCTGGTGGTAAACACCCACAAAACAGAACTTGTCCTCTTCACAAGTAAATATAAAATTCCACATGTTGACCCACCCTCTATAAAGGGCACAAACCTATCCTTCTATGATAAAACTAAATATCTGGGTCTCATTCTGGACAGAAAGCTAGGCTGGAAACCTAATATACAAGAAAGAGTGCGTAAAGCCACAGTGGTGTGCTTCATCATCATTATCATATTTGGCTCTACAACCGGGGTCCGGTCCTGGCTTCCCGCAAAAAGTCTCTCCACCGTTCCCGATTTCGAGCCGATGTCATCCAGTTTGGCATTTCTAAACTCTGGGCGTCCTGGCCTACGCCATCCTTCCAGCGTAGGTTTGGCCAGTCTCGCTGTCGTGGTCCATAAATCCTACCGCAAAGGACTTTCCGAGCAGGATCCTCTTCGCTTATGCGAGCTAGGTGTCCTGCCCACCGGAGCCTAACGAGCTTAATTTTCTTCACGATGTCGACACCTAGACCTTATCATTATACAGTCTCCGGAAACGCCTTCCTCACATACCGGGCCAACAATTCTCCGTAAGACTTTTCTCTCGAACGCAGCTAAAAGGTCAGAATGCTTTTTGCTAAGCACCCAAGTCTCGGATCCATATGTAAGTACTGGTATACTGGTATACTGGTTATAGGCTAAAGTAAACTCCCTCCTGGGAGGTGTGAAATGTAAAATGTCAATATCAGCCACATTTACAATGCGATTTTAATGAAATTTTCAATGTAAACTATTCGTAGATTTCGGAAGGATATAGGCTATAATACACCCCATCCCGGGGGATTCACGTGTACAGGTAGCGAAGCGCCCGGGAACAGCTACTTTATAATAATAAGCAAATATTTACGCAAAGGTTTTTTCAATGCAAACTTTTAAGCACATGGTAGGAAATACTAAGATATAGCATTGTCTATAGTAAGAGCCTTTACTTAAAATTATAACTTATTTTGGTTATATTTTTCACTTTTATTGTTTGCGTGTTTATTATATCGCGAATAAAATAAAAGATGTATATGTATCCACTCTTTATAAACAAAGCTTACAAAGAAAATTAATAATAAAATTATTTGCATCTGTCATATAGCAACCGCAGCTATGTCACTGCGTACATAAGTATCCTTAAATGCGCTATGCAATTTTTATCGCCGCATTGCACCATGGATGACGAACAGGTATGTACTTCTTATTCTTACAGAGGAGTAATTTTTAAAACGTATGCCAGGGCGCACGTTGCAGCCTGAATGGCTGCAGATGAAGTTGGAGTAATTTCTTTTAAAATTGTTCAATAAAATTGACGAGGTCAGGTGCAATCATAGCCATAGTAGTAGGTAGTATCAGCTCAGATAAAACATGTATCTTGTTTGGGGTCCCTAGTTATAGCATATACGAGAGTAGTTAGCTGATGGAGATATCCTTTTTCTACCAAGTACAAAGCACACATTTATCTATACTCTTTGCTTTGGTGTTGGCAAAATATTAATTTTGTAATATGAAAAATCTGTGGATTATTCAATATCTCTTAGATTGAATTGAATCAATTATTTCGAACACCTATCTACGAGTAATTATACCGCAATAACTCTACCTTTGTCGGTCTTTTGAGGCCGAATTAAAAGGATCCTTGACATTTGTGCGTATACGTTGCTTTTTTTGCTGCTGCTATCGAAAGGAATGGATGATCAATTTGTTGAATTGTCGATTCTTGCTAATTTGATCCGCTTCGTTTTTCTCCGCATTTATGATCGATTGGGGGCTTCGGTCGCTTCTGTTTCGGGAATTCCATCGTAATTCCACTGTTCAATAGCATTATAAGTACATTTCCGAAAAGATTTTTAAATCGAATCGCGACTGCTGTACTGGACTATAAGCGGTGGAGCGATTGTGCTGGTCGTCGGCCGCCGTCAATAATTGTCATCGAAATTCGGTGGCTGTGTGATTTATATATTATGTGCTTGTATGTGGGTTGGACTGCACTGCTTTCGGCTTTTCTCAAAGTGAGCTCTGCCGGCGGTGATGATCACACTTCATTCTTATAAGCGGCACCACTTTGCTACAAAGCACCGAGCAAACGAGTCCTAACTTTTACAAACCTTACGTGCAAATATTCAGGAAATCGGGTTTTTGCATTGTGTTCTTCCATCAAGCACCATTAGCCTTTTGATAAATATTATGCCGAGATTGTGTAATCCATTGAAGTTGCACATTTTGTAGCCCGTTCAATAGTAGGTATTTAAAAACACTTCTTAAATTCCATGTCTATCCCGTTGTATCCCGTTCAATAGTAGGTATCTAAAAACACTTCTTAATTTCCATGTCTGAGTATTTTTCAGCCAACCGCCTAATCCTTTGTGTCCCCTATTTTTTATCACCTGAGTCATTAGTTTCTAGTACCACAATTGTAATAGGTTTTCACATACGACTAACAAAAAATACGTTTGCCCGGATCCTCCATGCAAGGGTCACACCTCGCGCCCCTATATCTATCTAATTCCTCTTATAAAGGACAACAACTAACAAAAGAAGTTCCGTGTATTATATTCAGCCTTTTTAGAAGAAACCCTTATAAATTTGTTTGCAGCACTGAACACATCAACACAATCCCTTATGTATGCAGTTGGTTTAATTATTATGGAATTCCTGATTGCTAGGGCAGGTGTCTATTATATGAACATCAATAACTCGCATTTCCATCTGCATCTTTCGTCTAACCAAAACTAGAATGTGTCTAGGGTCAGGAGGATATTCCATGTCCACTGTAAATATATACTCAAGGCAAGGAAATGCTATTCTCAAAAGCAATCCTCATGTTGTTGTCGTGTGCTGAAAAGCATTAAAAGATTCCTTCCTGATTGCAGCACACATGATGTGCACCTGTAAGAAAATCAAAAATATGCACAATAAAATTTTTAATTTAATAGCAATTGCGGCGGCTCCTCTGTGACCCTGTTCGCACCTGTCATTGATAAAATGGTGCCGTAACGGACTTTAACTGAAAACCCAAATAGGACTGCTAGTGAGTGAATTGGAAGGAAACACAACCGAATCACTTACAAGACTATAAACGTTCAGGACTCTATAGATTTTTTTATATCGAATAGGTATAGGATTCATCAGGATGGATCGGGTGGCGCTCTGCACAGTCGATCAAGGTAAAAATCGGATGAAAAAAAATCTTGAGTCCTGCCCAACATTTGGTGTGTTTGTTAGTTTTTAATATTTCTCTATATATACTGAGACACTCACTGCTGTTGCACTGTTGTTGCACCTGTGCTGCTGCTGCTGCTGCTGCTGCATTGACCTAATTTGTTGTCAGTTAGTCAATCTTATGAATTCAAGAGTCCGATAATCCCAAACCGACCGATTAAAAAAAATAATTTTGCTGCTCATTGTATTTTTTCACCCCATAACATTAAGGGCATCAGGAAGTAAGAGATTCCTTCCCCAAATAGACGTTTGGCAACTTTACCAATAATAATATTCAAAGCAGTCTGAGCCATATTATATGAATAATACGTCATTTACAATACATACATATATTTTATATTTATAGATTTCAACTCTATGAACGAAACGAACATAAACGATGTATACGATAAAACGGCACCCATTATAAGGGCACCTTTCCGAACAGGTGCACGCCGCACAACACCATCAGTTACTCGTTTACATTCGAACGAGGAGATGTCGTCGTCTCTTCGTGTGTTTATCTGGTTTTTTATCGCCACACATCCTTTCGTTATCTTTTTGTTGTCCTCGTACTACGACAGGTCACTACGCGGTGCGCACTCCACTTTGTCAGGGGTCAGTCAGAACCACTACTGCTGCTACGGCTTCGATGCTTAAAGGCCAAATTAAGTCGAATCATTTCCCTTTTCAACATATGACACGAGCCAATAAGACAATCTGGACATCGGGGGGCATTTGTTTTAAATCCAGAATAACATAAAAATATACAACTTATGAGCAAGTACTCGCATAGGTGAATCCCAAAAACCAAAGTATTACCCTTACTCAGGACTGAATAGATTTTTCCACTCATCATACCAATTTTCGATCTGCGGAATTGATTAGATTTGTAAGAGATGTGCACTTTCTGCGAGTATGTAACACCTGGAACCTAGTAAGCCGCTCTATAACGACGCTGTCGGTGACAACAAATTGGTTAAATAATTTCCAATTACTTGGATCTTTTTGGAATAATTGTGTTATATTCTGCGGTTCAAGATAACGGAGTAATATACATTTCGCATAGATTGAGGACCTTTGTTTACTGTCAATAATACATATATATTTATGTTTTCGAGTTTGTTCGTATACTGACAGACTCGTTCAGCATTTGAATGCCTTTTGCTTATTTGCGCAAATATCAGTAACTGGTAGTTTAAATATTGCACAGACATGTAGGAAAAGTTAACCCTCATTGTGTCTTCGTATCGTACCTACCTTTGATAATGAAATACTCGTGCACGTTGGTTATAAACGCCAATGCAAAGACCCACATAATTATAAGCAGTTACCTATAGAATTTGTAATTTTTGTATACCCTGACCAGGATACGGGTTATACAGCTATATTATATAATATGTCCAGGAAGGAAGAACATCAAGATTACTTTACCAGATCTATCTCAGTCAATGAACCCAATTTGGTTAAAAAACGTAATGATTATCTAGGAACGTTGAAAATATTCTAATTTATGTTCTTCCGTCTATCTTTCTTTAATTTTTCAGTTACCCGCAAGTTGAATCCCTCATAAGAGAAATGTTGTATACTCGTACTTTTTAAGGGGCGATCCTCACAACATTTACACAATCCTCCTACATAATAAAACCCCTACTCATAAAAACTAGTATATGTACTTTGCGTTTTATGCATCACGATGAAAGACAAAAAAAAGATAAAAAAATGTCAGCTGTTGAATAATCCACTTTTTGTTTCGTCTTAAGAATTTTTAAAAATAAAAAATTAATTTTCTGTTCTCAGTCGTACTTTGTTTATGTTTATATTTGTTTACCAAAAAACTAAATGCATAGACAAAATTTTATTGGTATTGTCTATGCCAAAAGATGCTTAAAGCATAAGTGCAGTGCATGTATAAAAATTTTTTTTATTTTTTTATAATTCGCGCACGCTTAAAGGGGTTCGCACCCTTATAATGGTCGGCTATATGCTTGGCACAGTGTGGACGAAAGGAAAAGAGGAGATGTCTATGAGCTTGTGTTTTGAATGGCAGTGAATCAGAAGACAGTGCCTGGCATAATATTCCACATACATACATACATACACATACCTGAACTTAACTGTACGTCCGAAAGATGGTCTTAAGGGTAACCTGATGAACATTTAGAGCGCCACGAGTATTACGGTTGAATTCAAGGAGAGGTGGCATGCACCTTGCTATTTCTCTTGAGCACCGCTAGTAGAAGAAGCGATAAAACAATGACCAGCAGGAAACGTTCCTGCGGTGTTCAAGCGAATCTATTGATTTGCTATATTTGCGTCACCGATAAGTTTTATAGCGCGGTTTTGTATTCTATCTAGCCGATGCAAAGTAGTTTTAAGCGCACCAAACCAGATATGGCAACTGTACCTACTCAAGTTTAGGGCGAATAAGAGCCTTGTGTGTATATAGTTGCCAGATTAGAGGGAGTAAAATATTTCTTGCACCGGGCTAGAAAACCTAAAAATTCCGCAGCATTTTTGGCGTCGGTAAATATGTGGTCATTCCAACGAAGCTTGTCGTTAACGCACATACCGAGAATTGCGAGATTTTCAGTTTCCTTGATGCAAGTGCCATTCATGGATGATGGCATGGTAGGATTCGCTTAGACGACAGGAGACAGCATTGGGTTTTGGAAGCCTTAAATTCTACTCGTTGGATTTCTCCCCATGTATTATGCTGTTTAGGTCAGAATTTAACTTGCGTAACATACAAAGTTGTTTAAGTTCTACATGAGAAGTGGAGGGACGTTCCTCAAACTTATATGAGAAGCTGCGAGTGCTGTCGTCAGTATAAAACCATTGGAAAGAAATGTGGCCTTCAACTAAAGATGGCCCTATGATTGTACACAGCTGTTGGTATGCGCCCAATCCTCAGATATGAAGCGATACCCAAAAAACACAATGCTATAGCAGTCTTACCGAAAAAACAAGGATCAGCAGGGCAGGACCTTATACAATAGATATGATAGAATATTCTCCTGACTATATTTCATTCCAAACTAAACTTCAACTACACTTTGTTGTCCCGTCTGGAAGGACGGGGGAGTAACGAGGCAATTTGACGCGTGAAAATCTACGTAGTAGTATGTGTAGGCCGTCAATTCAGAGCTTTATTTGTGTGATCGTGAATAACTCGAAACATAATTGAAAGCCAAAAAGAACTGGACTTGATAAGCCAAATCCCGGAAATAAGCATCGCATGAATGCAAGAGCACAGTTAATATATGTATAGAGGGTAACGAGAAAGAGGTCAAATTAGCAAAGAAGTGCGTCACTCTAGACCTACAACTAGATAACAACTTATGTGTGACAATTCGACCAACTGCAACACATCAAGAGCGTTTTGGGCTTCCTACATTTAAAGGAGAACGACTGAGTTCAAGTCAATACAGGAGGGCATCAGTAAGCAGCCACGCTTCTAAGCTGTGTATTCCACAAAACCACATCTGCAGGATCTTTAAGGGGGCAAATAAGAAAAAAAAACTCTTATTCTAAGCAAACCATTCTTTATCTCACTGAAAGAACTTTCTGTCTAAAGAATCATAGATGATGATCTCGTGCTTTCACACTACAGGTTGGATTAAAAATTTTGGAGGTCTCCCGAGGACAGTGGTATCAAAATTGCGCACTCATGTACTAATTGAGGCTCTCTATAAAATACATGAACCCTAAATATCATTTTCTAACGTGTTGTCTTAATGTGTTTTGTTGTCGGTTTTATCTTTTGCAATGACAGTTCGGTCAATGTTTTCGATTTTGTTTTAGAATTAAATCAAATTAAGACTAAGAAGCAAATACTAGAAAACAAGAATGAATGTAAAGCTAAGTAGTGTACTTACGTAGAGAAACCAAAGAAGGAAAAAAACTTTTTTGCCCATTGGTTAACAATCGTTGCCTTTTTTTCGCACACTATAAAACTGTCAATCGGAATCCGTACAAGTGCACAGTCACAGTTTCTGATTATCTAAATGCTTTAAAGTTAAACTAATCCCAGGCGGAGCAGAAGGCTGTCCACCGATTCGAAAATCTAAACACTCATCATACGTGAACGAGCCTCAATAATCCTGGTATAATGGCGTTTCGTTTCCATCAAGCAACACACTACAGTGGGGTGAATCATTATCATTAGCCATTTCGCGTACGTTTAGTATTACACACAAGCACACACATTGTTTTGTTTATATAATGTACTATCCAGCTGCATTAGACTCGTCATAAAAGCAACAATTCACAAAGAAACCCGTTGCATTTTTAAAACCAATAGACAAACGACTAAAGGCCTTTATGGCACCCATACGAACAAGGCAATCGGTATGAAAACATATTGACCCATACACACACCGACAAAAACACATACTCACAGAAAACTATTCCAACAATTCGTATATTCGTACTTATGTTTCTAAGCATGCTTGCATTTATCGGACATACATAACAGCTAATTAAAACGGGCAAATTATACATCGATATATCTGGACAGCCGCCAGGACCGGGCCCCGGTTGTAGCGCCAAATATGATGATGATATACATATGAATGCATGTACTGCAGTCACAGCGAACACACATTCCCAGAGTAATTTTGCATTGCGCATTACCGGGTTAGCAGAAAAAATAGAACGCGCAAGAATCTACCATTTTCCAAATTTGTCGGCTAGAAAATAATCGATCCATCTAGCTGTCAGTATGTACATACAAACTTTCTACTACTTGTTTATTATGCACTTTTTGGTACATCGGGTTACTACGATCTTACATGTAAATAGATATTTTAATGACAGTAGCATCTACTTAACCTTTTTGTTGCTTATTGGTTGTTTCAGTGTCGATGATGCAGAGGTGAAAAAAGTTGTCTCCCACTGGAAGGACACGAGTTCAGTTCCCGATGCGTCAAAAAAACTTAAGGATTTTTCTAACCAACCGCAGTGATCATCTAGACTAGATTACCACTAAACTTGAATGACTGAATTAATTAATTTTGAATGTAGAGCCAATAATGTGGGTGGCAAAGGTCGGTTCTATGAAATAGAATGTTCTACTATGTGAGTGCGCGGTATGAACTTTTCCCAACTCCACCCACCAAAACTTTCTTTCGTTTTTTTTACACCTCGCTTCGGCATGTGTCTGTCTCTGAGGCGGCGGCTGGTGGAATCTTGCAATAAATTTTTTACCCACTTATCAGAGCCCGATGTTCTTCAAATTTTGTACACATGTGTATCTCCGATAACAACACTTTTTATAAAAAATTGGAGGTTATCGACCTCCAATGTGGGTGTGGGCACAACACGACTCTACGAACGGGGCCGGAATCTTCAGTAAATGTATATTAAATTTTTTTTGCACTAAACAGATTTCTCCAAAGTGCTATACTTTTTGTGTTATTTGCAAAAACCCGAAAAACTGTCTAAGTAAACTTTCACTTCCGACTGTCAGATTTCCTTCAAAATCATCTGGCCCCTCACAATTTATGTAAAAAGCTTAAATATGAATTAATTATGAATCTGTCTGTATGTCTGTATGTCTGTCTCGAGTCGAAATTTTTACCCCGGAATACACATAGTGCAATTTTCAAAATCAAACGAACAAAATATTTTTGCACTAAGGGTAATTTTTTCTATCAAACGAAAACCCCATTAGAGAAAACGAACAACTTGACAGCCATAAAATTAATCTGCGCCAGATTTTTAATAAAAAAAAAAAAAGACATGAGTAACGTAGTTCCGTTTTAATTTTTAGTAAGTTCCAATTTTTATGTCCGAATAACTAACTTTAGTGACAGATTTTGTTGATTAGAATATTGCGTATTGTCTATTTTTCTCCTTATAAATATTAAAATAAAAAATAAGTTGGCGATTTTAATAATAAAGGGACGGCTTTTTAATTGAAATTGTGGTAGCCAGACGAGAGAAGTAGTATATTTTTCAATTAATGCTATAGATAAATTTCCTCTGTTACTATAAAATAACTATAGCACTTCTGTAGTGTAATCTATGCTAAACTATGTTAGATAAAATATTTTCTTTTATTAGATTATATATTAATTTAACTATATATATTTTATATATTATATTTTAATTTAACTATAGTTATCCTGCTCATTTTTTAACATGTCTTAAGTTTAAATCAAGCATAAGTATAAGACGAAGTCGAGGGCTAAAAACTCTTCAAAACTTTTTGGTTTGAAGAGTTGTGCCATATAAAAATTTGTTTTAATTTTAAATTGAATTTTTTTTACATTGGTAAAAAGTTACCAATCCCATACAAAAAAGTTGCTCATCAGTTGCTATTAGTAATACTGAAATGATATTGACAGTGTCAGAAGTCGGTTGTACGAATATCGAACAAACCTACCTAATACATATATTTATTTTGACAGTTTAGTCGATAGTAATTTATTTTATCTTTCTATAGTATAGATGTGACGTTTCTTAACAATTTTACAATTTTAACTAATTTTGTATTGAACTATTGTACATATCTTGACTGAGCGTTAGTCTTGTAGCGTTAAGCAAATAGTACATTTCAGTGACGCGAACAGCAACAATCCAATCACACATTACAGAATGCTGCCGGCATACCTAAGTCTTATCTTCTTCCTGGCAGAAGTTTTGATGACATATACATTTTCACCTGTACGTGTAGTCAAAGCCAATGCAATTCTTGATAAAGGAGATGGTCTTTCGTCAATGCAGTACCCGCGTCAGCAACAACTTATAAACGACAAGGAATGCCCGGAGCTAAAAAGTCTTTGTAGTCATATTACTCCAGCTAATGATAATCTTTCGGTGCTTGAATGTATACAAACGTTTCAGTCAAATCATTTAGAGGCGTTGTCAGACAAGTGCCAACATTCAATATGGATGCACACTAAAGAGCTGCAATCGGTTAGTTACCTATCACTGTTGGTTGGGAAGTATTGCCCCAATCACAAGAAAGATTTAAGTGAATGTGTTGATTCCCCAAATTACATTGATTGTTTAACAGAGAACTCGGAACGCATGGATCATTCAGAACCATGCAGGATTATCATCAAACGTGTGCATGGTGTTTTGTTTCCCGACTACCAAACGTTGGGTGACTTTTTTAATGCATGCAGCGAAGAGATACAGCAGTTGGAATGTGGCCGTTTGAATGCCGAAAGAAAGATTATCTCTCAGTTAGAGACTGTTACGTGTCTGCAAGAATTTGCTGACAACCTCGGTGGTACGTGTAAAAATGCAATTGTTAAAATAAACCAGCAGGAGTTGGACAACAAGTTCTTTGATATTTGTTTAAACGATCTGATTCGTCTATGTGCCAGCGAACGCTCTGGAACAAGTGGAGCTTTCAAGTGTCTGGTTAAAAACAAAAATAATCCGGCATTATCTCGTCTATGTAATGACCAAATTGTTCAGCGGGATAGAGATATAGCCAAAGACTATAAAGCGAGTAAAGGGCTAGCTAAAGCGTGCAAGGAAGATATTCGTATTAATCACTGTCGTCGTGGTGTGTCTGAAGATAAAAATGTTCGTTTGGCACAAATTTTGCTATGTCTGGAATCTGTTAGTAAGAACGGCACAAAAATCGCAGAAGAGTGTCGCGCTGAAATCGATGATCATCGCAAAATGCTAATGTTAGATTATCAGTTGTCTCCTGAGATCCTCATAGGATGTTCAGATGACATAAGCAAATTTTGCACAGATATAGACAAACAGCAGAATACTCCTGGCGGTGGAGTGATCCACTGTCTAATGGATCACGCACGGCTGAAGCGACGCAAGGATCGGCGCATTACTTCAGTATGCCACAGGGCAATTGAAAAGCTCGTCAAAGTTTCTGACGTTGGAGAAGATTGGCGGGTGGATCCTGTACTGCGGCGGGCTTGCAAACCCGTTGTGGATTTGGCATGTAGTGATACCGATGGTGGTGAGGCTCGTGTCATGTCTTGCCTGATGGAACGTATAGGAACGCCAATGATGACCCCTGACTGTGAGCAATCGCTGCTACTAATTCAATACTTTGTTGCACGTGACTTCAAACTGGACCCGCAATTGTACAAGAATTGCAAAGATGATGCCACCAAATATTGCCACGCAAAAAAAATGTGGGACGACGCTACCGATGCTCAAATGGATCCAGAACGTGGACCTCTTATTTTGCCCTGTCTTCACCGAATTGCTTACAGTGATGACAAAAAATATAACCTTCGAAATGAATGCTATAAAGAGGTGAAACGAGTAATGCGCCAACGAGCCATTTCAGTTGATCTATTGCCTGAAGTTGAAGACGTTTGCTTAGAAGATCTGTCAATGTTTTGCTTTGATAAGACGGAAAAAGGGGCTGAAATGAATTGTCTGCAGGATCATCTGGAAAAGTTACAATCAAATTGCAAAGTAATCAGTAAATGGCATTTGTTTTTATAAGAATTAGATTATTTCCGAAAAATGTGTCTCTGCTAGGCTGCGGTAACCTCTTACACGGAAGAAGAAGCTGCTCATGTGGAACTCAATCCAATAATCATGTCCGTATGCTCTGAAGCGATGAAAACACACTGTGATCACATATTAAAACAATCTAAAGATGAGGGCAAGTTCAGTGAAGTAATTTACCGGTCTTAATTAAGATGGCAATTTTTATTTTTAGGAGATATGATGGACTGTTTAATTTCACATAAAAACGATGCTGACCTTAGACAGGATCTAAAGTGTAGAGCAGCTATTGAGCACTTTCAGATAATTTCGCTGAAAAATTATCACTTTACGTACAAATTTAAAGAAGCATGTCGTCCTCACGTCGCACGATTTTGTACAGCGTGTAAAACCAAAAATGAAGTAATATCATGCCTCAGCGAAGTCATGCGTAACGACACTATTCGCGGTCAAAGACACTCAATTCCTAAAGAATGTCGCCAGCAAGTGAAGGCCCAGCTCTATCAACAGCGAGAATCCCTAGCTTTTGATCCTAAACTAGCCAACGCATGCAAAAAAGAAATCGCAGAGTTCTGCGGTGACGAACAAGCTCCAGGCCAGGTGAATAAAAACTAACATCTTTTTGTTTTACCAACTCTTACTTAGAGCGTCATCTTAAGCACATCCTTACTACATCTACTTTCCATAATTACTTTAACCTCTATATGCAGGCTATAGAATGTCTCGCAATGCATACAGCACGTTTAGGTAATTCTTGTCATCATGCCATATTTTTGGTGAAAAAATCTGAATTAGGCGATAGTGCGACTGATTATACACTTGTCAACACCTGTAAAGAGATGACATATAAATTTTGCGCCAGTGCAGATTCCTTGCATCTACTAGATTGTCTTAAAACCTATAAGGACCATCCTATGTTTGACTCTCGTTGCCATTTAGTTGTGGTCAATCGCATGATTGAACAGAATACCGATTTCCGTTTTAATCCGTCCTTACAGTTGGCCTGTGGAAAGAACATTGACCAATATTGCTCACATATTGTTGCGTCGGCAAATGCCAACGAAGAACTTAATGGAAAGGTAAGAATGACTTCTTGTTTCCGTTTCGAATTGTGCCAACAACTGCTAAGTATGTGTTTTGGCAGTTTTCCTTACTTCGATTTGTTTCCCATTTACTGCTAGAACACATAAGCACACATTTTGCTCCAGTTCATTACATTTAATTTCTCGAAATTTATTTGAAAAGGTAGTCGAATGTCTCAAAGTGAAATTCCGAGAGGCTCGTCTCGAACCACAATGTGAACAAAAGATGATACAGATCTTACAAGAACAAGCGCTAAACTACAAACTGAATCCATTGCTACAGAATTTTTGTAAATCCGAAATAGAAGTTCTATGCAAACCACATATTAACCTAGAAGAACATGGACTGGTCGAGGAATGCCTCAAAACAGCATTTCTTAATCAGAAAATTATAAATCGAGATTGTAAAATTGAGGTGGCAACTCTTATAGCTGAAGCAAAGGCAGACATACAAGTGGACCCAATACTAGAGGACGCATGCACTGTTGATTTATTGCGCTATTGCTCTAATATAAAAAGTGGCAATGGCAGAAGTATGTAAAGTTATCATCCAATAAAACTGGTAAACATATCTCTCTTTCTTTCATTCTTCCGACAGAACTGAAATGCCTGCAAATAATTTTACAAGATCAATCCAAAGCAATGGAAGAGGACTGTCGAAACAAGTTGAGGCGGCGAATTGAAATGTTTCGAAATGCTGACACCGTAAGATAACACTATTAACTTCTATGGCTGTATTTTCGTCCTTGTCTATATCTTATTGATAATCTTTTAGGTTCTAGCGCAGCCACCGGAAAATATGGAACAGCTTATGAAGCAAGTCACTACATCACCTGCAAAAAAATTCTTTTTAGTAATTTTGTTTTCATGCATTGGTATGGTATTCTTTATCGGTATGTTCCTTGGTCGCATCACAAAACAAGCGCTTAATACCAAAATCAAATAAATATAAATTTAACGCGGTAATTTTACTTAACTGGGTGTTCCATTTTAGTGGTTGAATTCTACGACATTTACGTACAATTTAAACAAATATGGTTGAGTTTCATTAAAACCTCATTTAAAATTATACAGAATGGAAATTTAAAAGAAAAAGCACCAATCTTTCCTTTTTTTTCTTTGTATTTTGTTTGTGTTTTCATAGTATCTCTAATGTGTACCAAATTTAAAGAAAATCTGGTACATTTTTTAAAAACATATTGGGGCCCCCGACCTGGGACATATGTATGGTATATGTGAAAACATATGTTTTTGCTGCATCTGTATCATAAGGTAATATGTGTTCTAAATATTGAGTTTGGTAGTGCTAGTTGTGGTTTCGTTCATAATTTCGGTGATCACAGCTACCAATTTTAACGCCCACTAATATATATGTTTTAAACTTTCTCTACCTCCGACTTGGTGTTTGCCAACCCTTCTCTTCGATTTCAAATTTCGTCATTTTTATTTGTGCTGACCTTGAAAATCGGCGTTCAGCCATCAGTAGAGTAGGGCAAATAACGCAGAATGCTTCAGAAATGCATGTGGCCGCAACTATCTCTGACTGGGGGAAGTGCGATCAAACCACCACGTAGTGGCCGCTAGTAATTTACCTCAAGTACAGGAAAAGCGTAATGATCGGGCTAGTCCCTTCAAAGTAAGGTTGGTGCGAAGCCAATAACCTCGCCCGTAAAAAAACCATATTACGGAACCCCAAATCGGCCTCGGATACAGTGATGAACGACCACGGCAACGAAAACGGCTAAACGATTTACGAATTTTCTCATGGAACGTACGCTCACTGTATAAAGCAGCAGCTAGCCGATACCCTGTCCAAATATAATGCTGATATAACAGCAATTCATGAGATGCGGCGGACGGGGAATGGTGTCTTACAAAAATCAGAATATGTTATATAGTACAGCTGTAATGCAAGACATCATGTGCTCGGGGTGGAGTTTCTAGTCAGCAAAAGAATGAAACCCACCGTTATTGGCTTTAGAGCAGTAAATGAACGGCTATGCACCCTTCGTGTGTGGGGCAGTTTTTAAAACATAAGCCTCATAAACGTTCACGCACCAGTAGAGGATTCCCCAGATGATGAAAAAGAAGAATTCTTTGAATCAGTCGAACGGGAGCTCCATACCTGTCCTCAGTATGACGTCAAAATCATTCTGGGGGATATGAATGCCAAAATAGTTAGGGAGCCAGTATTCAGGCAGTACATTGGCACCCATAGCTTACACGAGAACACTAATGACAATGGACAACGAGTCATAGAGGCAAGCAATAATTGTTCGTTGCGAATACAAGGTTTGCGAGTAAAAATATCCACAAAGCCACGTAGGTATCTCCTGATGGAGCCACTCGCAACCAGATAGACCACGTTTTGATAAACCGTCGCCACAATCCGAACCCGGTGACGGTACGAACGTACCGAGGTGCCAACGTCAACTCGGACCACTATCTTGTTGGTACGGTGCTCCGAGCCCGGATTGCATCACCAAGAAAGACAGCATCCGCGAATCTGATTCGAGTCAACACGGCTGCGTTTCGCAAGGAAGAGACCAGAAACAACTACGGTCAAGCGATAGGACTTTCCCTAAATGCTGGGAGAGTAAGTCCTGGGGCTGAAATGCTGGGCGTAGAAGAGAAGTAGACACGCCCTAAGAATACTGTCATTAGTACTGCTGACTCCCTCTTAGGCAGTAGTCGTAGAGATCGGAACGACTGGTTCTGTGCCCCATACATAGAAAAGGAGATATCAAAACATGCATTTTATTGTAGCATAATTGTTATTTGAGGTGGAAACTGAGCGTTAAGGGCCCAGCCCATAGAATCCGTTGCGTCCGTTGGGCCGACGTATTCGTTGACGTTGTCGTATGTGACGCAAAGAGGTGACCGAATGAACACGTTGTCGTCGTACAGTACAGGCAAACAACAACAAATGACAAAATAAACTTCAGAATAGTATGCGAGAGAACTGTCAAGGCATTTGCCGGAGAGAAAAGTTAAAAGTTGGTCAACTTTTTGCGTCGCTTCCGTCACATGCTTTCCCTATGGGACACCTCTAACAAGAACACGTGTATTTACTCGATCTGTCAGTTGCATACGTTCGCGCAACGGATTCTATGGGTCGGGCCCTTTATTCTGCTTGCTCTGTCTTCGCCATCTTGTTGAGTAAACTGTAGCAAAGTTACAGTGTCGGTTACAAAACTGCAAATAAAACCGTATTCCAGGTACAGTTTGTAATTAAAACGACAAACTAAAAAAACGAGAAGGAAAACAGAAATCTTAACTATACCCTGCATATCGAAAGAGGAAATACAGTATTTTAAACATTTTACCTCGTTTTTATGCAGTGTTGAGAGGTTTAGTTAGAGTTGAGTTTAGTTACGAGCTGAGTATTTCAGAAAGTTGGGTTTAGATGGTATGTAATGTCGAATCCAAATTGGGAAAAAATCTAGCAAAGAATTATACGGACAAGTTGTCCGAGAAAAAACACACCTATTACCGGACAACAAATCCGCAATAAACATAGTTCAACGTGTCAACAGAACGTTGTCACTTTGACAGCAAACCAAGGTTCCATTAAAATGGTTCGAGTAATGTCAAAAGAAAAAACTAATGCGAATCCTTTAACAAAAACTGGTTTTGCTTTCGTGCATTTAAGAAGGGAATTCAGCACGAACCAATATTCCAGTTTCGAGTGTCCTCTGGCTCTGGTTCCATTTAGCAAATTTAGCCAATATAATCTAATCTGACAAAATAATTTAAGAACTACAATACAAAAAAGCATCTTTGCATTTTATGCCAATATAACACCGATGGTTAGTGTCAACTTTTTAATAAAAATATTATATACATCTTGATTTTGAATATAATTATTCCGAGTACTTGATGAATGTTTCAGTTTATTGAGTAATGTAATGTAATGTAATGCTTAAATTTTAAGAAAGTGGGATTAAAACTAAATGAAATACGAATTGACCGAAGTAGTGAGGAGGAGAGCAACTTGACTTGACCTCTTTTGTAAACACAGTGAATTGTTAAATATACGAATATATTATATTTGCTACCCTTCTTATTTGTAACTCAATCAATTTCATTGTAGAAAAGGATCCAAGCAGGCAACATGAATTAAGCCATTACTCAATGGCTAAAAGTAGAAAATCGCTGAATTAATCTATGCTCAACCTAACAGATGATACTAAAATGAATATCGAATAAAATAAACTCATTTTAACGCTCAAAAAAAATATAATTCCGCATTTGCGCTTGAATGGTTTTGTAACGATAACTTGGCACAAAAAGTTCGAAGATGGGTTATGACCTACATAGATTCCAGGGAGAAGTGGACGAGGAACTTACCTGTCCCATATGCTCCGGTGTCCTCGAGGAACCATTGCAGGTAAGCTTGTGGTATAAACCAAATAAATCCTGCAGATGTACTCACAAGTTGGGTTCTACAGGCTGCAATGTGCGAACATGCCTTCTGTCGTGTGTGCATAAATGAGTGGCTGTCTCGCCAGCCAACTTGTCCAGTTGATAGGAATTCACTAACAACAGCCAACCTGCGGGCTGTACCGAGAATACTAAGGAATTTATTATCAAGGTATATGTGCTTTTATGTTTTCCATTTTTATATATTCGTACATATACATGCTATTATCATTTCTTGACAGACTTTCAATAACTTGCGACAATGCAGCATACGGTTGTAATCTCGTTTTCAAGCTCGATGTACTAAATTCCCATTTAGAAGAATGCGAACATAATCCCAAACGGCCACTACCATGTGAAAAAGGCTGTGGCTTTGTCATTCCCAAAGATGAACTGGAGGACCATAATTGTGTTCGCGAGCTGCGCACAATGATACACACTCAACAGCAAAAACTGACTGAATTTAAAACAGAAATTAATGATCAAAATCTAACGATTAACGAATTGAAAAGAGAATTGCAACTTTTTAAAGATTTTATGCGCGCTATGAGGGTTTCAAACCCGGCAATGCGCGCCATCGCTGATCAGATGGAACGGGACGAAGTTATTCGCTGGAGTAGCACATTAGCAAGAGCCCGTGTAACACGTTGGGGTGGTATGATATCTACGCCAGATGATGCACTACAGGTTTACCACGTTTTACGCAATACTCATATCAGTCAGTAAAATTTCATTTTGTTTTCAGATGATGATTAAAAGAGCTCTGTCTGAGTCAGGTTGTCCGCCACATATTCTAGATAATCTAATGGAAAACTGTCACGAAAGACGCTGGCCGCGGGGCCTTAGCTCATTAGAGACACGACAAAACAACCGACAAATTTATGGCAACTACATTTGTCGACGGATTCCAGGTAATATTAAAAAATAAAAGTGCCTTAATTACAAAAAGGACAAAATATGATGTCTCCTAATTTTTTCATTACAGGAAAACAGGCTGTCTTGGTACTGAGCTGTGACAATGCGCATATGTCCGAAGATGTTATGGTCGATCCTGGACTGGTTATGATTTTTGCTCATGGCATAGAATAATTTCTCCGACTTAGTTTAGGTTTTTTTTTTAAATTAACTAGTAACTTTTTAAAATCTCAACACACTGTCGTGATATTTGGCTGCTGTTTAAGCGCTAGGTAGCGGAATAGTTAGGGTGTGTTTTTTCAAACACACACTACAGTTTTTAATATTTACTTTATTTTTAATAGCGATGTTTTTGGACATTAAGTGTGTTCTAAAAATTTAAACACATTTCATATAATCATACTTAGCATCCTCATCAAATGGTATTTTATCAATTTATCATCGGTTTTATTTTTCATTAATATGTAGAACATGCATGCTACTTATATTCGCTAAATTCTTAAATTTTAAAATATATTTTTACGTCGTAAGCATCTGGCAAGTGAACAATTAATTCCTTATTTAAATCTTTAGATGAATTAGGATTTACCTGAAGGCGAAGGTATCTGTTATTAATACTATGTTTAATAATTAAATAATGATTTTAGTATAGTGCCTATCATTTTTACGTCGTAAGCTCTGGCAAGTGTTTATATATGAACATATATGAACATATAATTCCTTATTTAAATCTTTACATGATTTAGGATTTACCTAAAGGCTTAGGTATCTGTTATAACTAGTATGTTCAATAATTAATTAATAAAATAATGTTTTTAGTATAGTGCCTAAAATTTATACAATTGGGTAAATGTATTCTTGCGTGTGAGGAAATTATGATCGGTACAATTCCGCTACCGGTGTTCATATATGAATTTAGTTTCGCTACAGTTATCTCACGTCAGTGTGTGGAGATCGTAAATTGCTGTAATTATCTTTTTCCGTTATATGTTAAGATTTTATATAGAGGACATTTATTAATTAATCAATAATTTTAATTTTTTATGTACACGTATAATATTCATCTATGCATTCACATACAGGGTGTTTCATGTTTTTTCGATCGACAAGTTTAAGACAATGAAACTATTCTATAGAAGGAGTGCTAAGTCTGACCTTTCTTAATAAGTAAGGAAAGATGGAGTATATTTTTTGATTTAATTCACTATAATTGTGGTTTTATAGTTTTCGACGAAAAACTCTTAGCACCCCGTATATATACGATCTCAAACAATAAATGCAGTAGATTTTAGTTAATGTTCGGCACGGATGATGGTATGGAATTCTAAAAGGGCGGGCGCAAATACAAAAATTCATTTTTATACCTACCTTTTGCCATTTTAATTTTAAAATAAATGTAATTATTTTTATTTTAAATTAAATTTGCTGACTTTTAATGTATGTTTAATATATACATACGTAGAAGACTCTCCTATGATTCTTCAGTTTCGGCTTTAAAACCTGTGCTCAACGAGTTAACGAGTGATCGAGTATCAAGCATACATTGTGAAGTCACACCATGCTCGTCAAAACCAATGTATTCCCCCAACATATGAAAATAACATTCAAACTACAAACCACCGTGTGAAAGAGAGTTCGCTGAGACTGCAGTAAATCACAGTAACGCACGGTTGATCGATGCGTGTGGTACTAGCCCAACAACGAATATAGCATAGTTCTCGCATAGCATAGTTCGTTTCGCATTATGACGTCACAAAGCGCTGCAACCTTGAAATTTTACTCTCATCGCGTCCAAAGAAGTTTTACTTCAAAAATATTTAAATGCTTTTTTTATAGAATTTTTGGAAACTGTAACTTAAACGTTTTTATTGAAAAGAACTGCAAATATATTCATGAAATTTACATTGGTTCGGGCAACTCCAAAGGATTGAACTGATCCCCCGCCTTAAGCGCCACCGAACTATCGAAATCGATGTTGTGAAACTTCTTCTTCCTCACATAAAAGACGGAACTAGTTATGAGTGAAATAGATATATCCAAATCTTTTTAACCAGATCACACAAAAGATCGGAATGACCGAACTGGTTCGCAAAAAAAGATCAGGTTAAAAAGTAACGACTTGCTCATTCGTTCACAGAACTGGTTAGCTTAAGAAGAGGTTAAAAAGCAACGAATTGGTCATTCGTTTACTGAACTGGTTAGCAAAAGAGAAGGTTATAAAAGATTGACTTGCTCATACGTTCATTTCCTTTGTCCCGTTCTTATGTGCTTCATTCGTGAACTAACCAATATCGAATATCAAGAAAATGAAATGCAAATCACATCAGGCCACAAGCACTCAATCAAAGGCTAGAGCAAACAACCTTAACTAGTATAATTTTAAAACAAACTTCTGTTTCATAATAGTTATATTGCCGTCGTTCGGTATATTTGTGTATTAGCTCTTATCCCTTGCTCTTCCATTTTTCAGCATATTCTAAAATAAATGTGTCTACTCATGACACATTCTCAGTTCCTATAAAACTAATCGACAAACTGGTTAATCTGAATAAACACCAATTCGATCTTGATTAGCAAATTAACCAATTTCGCCCATCACTAGACGCAACGCTATTCTGTGCATCGTTAATTTTTTCAAATTAAATCAAATTATGTTGTTCTTCTTTGCTGCTTATTTTTGAAGAGCAGATGTAACTTCGAATTTTGCTACAGCTGATTTCGAAGGGAAACGGGCGGATCTACCGATTAACCCAAATTTTTACGGGTGAATAAAAAATATTCAGATCAATTTTATTCACGCGAAACTGGCAAAAAAGCTGCTTGTTTTTTACGGGAGCCCGTAAATTTGGCGAACATAATAATCACATAACTAACCAATTCAGTTCGTAGACTTGTTGTCTTACAAAAATAATTGTAAAAGACCTAAATCTCTTGGTTATTTTTGTTGCTGCTATTGACCTGACCTGACACCAAGTTCTCAAAGCTTATCAACTGAGTTAAGAAGAATATTGAACAATATATTATATTCCACATAGTTTCATTTGAATTCATATGCATATGCCTTTTACTTGCTTAACATTCGCATACATACGGGTTCATTGTTGGACAATGAATGTCACTTTTGAAGACATCTCCTAAGCTGAGCACAAAAACAAGTTTTACAAAACCTGTTGCCTTTTGTTTGTTTGTTTTTGGTCATCATATCAATAAATGTACATACACACGAATAACAAACAGGGTAAGTATACAGATCAGGTTCTAGTTTCCTGGGCCGTTTTTAAATATAGGCTCCGTGTTTAATTGAATTTTTCCCAGTACTTATGCGAAATACTCGTAGTTTTATATTCCGCGCCTTTTTATCGTTTTTTGTGGTCGATTTTAACCACCTTTCGCACGACCTATAGTGCTAAAATTTCGTGAGCGACTTACATAATGTCAGGGGCCAATTATGATAGCCCACGTTTGACGCGTGTGAAGCGTGGAAAAAAGAAAATACCTTGAAATAGCCCCGACCTCAAAAACAGATATTTTGGCGATTATTACCAAATAATAAAGGACTGTATGGCGTGTTTCGATGTATATATAAAAGTTTTTACCCGAAAAACTAAGTTTTTTTATATTTACTGCGCAAAGTCCAAGCATTCACTACGCACTACACCTACTTAACAACCTTTTTTTACTACATTTTGCAAACTTTATGTAGTTTACCCAATGTGCAAAATCTAGTGCCGATTTGTGATAAGGTTACTAGGCCGTCGAATTGCCTTGGGACGGAACTGATATATAAAAATTCAAGAAAAAACACAATCACAGGTGACGAATAGGTCTGGCTGGAGTAGCACATTTCAAAATAAATGAAAGCGAACCAAGTTTGTTGTTAAAGAAATAAAAACTTGTAAAGAAGGGCTTGTAGAAATGGTTTAATTTGATTTCAAAACCATTGCTGTTAGTAGTTCCGAACTTTTTTTTACAGTTTCACAGGATTTGAGTAAAATTAGCCGACCGCGAAACAGTACTTACTTGTAACATCTGCTCCTAATGTTGATATGTCCAAATAGAGCCAAATGCTGAAAATTGGATTGAGAGTTATGTGCAGAATTTTCTAGATTTTCAAGGGCGGCCATTTATATTTTATGTATGTATTAAAATACTTGCTCCGTAAAAAATATTTATAAAATAATTATATAAATTCTGTTATATCATCGCTTATTAACATAATTGCCGTTGTCTGTTTGTTTGTTTGTCTGTATGGATATAACGCTTTTATGTCGCCTCATTCCGCCTAAACAGCTATATGTATCGAAGCCATATTTACACCATATGATCGTTTGGTGCTACGATGAGTTTAAGTTTTTTTTTCGGACCCGTAAAATTGGAGTCGAGATATTTACGAAAAGTTGTGTTTATGTTTGGATTTGGTTCATATTCACACCATATGATCCTTTGGTGCTCCGATAAGCTTAAGTTTTTTTTTGACCTGTTAGGTGGCGCTGAAATCGAGATATTTACGAAAACTTGTGTTTGTGGTTGGATTTGGTTCATGAGGGCCCTGGAGGTTCAGACAAAATATACCTTTACAACACACTGATGTGCTATGTAAGAGAAAAAGGAAACAAGTTAAAGCATTCGCCACCACAGGAATTGCAGCTGGTTTGTTGGCAGGTGGTCGGACAGTACATAGTGGATTCTAAAATCCATTTTCGGAAACTGAAACATTTGTTTCAAAAATGAAAATTCCATCTTATGAGTCTGACAAATTAAAGGAAGCATCTCTGCTGATAATCGACGAAGTATCTATGCTTTCCACTCATTCGCTTCGGGTAATATACCTGTTATGAATGACGTCCGACCATTTGGAGGATATTGGGATGTGACTTTCGACAAAAATCAAATGTAGTACCAAGAGGGACTGTAACTGACATCATTGAATTGTGCGTCAAAAATTTGCCACTTTCGCATCACGTCAAACAACCAACATGTAACTATTTAATGAATGAGTGGTGCGCCTGCGCTTAGCTGATGGTATCTTAACAAACGATTGTGACGATGAACTTTAATTTTTTTATATATATATATATATATCAAATATTGGGACTCAAGTGAAAAAAAACAACCCATAAAAATTAAAATTTTTCATCTAAATTCTCTAATCGCAGAAACTGATATGGGAGCCCCTCGATCCTGGGCCATTTTTTTTATTGTAGAAGAAAATCATCGAAACAAACATTTGACATCAGATGTTAAAATTGAAAAAGCTCAGATCATTTTATTCTGAGCACTTAGAGCACGCTCATACTCTGAGCAAATAAGAAACACGAACATTTATCTTGAGAACTCTTTGACTGCTCTGAACTAATTTATGAAAACGCCAAATGACAGAATATTGTGAAAACTTGTTGTTCTATCTGTATGTTGATATCGACAACAAAAAAAACGACATCAATAAAAATACAATTCAGTATATAATAAAAATGTAAGTTGAAGTAAGCATAAAACATTTATGTCTCGTTTCATTTGCTGGGTTCATTTGTGCGTGCGCTAAGATTTCTCTCTCTCTCTCCACCACCAACAAAACCATGCAGCGCAGCCGACTGCGCAGCACACACCGCACAAAGTCCATAAAGGGCGACGAATATCTGATGCCAGTACAGATATTTAAAAAATGTATAAGGGCCTTGCGGCCGAACCCGGGACCCGATCACTACCAAATTTTCGAAAAAGTATTGTTTATTGGTATTTTACATGTGTGTAAAATTTGAAGAAAATCGGGTAAATTTTTTAAAGTTTTTGTTTGGGAGCCCCCCGACCCCCCAGCCCGAGGGGCCTCAAAATTTAATAGAAAGTGTTGTCTCCGGAAATACGCATGTGTGCAAAATTTCAATAAAATCGGGCCATGGGAAGTGGGTTAAAAATTGATCGCAAGAATCCACGACAGACGACCGACCGACGACCGACCGACGACCGACCGACGACCGACCGACAACCGACCGACGACCGACCGACGACCCACGGGCAAGTGAAGTTAATATAGAGAATTTAAAAAGGTAATTCCATAACTTGTGATGGGTACTCTCTAGATATCATAATATTTGGCTCTAAAACTCTACTGGCATATCGCAAATATCTCTTCCGATTTCGATCCGATGTCATCCATTTTGACCTGTTGGTTAGATATGAACAATCGAAATGTGCTACACCTAAACCAGTTTAAGTTATCCACCAGCTTACCATTACTATGACGACTGACGACTGGACTGAGGTAAACGATTATTATATCGATTTGTATTTAAATTCGCCTCAAGCCTAGTAAGTCAGCCAGTTTAGTTGCAAACATTCAACTGATCTATAATAATTGGCAAGTGTCTAGTCTTAGGAGTAAGCAGATTTAAATATCATCTAATTACAATATGAATAAACTGTTGGTTTTGTGTGCTTTACTGGTTTGTGTGGTTGGCACAATAGACGCCGAATTAGGTGGTCCCAAGAAAGTTCCATCTCAGCAGCGTGAGTTGAAAATGATATCTTTAAATTTTACTTATAAGCTAAATGCAAAAAAGATAGCATTTGGTAATAAGCCAAAGTTAACTGGATTTATAATATAAAAAAATTTCATTTACGACGATGTGATTTAAGTTAAATGTAAAAACTACTTATTTTTAATAAAAAAAACGATAAAAGCCAACATAAAAATCAAATTGCATATTTCAGCTGCGTCTGGAGCAGCTGTTGATGAGGTTGTTGTCGAATCATCGTTATACATAAAAAAGAAACCCCAATTAAGGAGGACAAGGAGTGTCGCAACACCACTTAAGACAGTTTCGTACGAATCAGTTCGGGTAAAGCGCCAAAAACATCGGTAGGAACGCTGCTTTCGATTAATAAGTTAACTAATGTGTACATTGTGATATCTTTTCATTAAAAACAAGCTCTCATTCATCGGAATCATCAGCAAATGCCGCTTCACAAAGCAATTTCTTTGATAAAAGTGGAAGAAGATTTGGTGCATCTGCAGCCAATGCCCAGGCACAAGGTTTCGAAACGAATGGTGCGTTGGGATCATTTGGCGCTTCAGCAGCTGGTACACAAACGCAAAGTTTTACCGCTGGCCGTGGGGCAGTTCAAGGCTCAACAGGCGCCTCAATGAGCCAAGTGTACAGACTGCCGAATGGAAAAACTTTGAATCTTGCATTATCGAATAGTTTCTCTGCTGGATCGAACGGAGTCGCCGGAAGTCGTAGCAATGCAATAAACATCAGCTAAATCCACTAAATTATCTGATAATATTGAAAAAAACATACCGTCTGTGAAATAACTGTTTTTAATTAAACTTGGTGCGATTATTAACTACTAGAAATGATGTTTTTGATGGTAAGATCTACTCTGATTCACTTTCACTTTCCGATTGGAAGTCACCGACATCAATTGTGAACTGGTACTCTTGATCACATCCCAGGTACGAATCGCTCATGTAGTACAACGTGTATTCATGGCGACCCGGACTTGGAGCGACGAAATCCAATTTTACTTTAGCCTTTTGCTGCAGTGTTAGCCGCTTGATGGACAAGAGAGAATTTGTCTTTGGATCGCCAATAACTACCCACCAGCCTTCTTCTCGTTTCTAAATTAAAGTATAATGTGAGGAAACAAAAGTGATACAAGTCTGATTAAAAATACCTGCGGGAAGAATGGAGCAATTACAGGTCCTGTAACTTCATCTTCACGTTCAAGCTGTACAACAACATTGACCGTTGAGCCAGAATGTATGCGTTCATTGTCAACCACCTCAAAGTTCATTTCAATGTTTGGATAACGGTTACAAAAACGCGCCACATCAGCCATTTGAGCATCAGACAGCTGAAGCAATCTTATACGGTCATCATCTTCCAATTCCATGATATCGAAGACAGTCTCTATTTTCTATAAAATGATATGATAAAAGGCAAAATTTAATAACGATTTTAAGTTACTTTTTCTGAGCATCTCTTAATAATGTCTGCATTGAAATGGGGCAACTGCTTTAGGTACGAGTCCTTGCTCCACATTGCCTGCGTGGCCATCTGGGCCAACTCCATAGCTGCGACAGCTGGCGATAGCCATCCGTTCGAACTGAGAACATCTACACAAGCTTGAATTAGGCGAATTGCTTTGCCCAAAATTAATTCAGTGTCGCCTTGCAGTTCCGGACCCAATTGCAGCCGTGATAGATGTGCCTGCAACAGAAGGTTCGTTTTGATGTGCGGATCATTAAATCTGCAAAAAATAAAGTGATTAGTTAATGAAGAAAGGCAAGTTATATTTTGTGTGTCTATGTCTACTTAGGGGCTGTTTCATTGGGACCAGTAATTTTGTTGGGTAGTCTTTGTGACAAGGTCCGTAGAATGTTTTCCTCATGATGTCTTACGACAATGTCTTCGTATTCGGCTGCAGAAGAAATGATCTCCAAGAGGCCTCGTACCTTTGTTTTGCTGTTTAGAGACAAACTGAAAAGTTCTAATAGAATCATAAGGTTATATCGCTTCAAGCAGAAGATTATAAAACAAAAATGCAACCTACCAATTGTCGTGTAGTTTATGTAATAGTAAGCAGCAATCATGCCCAAGTTCAAAGGTAATGTATCCATATCATCTTCAACACTGATGCACTTCGACTGTTCGAGATCTGCTAATGTGTTCTCAACAAGCTCTGACAAATGATCTGATAAGTGACGATGCGTTACTCCTTGCAAGTTATAGTAGTTCGGATTTTGGGTCAGACGTCGATACAGGAATGTCCAGGTGAGGTAATCGACCGCGTCCTGTTTGTTTTCAATCGTCTTTGTAACGACTTCAGCGTTGAAATGATCGTGCATCCTATGATCCAAATGACTCTCGATAGGAAGCGGTTCATTAAGAAACTTTTTAAAGAAGTCCTTCTTGGACGACTGACACATTAACACACATTTGGCATCGGCATCCTCGATCGGTCTGTTCGCCCGTCCAACCATTTGTAAAACGTCTGTAATCGGATAATCTTCGTATGAATGATTCTTTCCGTTGTAAAACTGTGTGTCCATTACAATGACTAAGTGCGCTGATATATTCATTCCCCAACAAAGATCGCGGGTGACAACGGCAACTTGGACCGCACCGGAATCAAAAAGCTGCTCAACCAGTCGATGGTCGGATGCGGTAAGTCCCTCATGAATGTAGGCAACACCTTGAGAAAGTGTCTCTTTAAGAGTCTTATCAGACATTCTATCCAAGAAGGGTTTAATGTCCTCCTCCTCAGCATGGAAGAACCGATTTGGCTGAATCTCTGAAGCACAATATGTGAGTATATCAATTGCTGTAAGACGAGCCTGTTTGCGCGACGAGACAAACACAATGACTGGCTTGTGAGGACTGTATTTAATAATGGCATTGTACACAGGCTTTGACATAGATGCAATTCGAGTGGCATTGTGAGTCACGTTGAAGCCCTGAATGTGGAGCTCAAGCGGTATTGGCCGGACACTGGGATGGAAATTGAAAGTAGCATTTGCGTTGCATCCCAACCATTGAGCGATGTCTCTGGCATCGGCAAGCGACGAAGACAAGGCAACAATTCGAATTTGCTTCTCGATTTGGGACGATATGTACCGCATCCTAGAACAAACCACCTCCAAGACAGGTCCCTCCTCACCGCCGACCAGCTGAAGTTCATCCACAATAAAGAGATGTATGTTTTGGACGTTTTTTCGCTGTTTCCAACGGCGCGACAAGACATCCCACTTGTCAGCAGTCGTTACAATAATTTGTCCTTTGGCAAGAAGCTTCAGGTCAGTACCTGTCTCTCCAGTCAGCTTTACCACTTTTAACGCCAACGCACCGAACTTGGTGTGCCAATCGGTAAAAACTAATTCTGCAAGTGTTTCTTTCGAAACTAAATACACGCAACGTCCCTCCGGATTGTTTAGGAATAAACGCATAATGGCGAACTCGGCAATGGTCATTTTCCCTGAGCCTGTGGGTGCTCCTACAAACACGTTGTCGTCGCTGTTGTAAACTGCATTAAAAACTTGCGTCTGAATTGGATTAAATTGAGGAAAGCGGTCAATGTAAAAAGACTCGAATTTTGGTTTACGAAGTGCCGTGATAGGCAGTGGTTGCAAGTCTAGTAACTCTGTCGGTGGCATGTTTTTCTCTGGTAAAATAAGGTGCCGAAATGAAACTGGCAATTGAGTTTCTGCTCCTATCCAACGATCAGAGACAATGCGTAGAAAGTATTGCGGCGGTAACGGCTCGAACACGGGCACAAAGAACTTTATGGAATGCTCGTCGGATGCGTACTTTTCCTTGAGAAGGAAGAATTCATGATGCAGGACAACTTCCGAGTCAACATCTTCAATGAGTACCCAGAAACCCTCTGAATGTCCGTGCACTTTCTCATCCCATTGAAAGTCAGGCGTTATGGTCAATTCAACGCGCAGCGTAGACCTTGTAATCGGCTGTATATGCGTAGACAGCTCCAATTTAGGAAACTGGTGAACGTATTTGTGAATTGTCTTGCCAAGTTTTGGCACTCGTATGAGTTCGCCAATCTCATTGGGCTCCAAATCGTACAAACGCTCCCACGGAAAGTTCTTCTTTTCCAGCTTCTTTGCAATTTCATCGGGCATTTTTTTGAATTGCCTCAACGGTGTCATCGATTGCCACATTCTGCGGTCAATCATTTTACACAGGGTCAATGCTTTGTCGGATAATTGCGCCCATCCCCGGTATAAAACAATTTCGAAAATTGCTCTCAGCAGTCGTGATGCCGACTGCGTAATGAATACCATGTCGGACATCAGTGCGAAACCTTCAAGCTTCAGTTGCGAAATGTATGCCTGTAGAAGAACATTAACTTTTGCGCTATTCTCTTCCATAGATTCTTTGATTGGGATTGGAACGCGTTCCATTAGTTTTTGCAACTCTAGCTTCTCCTCCTCACGCACCGCTATGTGCTTGAACTCAGCTGAGAGTGAGAATACACGGAACAGTTCAATCTCACTGAGTGTTGGTTTAAGCAGCTGATTGTAAGTCATCATTGTGTCATGTGTACAGTAGTAATGGGAAGCGATTCGCCCCAGTTCGGTCACTTGGAAGTGACCACTCTTACGGTCGTATTTTACAAGTCCACTGCGATCCAAATGCAAAGCTGCGGTGTGCACCAAGTCAGCCCTGTATAATTCCAAAAGAGGATCATCTTTCAGTTTGTCATGCGAAATCCCATACAGCGTCGGGTTTCTCAACATTCGTATGTAGAGGTACGTGTAGCCTAGCCAATTTACGGCGTCTTTCAAGTTTTGAACAGTGCCCAATACAATTTCAGCGTTAAGCATATCTGGCATCTTAGAGATGAATTGTGACTCAATTGGTAGCTGTTGGTTTAGCAGTGATAAGTAAAATTGTAGCTCACTATGGTTAGTAATGAGGATCCCTTCGCCTTTGGTGTCGTATTGGGGTCGACCGGCTCGCCCCAGCATCTGCAAGACATCCAGGGCACTGAGTTCGACCCAGCGTCCTTTTTCAGGATTATACACTTGTGTTCCTTTAATTATAACAGTGTGCGCCGGCAAGTTCACACCCCAAGCCAGGGTAGCTGTTGACACTAGAACTTGGATGTGCCTATCCGCAAACAGATCCTCTACAAGAGTTCTGTCAACTCGTGTCATTCCAGCATGATGAATAGCAAAGCCATACGGCAGAAGCTCTTTTAGCTCAGAATTCTTTACCTGTTCCGCTTCGGTGCGTAGCACTTCCATGCTAGCAGATCCTTCTTGCAAGAAACTACCTAAAGTGTCCTTCTCCAAACACATGTCACGTACAGCACGCGCCGTTTTTCCCGTTTCTTTTCGTGAATGTACAAATACGAGAACCTGATTGCGACCCGCATGCTCCATTGTTTTCTCGTAGACAATTTCATTCATAACTTGAAAACGCTTGAGGGCTTTTTTTTCTGTGACACCAATATATTGCTGCTCTAGAGCAACAGGCCTAAAGCTATTGTCGAAATAGAAGAGCCCCTTATCTGGCTTTACGCGTAGAAAAGTCGATACGTCTTGATAGTTTGGTAAGGTAGCTGATAGACCAACAAGTCGAACATCTTCCTGTGTCGTTTCGATATTTCGAATTGTACGGGCAACAAGTGCTTCCAATACAGGACCACGTTCGTCATGTAACAAGTGAATTTCATCGATAATCACGAGTCGAACATAAGACGTGAAAGTCTTTTCACCACCCTTCCGTGTAATAATGTCCCATTTCTCTGGGGTGCAAACAATTACCTGTGTGGCGGCAATTTGCTCACGGGTAAGTTGATGATCGCCAGTCAATTCGGAGACGGTTAAATTGTAGCAGGAAAGGCGTCTGCCAAAGTTTCCAACCATTTCCTGGACAAGAGATTTCATGGGTGCTACGTAAATGATCTTGAAATCGTCAGCGTTTATAGTACCATCCTCATTAATGTGTTTTCCAATCTCACGCATCATTGTTAACAATGCAACATTGGTTTTACCAGCCCCCGTAGGAGCACATAACAGTAAGTTCTCGTCACTTTCTAGAGCTGCTTGCCAAAGACGACTTTGGATACGATTTAGTGACTTGAAACCATTAAAGACGGGCTGAACGTATTTTGGAAGTTTATCTATTGACTGCAACTCTTCCTTGTCATCGAAAGGAATCTGTTTTAATGCTGGAACATGTACTTCCTCGTAGCCTTTGCGCTGCTTTCTAAACGATCCATCAGGCAATTGACATCGCTTGTTGGCCATGAAATGCGAGCCTTGTGTGAATCCCAGTTCCTCAAAATCAAGTAGGGCTCGAACGCCAGCTACCTGTCCCGCTATTCCCTGTTCGTTGTCTTCATTTTCCTCCTTGCGTTTGTTCGATCGCGATGAATTACCAAACTCGTCCTCCTCACTCTTTCCCGTATCCAATTGGCGCAAAATTTTCGACAAATGAATGTCGTTCTTCATTTTATCACGAATTTTCTGGCGTTCGGTGTCAGTCTGTGCTGAAGCTAACATTGTGCAATACAATATCATCTGGCGATTGTTCTTTAATTGTTTAATAAAATCGAAGCAATCATACCCTAATAGTAAAACCAACTGATTTTCACAGTCACGATCGTCGGAGGCATCTTTTAAAATTTTTAAAACATCCGCTGCCTTACTTTGCGAAACCATAGCGTCATTATAGTACTTGCTGAGACATCTTTGCAACCAGTATGCATCAATGTCCAATGAATGTAAGGTACGTTCCTTCTTAACATTTCCTGTTTCCTCTGTTACAAGCTGCCATAGAAAGGACAAACAATATTACATTAAAACTATTATATTAAAAGCAAAAATAACATTAAGAAACTGCTTGTTATACTAACGTTCTCCGCATGTAAGGTATGGTCGATTCGAGCTTCTTCCCCTTCTTCCTGACCATCTTCTTCGCGAATCTCACCGTACATGTCCTCATCACTCTCTTCTTCGGATTCTTCAAATTGTACGTTGATGCCATATGTCTCATCGATCTGCTCATCGTTGGCGGTAACATTTAGCGCACTGGCAGCATCAGCCCCGAAATCTGTTATTTTTTTCCCAAGATTAACAAGCAAAGCAAATCTAAATATGGTTAGGATTAAGGTTAACTAAAAAATATTCATAAAGGAAAACCATGAATACACACCTTTCATCTGCAACAGACCCCAACAAACTGTCGATTTCACGTTTTCGTTCGCGGTCCTTCAGTTTATCGTTTTTCAGCACAGCTAGAATTTCGTCAGCAGCCCCACACAAAATATCTCGGGGCTGGTCACCTAAAGCTTCTTGAATAAAACTTAACAAGACTTCGTATGTCTGTCGGGTTTCCTGTGTCTTGGGCCTATATACTATGCCCACCATTTCATCAATTCCTTCGGATAGCAAAGTAGCACCCTTCATTCGTTCAAAATCATATTGCGCTTCGTCACGTTTCTGGCGCCTGTGGCATTTATTGAATCATAAATATTTGTAGTAAGGCATTTGGAATGAAACACAGAAAATAACTAAGAATGCAGCATTTCTTACTTTGCTTTTCGTTCCTCTGTCTTTTCTGGCTTTGTCCTTTGATAGCGATCGCCCATCCGAGTTCCATCCAATTTCCCTACTAATGATACTACCTCGCCGGTAGCTTCATCACGTCGGGGCCTCTCGATCAGACGGACATCGGCTTGCAATACAAGATTGGAATTCTGTAAATTTTTACAGGTTATTTGCCACCGCCATCAAAATAATTTAAAAATGTATTCCTATTTTGGTTACCGCTTTATACTCATACTGCAGTTGCCTGGCAGCTGCATCAGCCATTGTAAATTACTTTGCGCACAAACTTTACAAAATAAAAAGCTAAAAACTTAAGTTAAACTAACAAGCGAAAAAATTGTTTTCAACACGCGACGGCTTCTAATCATTTGACATTTCATAGGTATCAAGTCGTAGTACATATATGCTGAAAACACACCCGTGAAACTACAGCAACAACAATCCCTCAAAAAGTTTTGACATTTTTTTTAAACTCCAGACACCAGCAACGTAAGAATTTGAAGTTGGTGAATAGCTTTACTAAATTCCTCTGAAACTACCATTGATTTAACATTAATTTTAACTTCAAAGTTAACAATAAGATTGTGGAGGTTGCTTACCATTAGGTCCCCTTAAAAATTATCATATATCAAGGTTCTACATTCTATGAAATTGAAATTGTCTTGACATAAATCGTATCCACAGAAAATGTCTGAAAAAGTAATATATAATCAAACCAAACAAGTAAATTTAAAAAAACTTTTTTTTTCTATCTCTTTCTCTTCTTATTTTTATAAAATAAAAATATATTTTTACAAATGTTCTTGTTGATTTCAATAATTTTTTTTATTTTTCCTATCTTGTGCCAACATGTCCATCTTCTGAGTATTGATGAGTTTTATTGTTCACCTAAATGCTTCATAGTAGTCAACATGTCACATGTTTAAGGAAACAACCAATTACAGCTGTCAAAATATGTTCTGTACATTTTTTCAGAGTAAAATGATCATATCCGAAATTATCGGAATGTACAAAAAACGACTCAGAGAAATAAAATTTTCCTGGAATATGAAAAAAAAACCCAGATCTGAATTTTAACAGTTAATTTATCTATCCGATAATTCCGACATAAAAAAAACCCAACGAATGTTATCACATTGTCATTTTAAAAATATTTCATGTTGGTCAGGTCTTGATTATGGTGGCAAAAAAAACATTATTGTTTAACATTAGGGTTGTTCATCGACCGACGTTCGCTGCACCAACACGATCGGTTATTGTGAGATTTGTGAGGACAAAATGCTGCGCGAACATGTCTATCGTCTGAACTTTTCTGGTCTACTATTAAAAATTATAAATTTCTTATTTTTGTCCAGTCAAACACGAAACAATCCAATTTAAATGGCAACGCTACATCCTACCCAATTATGGCACAAATATATCTTAAAAAACTACCTGGAGGGTGCAGCACTAGTAACTTAGAAAATTTTCCTGGACAAGTTCTTGTCTTGTTTCCTTGTGCTGCCAGTGGCTGGAGGTGTCTTGTTGTAAGTAAAGAAAATTTTAATAATTGCATAATTCATCGTTTTTCTTATTTTCATATGGTTGTCCACCAAGTTTTCTACTAGATTGAGTGCATTTGGAAAGTATTTTAGCGAATTTTTTCAACAACACACATTATTTTTCATATAATTTCATTATATTTTCACATTATGTAATCTGTGTAATCCATGCCATGGTTGCCTTTAACCTTGAAATTATTGCGTGAAACCGAGATTGTTGGTCTACAAAATGAAAAAAAAGTATTTATAGATTGCATTTTTTTTCTTTCAGAATAGTCGCCAATCTAAAATCCAACAAAATGTTTTCCTCACTTCTCGATGCTGCTAAGAATTCTCCATTCAATGGCCCCTTTGCACGAGCTCAATGTGATGCTGATGCTGTAGCCTCACCTGCACCGGTTCTCGGGCGAGAAATTCAGGCCGCTTCTACTCCAGTGGGAGATTCTTGTGAATTTGGTTCCAACAAATATTTCTTGCTTTGCGGTCTTGGTGGTATCTTGTCGTGTGGTACAACTCACACCTTTGTCGTTCCATTGGACTTGGTTAAGTGCCGTCTACAAGTCGATGCGGCCAAATACAAAAATCTGTTCCATGGCTTCAAGGTTACAATCGGTGAAGAAGGAGCCCGTGGCTTAGCCAAAGGCTGGGCACCAACATTTTTCGGTTACTCGGCGCAGGTGAGTGAATGCGCTAATTAAGTTACGCAATTATTTTAAGCAAGGGAAGTCTTTTTCTTCTACTTATTACACAAGAAAAAAAATTGATTTTTCTTAGGTCTAACATGTGAAAAAACAAAGAAGAAATAAAAGTTATTCTAATTTATTGCTAAATTAAACATAACATATAACATTTAAAATTCCGATATATGTACATAAATCTAAGCGGAGGTCTACAATCTTTTAGTTGCAACACTTTGTAATTTTTTATGATGAATAAAATAATAATTGCTCCGTTTTTTTATTTCTTAGGGACTTTGCAAATTCGGCCTCTATGAAGTATTTAAAGTTTACTATGCCAATTTGTTGGGAGAAGAGAACGCATACTTGTATCGAACTTCATTGTATTTGGCATCATCTGCTTCTGCTGAGGTCTTTGCTGATATTGCTCTGGCACCTTTTGAAGCAGCTAAGGTTAAAATCCAAACAATGCCTGGCTTTGCTAACACATTCCGGCAAGCTGTGCCAAAAATGGTGAAGGAAGAAGGTATTGGTGCTTTCTATAAGGGTCTCGTACCATTATGGTGTCGTCAAATCCCATACACAATGATGAAATTTGCATGCTTCGAGCGAACCGTAGAATTACTTTACAAGTATGTTGCTAACCAACAAGGTCTGTTATTATTATTCTCATGACTTTTTCTTTCCTTTTTCCAGATATGTTGTTCCAAAACCACGTGTCGACTGTTCTAAGGGCGAACAATTGGTTGTCACATTTGCTGCTGGTTATATTGCTGGTGTATTCTGTGCAGTTGTTTCGCATCCAGCAGATGTTGTTGTATCAAAACTCAATCAGGCTAAGGGGTCCTCCGCTTTCGAAGTTGCCAAGTCGCTCGGCTTTATGGGAATGTGGAATGGCTTAGTTCCACGTATCATTATGATCGGTACCTTGACTGCCTTGCAATGGTTTATCTACGATGGTGTTAAAGTAGCTTTGGCCTTGCCACGTCCACCACCACCGGAAATGCCAGCTTCGCTTAAGCAGAAACTTGAGTAAATCGCCGTAAATCTCTTCGATTTACTATTTATTATTAAATTTTCAACTCAAATTCGGAACAAACCTAAACACTGTGGAAGAACGAACGAATTAGCAAATTCAGTCGACAGCTTAAGTGTTATACATTCAAGATTTCATTTAAGTTGTATTTAGTTTATTTTAGAATGCCGTTGCCAGTAATTAATATCTAATATGTGACAAACTGCATTTAATCAGTAAATATGATCATTCCAAAAAGTGTTACGATGTTTGCGTTTTGTTGCCATATTAACCGAGAAATATAATTTGTTTAAGAAGTCTAAAATGGATGTCTTATGTTACGTTATTAAGTTATCTTGTCCAAGCAATTATATTAATTATTATAAAAATGATATGATTTTCCCAGTGTCAAGAGTATTAAAGAATCCGTATACAAGTTGATAAATTAATTTCTCTCTTTTCATTTACTTTATACTTAAATATCAAACACATCTACACTTATGTGCTATGCGTACACAGCAAGCGTAGCTTACACGTACTGCGTACGCTACAATCTATATCTTCATGAGCTCTCAATGGGTTACTTTGCGTTTTTCTTCTTATGTCTAGTACGTGGGAACAATAGAATTGACAAAGCAGACGATGAGAGAGGGGGTTGAAAGAAATCAGGGGGTCAGTTCTGGTTCTGTGAAAAAATGGAATGAAAATATTTTCATCCTTTCACCGCAATTTCGATTCTCGTTCTACGAAAAGGTGAAACCAATTGTCAAAAATTTTCATATGAATAATTCTGTTTCACGCCCTCATTTGCAAGTGAATCACGCCTATTTTGGAAACCGGCTTCGGAACGGATCAATCCGATCCGTATTCGATTCGCTCTAATGAATGGAGCTACTATGAAAACCCACGGATGCACTCCTTCACCGATCAACAACTGTCTGCCACAATCATTGCCACATAGATGTGTTGAAATTGTCCGACGTCCAGTGTAGTAAAACATCATTTCAAGAAACATTTTACTGTCTTTTCTTAGGTTTAGAAAGCAGTTTAGGATCATCAAAGCAGCTTTTAAATACATTTTGAATCACCATCTGTAAAAGTATCTGCAATTGAAATTGGCTGCTTTGCTGAGATTTTTGGCCGAAGGAGGGTATCAAAATTGCATGGGGCAAGATTTTAATGTGGGCATGGCACAACCAACAGTATCAGTAGTGCTTGCCCAGTTATTCAATATATTAGACGAATGTTTATGTCCCAACTGGAAAACTCTACATATGTCAGGTGAAGAAAGAAGAGAGGCAGTCTTACTTTTATGAAAAGTCTCGGATCCCGGGTTTGGTTATGTGTATTGATGGAACCCACATAAGAATCTTGAAAAGGCTTTTATAGCCTTAACGCAATGATCGTATGTTTTTCAATTTATCATCTCCATTCGTCCTTAAAATGTTCCTTCAGATTTGTGAACACAAGCTGCGTATAAGGTATGTGGATGCTAAATATGTACCCTGAAGTAAGCCATGTGAATCATGTGTGGAACAACAATAGGTCACAGTACGATCATGGAGACAGAAGTTCATAATCACAGGTAAACAATACAGTAATATTTTAAACATTTGTTTTTTCATGTACATAAAAATAAAAATTTCAATATTGCTTCCACGTTTGCATCTATTTCCATTTCCATTTGAAGCATCTCTTTTGAAGTTGATTCTTTTCCACGTCCACGTCCACGAGTACATCTATGTGCCGCAGATGTGGAACGTGCATTTTCAGTACATATGCGTTTTTTTTAGAGATGCCAAAGCTTTTTGCACCCTCAACGCCTCAACCCCTTCAACACATTCATTTAAGCAAACTAATTTCCGAAATTTGTATGAGATGCGAATCACCCGCGTTTTCCATAATGTCACTTTTTTAACGGTATAGGTTCAACTTGTGACCGACACGAAACGAATGGATCCGACGGCATCCATAATACGAAAACGTTCACAGTGAGTTGTACTCCCTCAGAAACCGATCCGCCGGTTTCCATAGACCACCAGATCAACCGTAATTAACATGCAACCGTGCAAAAGAAACATCCATATTTTGTAAAAAAGACTTTTATTATTGCGGGTTTGTTTATGACAGATGCAGCAGCACTTAAAGAAATACATAATATATTTTTGTTTAGCTATTTCGAATAAAAACTTACTTAGTCGGTAATCTTAATCTTGACATTTCACGTTCATTCCTAACAATAATAGCGGTTATTCCAAGTTGAAAATTAAAATACTAAACATTAAACACTGATATTAGGAAATTTACAACTTTCAGTTTAATTTTAAAAAGATAAAAGTATATCCGTAGAGGATTTTTTTTTAAATTTTTCCTCAACAACTATCTCAGTCTTTTGGTTTCAGAAATCAATTTGTCTATTTTTCCTTTTTTCTTTTGTTGCGAGTAACAATTCTGTCCATATATGCTTGCAGTGCAATGACCACGTTTACAGACTTATATTTTGACTTTCACTGACTACAACAGATGCATGACTGATTTTTGGAACATACGTCTCTTAGAATCTAATGGACACAAGCGTAAAACTCGTAACATAACTAAAGTTAAATTAAATGTATTGTAATAACTGAAGTCCTTTGTCCTTTGTCGCTGATGTCAACTAAGTAGTAGTTTACGTAGTTTTGTTAATAACTCCTAGGAAGGGAAGAAACAAAAAAATGTAAACTCAACGACTGGAGAATTCATAAAAACGACGTTAACTTACCTTTCATTTTGTTCAGATTGTCTATTACCAGTAAGGACTTGGTCTCTCGCTACTGTGGTTGCTATTTGTGTTGGTTAATTGATCATTTGTCTTGGACAATGCGTCTGTGAGTACGGAGATTGCCACATGGTTTTGATCACTATTGCGTGAAAGATTTTTGTCATTAGACGCTAGGGCGGGATAGTAGAATGGTGACCGCTTCGAGATTGTGTAATTTTTACCCTGCAAATGAAAATATGGTTACGGCAATCTGGTTGGTTTAGCCTTAGGTGGCTATTATACCTCATTGTTATCCCAATACTCAGAATCGTTTGTGCGATAGCAAATGCAAAACTCTAATCTTTTTGAGGATGGCGGCAGAGTAATTTTGAAGGAGAATGTGTCAAAAATGACATGAGCTGATGTGGCAGGACCATATGCCTGCCAAAGTACAGAGATAGTTTGAATGTAAAATATATTTTATAGAAGAACTACAGGTAAACGGGAAATAACAGCTTAGTACACACCCTTGAATATGTACAAAATATGTCCTGCTGACACTTCCAGTCATCCCAGGTGACACGAACTATAACCTCCTTTTCGAAGTGAATGTTCTTTACTTTGACGGTTCCCACAATCAGCGACTCATCATCTTTCACAATAACGTTCTCAAGTGATACATAATCCCTTTCGATCGCTTGTCTACATTAGAAAATGAATAAAATAAAAACAGTTAATGAATTCCTAAAGGAATGCTTAGCACTTACCTAAATGACAAGTAGTCTGATGCCGGCTGCTTGAAATCCACTGTCCACTGATCAGCTGGATGTGGACTGACAAGACCCTGTGTGATTTGTTCTAGAAATTTCATACTCCAATATGGCGGAACATTTGACGGCTCGGACATTATCCGCACTTCGGTAAGTGAAAGACCTTCATCGTCAGCGAATATTACTCTTTTGCGTGACCGACTGAAACCAAAGAAAGAAAAAAACCAATCAACAAAAATGCAAAAACCGATTAGATGGAGAAAATTTCGTAACTTGATCGTAATACTTTGCAGCGATTAAAACTACACAGCTTGGATATCTATAGCTAAACACAGCTTTCACAAACCCAGAAATATGCGCACGCTTCTAAAGTCTGTCATCATAATAACTGGCCTACAAGCGAGGTCCGGTCCAGTCCTTCCAACTATAGTTTGACTCCCAAAACTTATATACTTATAAACGGAGCTGCACTCAGACCTCTCAGTCGCGCGCGCGACTATGACGACGACGAACCCGTGTGAGATAACTGACGGTCATAAGTCGCCGTATGACGAGATTAACAGACGGCCGGTGAAATAGTTGTGCAAAAAGTTAAGCTCTGTGCGCTTCGGTGGGCAAGGAAATTTGGCTTACATGAACTAAGAGGAACCTGTTCGGTAAATCTTTTATAGTAGGATTTATGATAAACGAAAGGGGGATGCATGCCAAACCGTCGCCAAGTAGACCAGGACTTCCATAACTTTGATATACTAAGCTGCATGACGTCGGCTCGAAAACGAGACTAGTCAGTTTGGATTTTTTAATAAAAAAATAGAATTTAAAGAAATTTTTCCTTCATGGGATAATCGTTTTCTTTGTTGTTTGGTTGTATTATTTAGTCTTTGTGATATTTGGGTACGTTAAACGCAGTTGAATTTATTTTTTCAAATTTATTTGAAGCTGTATTAGTTGTTTATGGTGGTGATGGCTATGGCGAAGTTTATCATCAACGTCATTGAGCCAATGCAAAACAATTCCCATGCTATAGAGCAGCAGTCAGAGTTTATCTGTTTTATGAGTATTGTACATATAATTATTATTATTAATGAATGCAATAATTAGATAGATAATTTAGATAGATAAGATTGGGGTGGGATTGGCATCGGTGGGTGATGTTTCTTTGTGCACAATTTTGGCTTAGAAAAATAAATACACATATATGTATACTATAATATATACATAATATAGTATACTTATACACATAATATAGTATACTACAACGATGTTATAATTGATTATAAGACAGTGCACATTAATAATTGAACATCTATTTGGTCATTTAAAGAAAAGTTTTCCAAATCGCTTCTTTCCAAAAATAAAAATAAAAACGGAAAAAAAGTCATGTAAGGTATAGTATATCGTGGATAGGCTGTATCAAATTGATAAATGCAAACACAGAGTAAGCAAGGCTCACGTTCATTCAAGGCCCGCACGCTCATCTCAGGTTCACGCTCACGCATCACTCAGAGTGTACGCTCGTCTCAGGCTCACGCATCGCTCAGGGTGCATGCTCATCTAAGGCTCACGCTCACGCATCGCTCAGGATGCACGCTCTTCTCAGGGTGCACGCTCGTATTAGGTTCACCCTCACGCATCGCTCAGGGTGCACGCTCGTATTAAGTTCACGCTCACGCATCTCTCAGGGAGCAAGCTGGTCTCAGGTCCACGCTCACGCATCGCTCAGTGTTTACGCTCGTCTCAGGCTAACGCTCACGCATCGCTCAGGGTGTACGCTCTTGCAATGCTCACGTTCGTTCAAAGCTCGCGCAACGTCTAGGCTCACCCATCGCTCAGGGTGCACGCTCATCTCAAGTTTACGCTCGTCGCATCACTCAGGATGCACGCTCGTCTCAGGCTCACGCTCACGCAATGCTCAGGGTGCACGCTCATCTCAGGTTCACGTTCGTTCAAGGCTCGCGCAACGTCTAGGCTCAGCCATCGCTCAGGGTGCACGCTCGTCTCAGGCTCACGTATCGCTCAGGGTGCACGCTCGTGCAATGGCTCACGTTCGTTCAAGGCACACGTTCAAGGCTAACGTATCGCTCAGGATCACGTCACTCAGGCTAGCGCATCGATCAGGACCACGGATCGTGCAAGGTTCTCACGTTGCCCAGGCAAACACATTATAACGTGTAATACATTTAAAGAAATCAGACAAATAAAGAAGTTAAGTCGAAGAGTCACCAAACTAGAAATTTTATTGTAACGACCCCTTTTTTGGAACCCTGACCATCCTGAGTTTACACCGGCTGAAAACTCCGTTACAATACTATAATGACAAAGAGGGTAATCTGATCGCCGATCTCAAAGGCATCTTAGAGCGATGGGAAGAGCACTTTCATGAGTTGCTATATAGCCAGATAACTGTGGAATTGGAGGTTCCACCAATGACCGAAGACCACACTATGCTGCCGCCACCAAGCATAGACGAAGTTAGCAGTATAGGAGAAAGATGCGATGCCAGAAGACTGGCGAAGAGGCATCCTGTGGCACATACACATGTGGAAAGAAGATATCACAACATGCAGCAAATATCGTGGTATAATGTTCTTGAGTACCGCGTATAAGATTTTCTGCTCTTTCCTTTAAGACAGGAAAGCCCCATAAGTTAAAGTCATCATTGGTCCATACCAGTGTTATACCAGTCTATAACGGGCTCTGACAAGGGGATGGACTGGCCTGCGTCCTCTTTAACCGGGCGTTGGAGAAAGTGATCCGAGACTCTGACGCAACGGAGAGAGGAACAATCCTCTATAAGTCCATTTAGATACTGGCTTACGCAGACGATATTGACATAGTACTAGAAACCCAACAGCTGTACAGGAAGCTTTCATCCAGATCGAGCAGGTGACACAAAATCTGGGGCTGCACATAAATGTGAGCAAACCAAAGTACATGGTGGCCACGTCTGCGAGTAGAAGATCCAACATTGGTCCCGCAATTAAAATAGTGGAACGCGAATTTGAAGAAGTGCAATCCTTTAACTATCTCGGGTCAACTGTAGCAGCCTATAACAGCATGGAACCAGAAATACGCGCACAAAGCCTTCTATATTCTGTCAAGACTATTCAAATTCTGGAACTTAACCATAACATCCAAGCTGGTCATATCAGTACATACATATGGATCCGAGACTTGGGTGCTTAGCAAAAAGCATTCTGAACTCTTAGCCGCGTTCGTAAAAAAGGTCTTACGGATAATTGTTGGCTCCCTATGTGAGGAAGGACGATTCCGGAGACTGAACGTTACCGCGATGTCGACATCGTGAAGAGAATTAAGTTCAGTAGGTTCCGTAGGCAGGACCACGACCTCGCACGAGCGAAGAGGATCCTGCTTGGAAAGTCGTTTGCGGTAGGATTTATGGAACAAGCCAGCGAGGCCGGCCAAAACTACGCTGGAAGGATGGCGTAGACAAATATTAAGCGCGTGGCTACACAGGCGTGGGAATGAAAGTCATTCCAATGAACGTTGTGGCTACACATAACGAAGCATTTGTGTGTGTTTGTGTGTATGTTCGCCAATTTTATGTGGTTTTACCGTATAGAACGTTCATGCTTGCGCCGAAGGTAATTTTTTGTAGTTGACTTTCGGTGAATTCTCGGTGGAATCAAGCTTTCTCTTTCCGACTCACTAAAAAACTACCTGTTTCGCTGGACATGACTTTCATTCCCATGATCGTGTAGCCACGCTTTAAAAGCACCACACCTTTTGACAGTTTCAAGACAGAGTGTCAATTATACCTTAATAATCAATAAATCCAGTAGGTATGTGTAGGTTGGTAAACTGTATCTTTGTTATTTCATTAATAATTCCATTTTCATTGGTTTTTTGTTTTATTGATATTATACCTATGTCATTATTATTACATTTTCATTAAATCCCACTTGTTAATTAGAATATTGTAATTATATTTCGCTAACAAAATTGAATTTATGCTGTTTGTACAGTGGAATTACTTGTAATTACATATAACGACCCTGTTGTTGTATTGTACCAAAAATGAAATGAATAAACTAAACTTAATATACCTAGAAAAATATACATAAAACAATGGTTCAATATATTGTGGATAGGCTGTGACAAATGGCACAAACTGATCATTAAGATTTCATAGTGACCACCATTGACGTAACTACAACCAGCAGTTCTAGGTGTATCTAAGATTAGAAATTTATTACATTTGAGTGGGCAGAAAGCGTTTGACTTTCTTTTCAGTGTTGTGAATCAGTGAATTGTGATATTGCGTTCTGCACAATTTATTTACTATGTATATTTTTAGCAACATTTATTTATTATAATAATAAAAATCCAAGAAGGCCTCTAGCTTAAGGCGTTTGAATGCGTTGTTGTCCTCGGGGTTCGATTGAGCGTAAGACGTGACAGGCGTTTTGTAAACACGACGAGGACAACCGCGTGAAACATTTCGAGCATTCGTTTATCACGTGAACATCAACACATACATATATACACAATCACTTATGTAGGTGAATATTTGTGGATTTTACAACAAGTTCTTGTGATCGTATCACAGTGTAATGCTACAGCTACATTAATTGTCTTTTAAAAGTCTCAACGCATATATGTGCACCACGTATAGACTGTTGATGTGGTTGTTGATGATAATTCATACTTCATACATAAAACTGAAGGACTTGAAAAGGTCTCGTGTATTCACTTTGTGAATATTATTTCGAAAAAGTAGGTCGTTCCATACGTATAAAAAGCATTTGTTAATCTACTCCCTAAATGTCCACTCAATCATTTTAGAAACTGATCATTACTGCTGTAATATCGATATTACTTTCATTATTCTGCTTACGCCATCTTAACAAACAAATAGTATTGAGTTGTATCCGATTTCTTCAATTAATTAACCGCATTGACATTCTGTAACTAAATATAAATCTGTACATGCTGTTCACATACAATTATATTCGTATTATGTGGCTTGCAACTCTGATTTAGTTTCTTATTTTGCTGCGACAGCAAACGAAAATGAATCCAGTTCATCGATTGCAGGTCGAACACACACTCTATTTCCGCTATGAAATTGCGGTTTGTATATTATCTTATTCAACATCGCCCGGTAAAGAGGAAAAAAACGCTTAGAGATATTTGGCGCTATAGCCTATTATGAGAAGTCAACGTAATGCGTACGCATTTGGTTGGGTCTAGATAGCAACACTGGATAGACGGATAGACAGACCAACAGCATTTCACGTGGCAGCATACGCGGCCCTGGACTCGAAATCTTTCTTTCCATACGAGCGAGTACTTTGATGCGTTCCGTTTCATTACATTTGAATTTAGTATTGCCTATTGCGTGTAGGGTCGGAGTCAATTGGTTGAATTGCCTAAATACAGCTACAGACAGTGTTTTAAAAGCAGATCAGTTTTGGATTGCCAGAAATAAGCTAAATACATGTTTTTCCAGTAGAGTATGAGCGCACCCGCAATACTCTCGGGGAATATCAATTGAGGTGGATCAACCAACCAACATAGCTTCGGCGACTTTCGCGCGAGGTTTAAATGATGTTTTTTTTTTGTTTGCCCAGCATATACACTGCAGTTCACTAGATTAGAAGCACACCATTTTGGGAGATTAAAATTGATATTGTTCCAGTTCTATGTCAGAAAAGAAAAAAACAAATGATGTTGAAAGTAAGTGTAGTATGTTGTTTATACAAAACCAAGTTATAAAAAATATTCAGAACAAGATAACCGGGCATTATAGACCTTTTTTGCTAAATGAGTTAGAATGACATACATTTAAATCGGTTCATAAGATTAGAAGCACCTTACAAATAAATGAAAAAATTCTGTTTTTAAATGAAAATTGATTTTTACTTTCTTTTACATAGTAAAAGGAAGTATAGTAATCGTGAACATTTTCGAACTCGGGATTTTTGTCGATTTACCCATTACCGTGTCTCCTGAGTCAGAAAGAGCGAAAATAAAAAAATCTCTGTCTGTCTGTGTCTTTTTACATAAATTGTGAGGGGCCAGATAATTTTGGCGAAAACCTGACTCTTGCAGTTAAAGTTTCCTGTTAGATTATTGTCCTAAAATTTTGGAATTCACCATAGCATTCAACATGAACCACTGTTTCTTTCATTATTTATTTTATTATTATTTTTATTTTCTCCCATTAGCATATGACAGGAGAAAGATTATTTTTAAATTCTCTATATTAACTTCGGGTCCCCGTGACTGGTTGGCTGGCTGGCTTGCTGTTCAGAATTTGTAATCAATTTTTAGCCCACTTCCTAAAGCCCGATTTTATTGAAACTTTGCACGCATATCTATTTTCGGTGAGAGAGTGATTGTGCCGCGGGGTCGGGGGGCTTCCATATAAGTTTTTTCCCATATAGCGGCATTAGATGTCATATTATGATGACTGTGTGTGTGGTGGGGTTTTGTTGTTGGGTTGCAGTGCTTCGCATGTGTTTTTATTTTTTAGCATTTATATTGAAAATCAGCATACTTTTGGTTATTGGAGAATTTACATGATAATTTTTAATTTTTATGGGTTGTTTTTTTAATTATCAAAACTGCCTGCTTCTAATCTAGTCAACCGCAGTGTATCTTACGAGTTATTTCCCTCTTGCAACCAGGTTTGGAGACAGGTTCGGTGAATGGAATATGTAGGTGTAGCTACAGTGAAAGAAGGGATAAAAAGCATATGCGGCATTTTTCTCATACATTTTTCTTAATGGATAATGAATGGTTTTATGTAAATAACTTGTTTTGAGTTTAAAGCCGATCTAAGCGAATTTTTAATAAAATATAAGTACGTATAGATAGTTACATATGCTATCATTTGATTTCATTCAATAGTTGCCGTCAATTGTATTAATATTAACGCTCAGTTGGCTTAAATTTTAATTGAAAGTTATATTACATAGTTAAGAGATAAAAAGGAAGATCAGTCAATTTTAAAAAAGTTCATATTATATTAACTACAAAGGGAAAAGCGCAGCCGTTTCGAAAGTCCAAAGACGAGTAGATATAATGAACTTTTGAGCATAACAAAAAAAAGTCATTACTTGTATGACTAGTACGCAAGGAGATCATGTTGACAGGATTAAAAATTGAAGAGAATGCCATAGACTCGTGAAAACAGTAATTCTACTAGAAAATATAACCAAAAAGATTTATGGTTCGTTCGTTGAACGATTTATTTTGACACTAACTTATGCACGCGAAAGTCAATTATAATCGACGCTCAAGTCAGCATAAACTATTTGTTATGCGCCCAATTGTTTAACTCCTCTTACCTCTGATCCTCATTTCTACAAAACAGAGATTTTGTTGAATATGAATTATTAAATAATCTGGTTGTTGTCTGTTGTTCTGTAACATTATTATTACTATGTGGAGTTAGTCTTCTGCTTAGACATGACTTTGGAGGCACTGGTATTTCTGGCACCGAAGTCATAAAGCAGCTAGAACGTCCTCCACGATGCATCATTTCCTGATGTTGAACTGCAGAGGCAGAGGCGTTGTTTACAATTGCCTTGGACGCTAGCGTAATGACCTGCGGTCGGCAATACAGATGCCTATTTGGTTCATCATTAAATCTAGAAAAAAAAAATAAAGAAAACAAATGATATATTTTGTTTGTAAAACTCTCGAATAGCAAAAAAATAGCGCGATTTTACGAAATTTACGGGCAATGAACATTTTTCACATTTCAAGGACATTTTGCAGAATTTCTTATTGAAGAATTTCTTATTGAAGTGTGCATTTTGTTTGCTATAATTACTAGATATTTTATATATAATAAATGACAGATGTTTTAGTTTACTTACGGCAAATGTTGGCGATGATTGTTCATATAGTCCGCAAAGAAGCTAACAGGTGGACTGTGACTGAATATTGGTGGACTATGCGATATCATCCTGAAGTCTTAATTAGCAAAATGCCTTTGTGCCGGCGAAATAGCAACACAGAACACGCTGTGACTGTTTAACTGCAATTGGTGGAGAAAAAAACAACAATAGAAATTCAGTGATCACAAGAGCTTATCAGTCATATGATAAGGTTAAGTTCGTACATTGAATACAAATTTATGGACATTAAATTTTTATTTTCATTTGCATTACAGCACTAATGACGAATGATTATTTACTGGACCCACTTACAAGAAAATATGGCGCGGCACGTAACCCGGACAATAGTTTTAAGTCTCTAAGGTCATTAAGTCATTAAATCACACTTTTTACATTAAAGTTGATACTTTTATAAATATTTAACATTTAAAACACAATCAACACAATTTTTGCTGAACTTTTTCAAAAAGGACAACCTTTTTATCACGCGTCACAAGCGTGTAAGCTGTACGGCATGATCGGCGTTTAGCCTGTTATTAATAAAAACTGTTTTGCTTGCTTTCGAGCGAAAACGAACTTAAATGTCGAATCCGTAACAATAAAAAGAAAGGAAAATCCGCGTTCCACGTAGCGTACTGAAATACTTTGTTTCACTGTAACGGTGGACTACGCGCTGGCGACTGGTTGGTGATTACGACGAGGACGAAACGCAGTCAATCACTAGACACAACACTTAATAATAGTTATAATTAACAACCAAGAAACTTAGCGGAAGATCGGTTGGATGAGGTGACTATGGCCCTGCCGAGTCGACCGACAACCTGCTGCCGCGATCGAGCACTGTAAAATAAAAGTGTCGCGTATTACTAGCGGCTCGCGAACTAGACTCTATCGGCTGTTTGGGTATTCATCCCAACAGGCAACACACCACACACAGGCTGACAGACGAAACCTAAAATAAATATAAATAATTGTTTTTCTTTTGAATATTTATTTTTAACTCGCATTCTGCATCAGCATGTGTGTTGAGTTTGTTCAGCATATGTATTCGAATATGACATTTTTTCATTATGTGTATGAATGTACCAGTTGGAAATTTTGTAGTTGCATTTGCATAACTCCATCCGCCAAATGGAGCGCAATATGTACAGTAAAACAGCTTTATTGATTTAAACGTATTTTACCTTCTTTTACATAGTAAAAGGAAGTATAGTAATCATGAAAATTTTCGAAATCGGGATTTTTGCAGATTTACCCATTACCGTATCTCCTGAGTCAGAAAAGCGAAAATAAAAAATCTTTGTCTGCCTGAGTCCACTCTACTTATAGGGATGGAAATTCATATTTAAGCTATTTACATAAAATGTGAGGGGCCAGATGATTTTGACGGAAATCTGGATACCGGGACATCTAACTTAGACAGTTTTTAGAGTTTTTGCAAATAACTTAAAAAGTATAGCACTCAGGAGAAATCTGTTAAGTGCAAAACAAATTTAAACAAAAACCCACAAAAAATAGTTAAAAAAATAAAAATATAATAAAAAATTAAAAAAAAATTAATATACATTTATTGAAGATTCCGGTTCCGTCCGTAAAAGAAAGTCGTGTTGTGCCAACGCCTCCATTTTCAGAAAGAATCCTGAGAAAATAAAATGAAACCGGCTACAAACATGGGGAATGTGACATATTGTAAATCACCTTCGTTCGATTATTTTATTTTTAATTTAAATTAAGGGCATAGCCCGCCTTATTGCCATGACGCAAGTCATTAAGGCAGTTCTCCCTTTGCAATGTAGGTATGTACATAAAAAAAACTATGATATTAACTCGTCATAGTTCAAGAATAGGGCCACTGGAAAAAACGACCGAACATTCCGAAAGCCACCTGCTATGGGGAAAACACAAATATCCAACTTATAAATTGTAGTTAAGTGAAGTGAATTCCTACTGGGAGGCATTACAATGTTATCAGCAACAGCAATGTAAGGTGGGCGACGAAACTTCTCAACTCAACTTTTAACAGCAAGCAAAGTACATTATAGCACATGATACATTTTTGTTGTGAGACTTGAAAAAGGAGAACTTCGATACCAGTGGAACGATATTTTCCCCAACTTCATTTACGGTACACAACACACATACTCATACTCGGAAGTATTAAATTTTTCGAATATCTAATATAAAATGTAATAAAATGAAAAATCAAAACCAGAGTGCGGTCGACAACTCCCATTCAAAAGTACGTTCTGACTCACATATGCCTATCAATATACAACACATGCGTGAGGACTAACTAGTACATCAACCACGCAGTCAATTCGTGCGTGCTACTCGTATATATGCATTTTTGCATGTATGCTTAACGCTTATAGATACAGATGTTTGCAATAGCATAATCAAGTACCACCGGTTATCTACTCGTAGTTCGGTTAAACCTAGTAGATCAATTATCAATATACTAAGCCGGCATTTTGCTGTCTGAAAGTAGTGAACCTTCTTGAAAGAGATTCTATAAAAATACATTTTCCAAACTAAAATTTTTGGCAATTGTAAAACTGCAATCATACGAATACGAGCAAAGTAATTGTTGCGAGGTAGTTCAGGCTTGTGGTAACATTTTAACACTAACCATAGGGACGTTTCTTTTGACAAACTAGTTCCCAAAAACTGCCCGTATCGTTTTTTACGCTCCCGAAGATTGCTGGGCTGTCATTGCCTCTGCTTTAGGTATATGCATGAGTACATACATATACGTATTTGTTTGTTATTTTTTTGCATTTTTCTTATCGCTTTCGTTTAACTTTTAATGACTGCGTTAGCTGCGATCGATCCAAATTGATTACTATCCATGGGCAACACATTTTAATATTTAATCACTAGCTAAGGTAAAGAAAAATGATAAACAAAAAAAAATACTTATGTGAACATAGGATGGTGCTCGATAGGATGGACTTCAGCAAAGTTGTTTGTATTGTCTTTGGCTTTTAGGTGATGTTAATTTACTCGGAGCCTCGAAGTATAAGCAAATAGTAAAGTAGGTAAACTCAATCGGCAGATTTTACTAAAAGTTTCAATATTTAGGTAATAATATATGCGCAAGTAGCAAGTTTAGATATTTGTCTGGAGCAAATAGTGTAGTAATGGATATTTATAAATTCAAATCTAGAACGTGAATTGCACGGAACCTGCTTCAATTAATTATAATTTAACTTACGGTTTGAAATTGATCTTAAGAGTAAATTGAAACCAGATCGTCTAAATATCTATCTTCAAGTGCAATCAATGTCATCTTAGCATCTTAGTGGAGAGTTGAGCATCGGTACTGTGGTGAATACTAAAAACTAGTACACCGTATCGTGTGTATAACCGGTAATCACGACCAGACGGGTTAATTTTCTGAGCAAAGGGTTATATCGGTAGCAAAGAAACCATATCAAGTCTCCCGGTATTCGGGTATTGTCAATGAACTACAGAAAGAACGATAAACTCAGCAAATGTTGCAGATAAATTGCGTTTTGAATGCTCGTTGTTGTTTGGCTGGTTAGCATAGAGAGGTTTTGCAATATTGTTGACTTAACACGTTATTTATACGTACGTAGCGCATGTTTCACTTGTGGTAGAATGATCCAGTACCTCAAAATGATGGCCGCTAATGTAATTAATCGACATATGGACTTAGTTTCGATGGCCGAGTTAACACAGGGTTAACTCAGGGGACCTATCATGATTTCCGTCGCTAAAAAACACGATATCGTAAATTTGGAATCACCAAACACGATACTTTCCCGATATCTATTTCGATATCGAGAAAAGTTCTACCAACAAAAAGAAGGTGGACAATTTTCGATTGACAATTGATATTTCTTTATTGTGTTGGCGATCGACAGTTGTTTGTCAAGTCAGTCTGACATTAAATAAGTGCGTCTATGACTTTGATGGGTGCGTTTATGGCATTATGAGGGTCGAAAAGAAGATATCGAAATAGTTTAGGAATCACGGCGGAAATCATGAGAGGGCCCCTGGCTTATACGCATGGAAACGCAAATTCGAGTTGATTTTTTTTAGTTAGGTTTCGCTGACATTTCAACAAACAAGAATAACAACAACGCATCTGTCAAATAAAAGAGAAAGAGACTTTAGTTTTGGTTACTGGTTATTGAAGCGGAGATTGAATGAAAACGAGTTATTAGCAGAATTCTTTGGACGGACGAATCATAATATGGGCTGCGGAAGGAGACAGTAATCACTTCAACACAAATTCAGCGTCAATATGTGGGCAGGTGTAATTGGAAACAAGTTAATCGGCCCCTTCAAACTACCACCCCAAAACGGGCTCTAGCATGCATACAAAACCAAGGAGGACACTTTGAGCACCTGTTATAGCTGTTCTTGTACACACAAAAAATAAAAATTAAAATTTAAAACCACTTAAAATCATTTTTTTCATAACTTTTAGAGCTTAAAGCAAAAAACCCCTTTTTTAAAAAATTTTACCTGCTGCAGGTTTTCCCAAGTATCATAAAATCTATGGGGTTTTCCGCCAACTTGTTAGTGACTTTTATTTTTATTATTGTTACGTTCATAAGAAAATAATAGTAAAGCGTTATATTTATTACGCATTTTCTGGAGAAAATTGACCTCAAATTCAAAAATTTGCATGGGCAAGAAAACTGGTACAGACATTGAAGTTGGATATCTGAAGACTCAAACAAGATATCAACTTTATTTAAACGCAGTTACAAAGGCTAGTGTTTCTTCTAAAAACAAACTCCCCAACGAAGTTTCTACCATTAATATTAACAGAGCCATTTTCGTTAACATATGTCAGGGTACACCAGAGTAATCTTTTTCTTAAATCTTAAATCTTCCGTAGAAGGATTTTTTCTTAGAATATAGCCAAGAATCATATCCCCAATTATCCTTGACGTATTAGGGGACACCCTGTATACTCGTATGTACATATATAAACATAACATTGAAATGATGTAAACAAGTAATCAAAACGAAGGCTGTTTTGACTAACTTAAATTTATTATTAACTGGAAAAAAACACAAATCGGTATTATTTTTACTTCACTTAATTACTATTAAACTGTGTACCCAGACTTATCAAAGGCATGCGTCCAGTTCATGCGATGCACAATCTGATAGTGCGTACGTAACGTACCTATTAACTTTTTTGAGAGTGTGGTGACATATTTGTCGTAGATTAATTGCATTTTAAATGAATACATACGAATCGTCCATGTATATTTAAAATACGGTTAGCGCTTATCACAAACGTGCATATCATTTTTAAGACCTTAGCTATAAAAAAAAAACAACCCATAAAAATTAAAATTTTTCATCTAAATTCTCTAAAATTGATATGGGAGCCCCTCGATCCTGGGCCATTTTTTTTTATTGTAGGAGAAAATCATCGAAACAAACATTTGACATCAGATGTTAAAATTGAAAAAGCTTAGATCATTTTATTCTGAGCACTTAGAGCACGCTCATACTCTGAGCATATAAGAAACACGAACATTTATCTTGAGAACTCTTTGACTGCTCTGAACTAATTTATGAAAACGCCAAATGACAGAATATTGTGAAAACTTGTTGTTCTATCTGTAAGTTGATATCGACAACAAAAAAACGACATCAATAAAAATACAATTCAGTATATAATAAAAATGTAAGTTGAAGTAAGCATAAAACATGTATGTCTCGTTTCATTTGCTGGGTTCATTTGTGCGTGCGCTAAGATTTCTCTCTCTCTCTCCACCACCAACAAAACCATGCAGCGCAGCCGACTGCGCAGCACACACCGCACAAAGTCCATAAAGGGCGACGAATATCTGATGCCAGTACAGATATTTAAAAAATGTATAAGGGCCTTGCGGCCGAACCCGGGACCCGATCACTACCAAATTTTCGAAAAAGTATTGTTTATTGGGTATACACATGTGTGTAAAATTTGAAGAAAATCGGGTAAATTTTTTAAAATTTTTGTTTGGGAGCCCCCCGACCCCGCAGCCCGAGGGGCCTCAAAATTTAATAGAAAGTGTTGTCTCCGGAAATACACATGTGTGCAAAATTTCAATAAAATCGGGCCATGGGAAGTGGGTTAAAAATTGATCGCAAGAATCCACGACAGACGACCGACCGACGACCCACGGGCAAGTGAAGTTAATATAGAGAATTTAATAATTAACAAAGGGCAGAATATAAATTAAGAAAAACATGCCTAAAGCTAGACTACATTTAAACAAATGAAGAACCTCTTTGTATCAATATCAATATCAAGGCATTTAGTTAAGTATGTTTTTGGTCCGTGACATGGCCCTTTATGAAAGTTGAAATTACCTCCATAAAACATTAAATGCTGTCCGTCAATATTTGATTATCTAATAAGACTCTGAAATTACAAATATCACCTTATCAGCTGGTTTTGGTTGGCTTTTTCCATAACGCATTGTTATTGAAATGTTTGCTTTAAACTGAAAAACAAAATAAAATCTCTAAGTTTAACTGTGTTGTGGGTTAATCTGTTTAGAAAATAAAATTAGTCACAATTTTTTTAATTTGAAAAACTATAGGCACATGTTATTATTAGTCAATCAAGCATATTTCTTGCACGCTTCGGAAAAATGTTGATAAGAAACTGCGAAATAGTCTGTTTGGCTGGCGCCATAAAAGACACGCCATTATTCGCCAAAATACTCGTACTAAACTAAGCAAACATCCCAACCGTGGAATGAATATAGCAAAATAATACACAAGCTAAATTACTGTGCAACCATAGCCAGGTTCGATTGGACTGAAGTGTACAACTATTCATTACGCTTAAATAAGCGACTCTTCAGTTAAATTGAGCTACTGAAGTAAAGTATTCTTCACGTCTTCTGACGTTTAACTGAAGTGATGAGTTGTCAATAGAACAGATTCTTCACTTTTGTTACTTCAGATACAGCTAATAATTTAGTTAATTCAGACCAATCGAACGCGGCTCTTGATTGATGACAAGTATCTCATTAAATGGAACACGATTTCTCACCGAGGACGCAAAGAATTTCTCCGTTTTGCTGAGACTAACTTTTGTTTTAATTCGTTAAATCTTTACTCGATTTGTCATCTGACTTTGACATTTTGTATTCCTGAGTTGACAGATAGCTGGGAAAGTTGTTGCACAGAACTAAAAAGTCCTCACTGAACTAAATTTCACTTTATCTGCGTTCTCAGTCACATGGACGGCTATGTAAAGACTTTCACATGGGCAAAGATTATAATAATTTAATTAATTATGTATAATATATAATTACAAAACCAATTGTAAGTTACAATATATTTATGTGAATTCGAGAATAACATTTAATTTTTAGTTATATGAATTGGTTATAGTTATTAAACAAAAGACTTTTAACTGAAAAATACCTTAAAATTTGAATGTAGTGCAACTAAGTTGGCCTCAAAGCGCACCCAACGCGTTCCACACTTGACTGCGACAATCTAAAGCAAGCTGCAAGCCGAAACTAATTGAGAATACTTGACAATTTTGTGAAAACTAAACATCAAGCAACGCTCACGGTATGTACTATGTACGTTCGATGCTTCATATTTGTAGATATAAATATTTCGTGGCATGGCGTAGCCAACGCGCCTTTAATGTAAAAAGCTTAAAGGTGTAAAAGAGGTCAGCATTTAAATTCCACACTTACAATTTGTGGAAATTGTTTTAGTGGTTGTCAATTTGACGTTAACGAACGGCTGGTAAAAGCTCAAGCTCTGCATCTGTTTTCATTTCAGTATATTAGTGGTTAGCATTTATTTGTTTAAGTTTAGTGCAAAAAATAGTAAATAAGAAATGGTAAGTTGGGAAAAAAAACCATAAATGTATTAAATTTCAATATGTGCAACGTGTAGGGAGTTAACCGTTTTCAGTATTTACTCTCAGCCTTAGCAAAGAAGGTGTCAACATGATTGCATTTTGCTTCCCAATGCTTGGTCTTGGTCTTTTGGTCTTTTGGTCTTTTTTAAATTCCATTATAAAATAAATAAAACAAAAATTTAGATGTTCCTTAAAGAAATAAAAAGCAGCACTAAACACAGAGATGTAGAAGTAGGAAGCTAAAACATTAAACGGTTGAAACTGCAATTCTCTTGTCTGCTACGTTACTATCAGCCAGAAGACAAGAATGATAAGGAATTGAAAAGGGATAAGGAAGGATTCTTTACTTGTACCCGTATCTTGTAATGCTTATAGTTTACACTTTGTTGTAATTGCTTTTTATTTACAATTGAGAATTTTACAAAATTCACTAAAATTCTCTTAAAATTTAGACGAACAGTGGACCTGAGTCGACTCTGTCCTCCAAGCGGGAGTATTTCAGGTCTTCCCTTTGCTGCGATAGCGGTGATAAAAGTGACAATACTGACGCTCGCTTGCCACCCCATGAATGAAATCTTTGTTTTTTGCCTAAAACGACGGAATTTCGTTTCTCGTCACGCTGTGACTTGATGCGACATCGATCGATCACGGCATTCCGAATGACATTGAAGAATTCCACATCGTTAAACTGTGCCATCAGTAGCTTGAAGAATGCCCAAATTTCTGACGATTTTCCTTGAGGCTGATAGTCCCGGATGAATGTGTCAACTTCTGCGGCTCCTTCTGACTGAGCTTGGACGGTGTATGTTTCACAGACATCTTCGAAACTTATTATTGCCTGAAGAATGAACCTTCGGTACTTCGAAAGTTGTTCATTGCAAGTACTGAACTCTTCTAAGCCGCCAACAATCTTTTGTTCACCGTTTCCAATGCTGTTCCACACAAATGAGGTCAAGACTATTAAGTACAATTTTACGGCAATCATTTCGGTAGGAATTAAATCTGCAAAATGTTTGTTAATAAGCGATTTGGTTGTTCTTGCATTACCAAATTTATTTTATTTTAAATAATATCGGACACTGCAAATGAAACTAAATACTATGTTACTTTAGAAAAAAATCGGCAGGCCAGTCCTTCGTGTTACAATAGAAGTGCAATGTGCACTTTTATTTGTTGCACTTTCCTTTAAAGTTACGTCTAACGAACTTCTAATCCACTTGTTTGGGCAACTACCTTAAGATAACTATTAGATCTTAGGTAACTGCTACTTGCTTTTATATACTGTTCGCGTCCTGTACAAAAAAGGGCGATTCTCCTTGTTAGCTGTTTGAAAAAGACACATTGTTGTTGTCATGATTCGTAATGAAATAATTATTATTTCTAAGTCGTTTCACTTAACGTTTTAAACTCGTAGCTTATTTGCGAAGCGAAAGCGAATTGAATTGGTTGGCATTATGGTTGGTGGGTGTTTGGGGTGTATGCCACGAATGAGGGAATGAGTCAATAAATATACAAATTACAACATCAAGTGTAATAAATTTCAATGTTAATATATCCTTGCACTTGGGAGGATAGCGTCGACAGGATTAATTGCAGGATATTTATTTGAAAGAAGGCTTTGGCGGAATAGCGGCGGTGGGTTGACTAAAATCCGTTTCTTCTCCGTTCTTCAATTATTATTCTGTTTGCTATTCGAAAAAGAAAAAGGCAGGCATTAAATGACAAACACTCGAATACACTTCATAATTGCTCACGGTTCGTTATTTCTTTCTTAATTAGCCATATACCGTTTAAATAGATGCAAATAGGCACTTGGATACCTATGGGTATAATACGTATGAGAACTTTCTCAAACTTTGAATTTTATTTACTTAGCATTTTATTTTATTTTGTTTGATAACAGACTATACTTTTTATAGAAATTCCGCTTCTGTGGCGGTGGTGATTGTCCCGATTGGGTGTTAGCGGAAATAATTTCATCATTATCTGTGCTGAGTGCAGCGAATCTATGGACATTAGCTTCGATAGTTGCAAAAAAGATTGTGGGACAAGAGTTTGAGGTTTGTCGAGGACTTTCCATTGTTAAAAACAAAAATTACCTTAATAACTTTCTGCAGGAGGAAACAATTAAATCAATAACATCAAATTTAGACGATGACGGAAAGTCATCTGTGGCATGCATTCACTTTTTGGTAGTCAGCGCTGCTCGACACAATGTCGATGAATCTGTATTTGATGAGGAACTGCAACAGTTGGGCCTGCCAAAGGAACATGCTGCATCAATGTGCCGGATTTTAACCGAATTTGCCCTTGCTATTAGGGAAAAGTTGGTGGCGATGTCCCTTAAAGGTAAAAAATGATACCTAAATCAATGGGAGTTGACGAATTGGTGAAATTTCATTCATTTTCCAGTTAATGAACTTATTTCGGTGCATTGCAAGCCAGCAACTGATGCTCCTGACTGTTTGGAATTGGAATTGAGAATCTCCCAAGAGCTGGTGAATGGTTTGCCTCAGGACACAACGCATATTGTAAATATTGATAAAGCAAACTTTGCCGCATTGTTGCATGATATGAAAGAAGCGCATAGCATTATGGAGAAATATGATTTCGAGAATAGATGGAATGAATTTTAAAATATGCTTTAATTTCATTGATATCCGGTTTGAGTTTTAAAATAAGCTTTAAGTGCATTGACTTCCGGTTTGTGTCTATAGTAGGGGACTTTTAAATTCCGCTTGGATTTGCTTTTCAAGCTTTTAGTCTACATCACACTTGTGTTAAAAATCTTATGGATAAGCTTCTTCCTCTTTGGCTGACTTACTTTTAGTACATATGCAACCCCAGCCGCTGATATTGAACCTAATTGGAATTAAAACTTTCTTGATAGTTCGTTATGGATTTTTTAAATAAAAATACAACACAACACAAGTTCGTTTATTTACAAATTACAATTTGAATTAGCAAATAGCAAGAGTTCAAAAAATGACACTGAGGGTGAGTACAAATAACACTTTTATTCACAATAACATTTATATTTACATATAACAGTGCTCTATCTACTTGTAAGTATATACTCTGATACAAATCATAACTAACTTACAGTTAACAGTTTCGAGAAAGTTCTGTTCGTCGAAACCACACAAAGAACCTTCTAGCAAATACCAGAACATATTGGTATAATTTATATAAAATTCCCTATACAATTTTATGTATAAGTTCTCCACCTATAACTTTTGTACACAATATTTCTTGAACTGTCTACAGCTGTAGAGTGTAGCAAATATATATTTTCGTAACAGTATTATGGGTAAAGGAAATGCAAAAATGTATGATTATTGATTTAATGAAGTAGACAAATCAGTCGGTTTGGCAGAGCACATGAAGAATATAGCACGGATCTAGCAACACCTCTTTGTTTTTTTCATCAAATAACATCTTGCATATATATGTAATAATCGAAATACTGAACATTATAGACGCCCTGTTCAAAACAACATACATGACAAGGGCCTGCGTTAGTGCAACACATGTTACCGCTGACTTGTGAATAGTAAAATATTGCTGCGTAATGGCCAAATAATGACTGTTAACATATCGATATATGGGGCACACTCATAATGTACACAGCACACAGAAGACAGAACCAACCAACCAACCAAAGATGTACTACTGCTTCCATTTGCAATCAAAATGATGTCGATTGTGTCTACAACAGCCCACGCATAATTGAGCCAGATGATGGTACAGAGTACAGTGCTACTACTAGGCTGGGAAAGTGACAAATCCTGTTATTACAAAATACTAATTAGTTCTGAAAATTGTAATTATTTAACTGATTATTGTCAACTTGTAGCATATGACAATTATACATCATGTTCCGTATCAAAATTTGTCTAAAGATGAACCAGGTAGCAAGACGTAACTAATTACGAGTGCAATTCGATGGTAAACATTTTTGATTCCAATTGAAATTGTGAAATTCAAAATAAGATCCTTTAGAATGCAAAATAATTACATAATTATGTATGAATGTTCTAATTTCACGCTCCTATTCATGAGATTAAACCCACGATACGGAGGAGCAATGGAGCATAATGACAAAATGACGGCCACAGGTGCAACTGAGGTAATAAAGACGTAAACATAATCTGCGTGAAAAATGGATAACACCCTTGAAATGACAACGTGATACATGAAAAGAGATTTCAAGTTGGTTGTGATTGAGTTTGTGCCTTGCGGGAGAATGGTATCATTTGCGGCATAATTTCATCCCCCCCCGTTAGTATCAGCACACTTTAAATTCCTGCTAAATTTTTAATTTTGGTTGTTTTTATTTAAAAAATTCATTAGACTTTGGGCTTGGGGAATGGATTCGTGGGAAAGAAGAACTAACCCTTAACGCACCGGATTCCCCAGATTCTCACGTGTTGGCCATCGCTACCCCGAACTCAGTTCTTGTTTAACATAAAATTAATGACTCCCCCCTAGATGTATGGCATTGAGCATTGGAAGCATGCATTTTATATAATTAGCACAGCATTTATATGAAATTAAGTCGCAAGATTGTGTAAAAAAAACAACAGGCTTTCGAAAATAGTCATGCATTTACTTATACATCTGTATTTAAGCATAAATACAAGTGTAAAGCTAGGAAACTGGACGTTATCGTGCGAGTTAGAATATTCAAGCATGAGCCGAGTGCGGCAATCTAACGACCGCGATAAGCACTTTTCAGCGAGTAATGTACGCTATTTTTCACACAACCAACACAATTTTTATGCTAAACTGCTCATGCACAATGCAAAACTAATGTGGGAATGTGCGTTCGTTGAGACTGCGGTTAGGTTTGGTTAGGTTAAGGTGGCTGTCAGTGAAACCGACACACTTAGACCAGTAATGGTCCATTGTGATACCACGAGAATTACGATTCACCTGGCCAAAGAATGTCAACAATCAACTACAATTCGTTCGTTCACCAACGTCGTTGTAGAAGAAAGCTTCCATATGTAGTTTACGCTTTTGGGAGAGAGCCGATGTTGGATCTTTTTTGAGAGATCAAACACTTGGAGCGTTTCGGACCCAGCTTGGACCAGATCTGCTTTGTCGCTATGCAAGTTGTACCGTTTGACCACTTACAGTTAGTTTTTATATTAGAATCTTTCATGTTAAAGCGGGAAGAACAGTACAGACAGCAAGAACCACACCAGGCGCGGTAGTTCTACCAAAGAGTACGCGGTATGACGCAATATACTGCAAAGACAAAGAGGGTAATCTGATCGCCGATCTGAAAGGCATCTTAAAGCGATGGCAAGATCACTTTCATGAGTTGCTAAAAGGCCAGCTTACTGAGGAATTGGAGGTTCCACCAATGACCGAAGACCACACCATGCTGACGCCACCAAGTATAGACGAAGTTAGCAGAGCTATAAATCGGCTCAAAAATAATAAGGCCCCGGGATCAGATGGTATCCTTTGCCCCATACATAAGAAAGGAGATATCACAAAGCGTTGGAGAAAGTGATCCGAGACTGACGTAACGGTGAGAGGAACAATCCTCTATAGGTCCATTCAGATAATGACTTACGCAGACGATATTCACATCGTTGGTAGAAACCCAAAAGCTGTACAGGAATCTCTCATCCAGCTAAAAAAAAACATGGTGGCCACGTCTGCGAGCAAAAGATCCAACACCGGTCCCGCAATTGAAATAGTGGAGCGCGAATTTGAAGTAGGCTCCGGCTCGCATGAGCGAAGATGATCCTGCTCGGAAAGTCATTTGCGGTAGGATTTATGGAACCCGACAGCGATGCCGGCCAAGCCTACGTTGGAAGGATGGCGTAGACCAGGATGCCCAGAGTTAAGGGATGCCAAACTTGATGACATCGGCTTGAAATTGGGACCGGTGCATGGATTTTTTGCGGGAGGCCAAATATGATGATGATGATGATGATGATGATGCCAGTATACTTACATTCCGAGACTTAGATGCTTAGAACTCTGATGTCTTAGCAAAGTTCGAGGAACCGTATTGTCGCGTATGTAAGGAAGGACGAATGAAAGAGCTATGAGCTTTTCCGTAAACAGAATTAAGTTGCGGATAGGCTCGTATTGGCAGCACAACTAGCAGATATATTGCATGAGCGAAGGCAGGCTATAAAGCTTACTTTGGAAGGATAGCGTAGACGAGGGCCTTCAGTGCTTAGGGATGCCGAACTAGATGACTTCAGCTCAAAATCAGAACCGGTTGATAGTTTTTTTTTTGCGAGCGGCCTGGTGGATAGCGAAATTTTACTATGACGATGATTCACGCCGAAGCACGATCACTTATGAATGCAAGTGGATGCCCCTCAGCGTGTAAGGCTGCGCGTAAGAACATCGATTTCGTATTCGACTACCTTTCTTAATGAACCTTGAGTTCGTTGAGTGACGCCGGCTGGGCACCATGTTCTTTTTTCGTTCTCTTTCTACTCAATCAGGATATGATAGTACCCCAATATCTGATTACACTTGATTGCACTATATGGATGATACGAGTGTGTTTGGATAAGCCAGTTCCTTTTTGAATAAAAGATATCTTTTCATCCGTCATCCGGAAAAATCCACTGTCTTGATTGCTCCTTGGTTTCTGGTGTGTTGTGATGGATCCATGTTTTGTCCACGTTGACTGAACATCGATTTCAATTTTCAATTTTCGTTTAAATTCACGAGGTTGGCTGCTTTCAATGGCTGTCAAACACAAACTAAATGACGCAGCTTGCTCAAAATTTGACAGTAGTCTATTAATAGATGGCAGTTGACGGGATCAGTGTTGCATTTTAAGATATTGCGCGGGAAATTGTAAAAGTCACTGACCCGTTTATTCGTATCAAGCAGGCGTCTTTGGATTGTTTAATATTCATCAAAGAAAACGGCGTTTCATCCGGTTGAAGGTTTCGTAGCATAGTTTTAGATTTTTGTATTCTGTTGGTGTAACATATTTTGTGTCCGATTGGCTTACATAAATATGAGTCGTACTAGTGTAGACATATAATGAAACACATCAACATAACCATATATTTTGTGCAATTGCACTTGTGCCCCACTTGTGTAAATTTATTTGGAATGCCGCCGAATCATGCAATGGCTCTACACTCAAATCTCATTTGTTGCAAGTTCCCAACAGACCATCAAAGCCATCTTATCCTTTTTGCCCTTAGTACGCAAACGCTTAAGCAATGTAGACAAATGAAATTACATTCATGTAATAATAAATAAACTAATAAGTAAATGAAAAAAGTTCAGCTTAGTTGTCACACTCTCTCTGTAAGTTAAATGACACGACATGTTGTTACCAAATTGGGTTGCATGTAGTGTATACGTAAACAAATCCTTGTAATCCGTAAATTATCATAAACAAATTAAAGAAGTTCGTGACGTGCACTGCCGGTGGCGCTTCTGGGATAAATCCATTCCACTGTGCGGGTCGAGCAGATTCAACCTCCTACGCGCACAGGGTGAAATCGCATTTCAACTCCGCTGGGAGTTGACAACGATATCCCTGCTGGGAGTTTGCGGTTTATCCTTTCAAATCGCAGTTGGAGTTTTTCTTCGCTTGTGACAAGCCAGCATCAGAGTCGTATCTCCGCCGAGTATAGTCAGGCGAAGGCGAAGGGGTTCGATGGAATTGAATCTCAGCGGTAGCACCAGCCAGCCAGCCAAATACTAGAACCCCGACGACAATCCACTCAATCTTGCGGCAAATGAAATTCGCGCAAATATCCTTCAATTATTTACCCTCAATTACTGACATCAGTGCATCATCATCCGTTGTGAGCTGGTGTTACTGACACGTGATCGGACGTGTGCCGCCGATAAGCGTCTTGTGTTCACGCACAATATGGGAATCGGCGCATCCAGCGTAAGTAACGCGATAACAACAGCAATGAAACTGCCATTAACCGCCTAATAGCTTCTTGTTTGCAAGTTGGGTTTATGTGCGGTTGCTGTTCCACTTGAGAGTACGAGTGCCGATGGAAAGGATGGGAAGGTTTCCCCGCATTTATTTCCATCATATGTTGCCGCCTGTTTTGTTGTGCCCAATAAATTGTGGGCAAATTTAAAATTGATGTGCGATAAGAGAGTGCACAGAGTGGACAACTACAACTATACTACTCGTATATGGTATATGGATTTATGGTGTGCGGAACAACCAACAACAACTATTTGTTGTTGTAAATTTAATTTTGAATTTTTTATCATTTTAAGCGCGTGCTTTATGCTGCCACGGTAAGATTTCATATCTTGCAATGTTTTGCCTATTCGACGTAGTGTGTCTCCTAGTGATTTATGTGTCTTTGCATTGCTGGAATTATGATGTTTCCCCTACGTTCTACGTTCTACCTTGTATGCATGTACATTCTCGTACGTGTATTTAATATAAGCGAATGCGATTCAAAATGCTTTTCAAAAGAATAACGTCGATCTGCATATACACATATATCTATCTAACTCAGATCTGATTCGTCGAAACGCGCGTATATTGAAATCACATTGCTATCTTTTGATGGTAAGCGCGGACGTTCCAGATAAATCATAGAATTGATTCGACAGAAACCAAAAACCAAAACAAAAACAGAAAGTTTCATTTCTTTCGTGTTCGTTTCACAGATATTTACATTTACATACTCATACGTACGTAGAAAGATGGAGGCAGCTATTCCGGGCAGTTGAAATTGATTTCCCAAAATACCAGAACAGAAGCTATTCGGCAAGCCAAGAAGAGGCACCATAAATCTCGATTTGGTCGTCGAGTCGTAATATTTCATACATTTCACCTTCGTTTGCTGATTTATTTCGATATCCCGCGGATGCAGGCGAGAAATGCAAATCAAAGATGGAATCAACTATTGCCTGTATCTACAGAATTATTCGTTTTGTATTTTCAATTGATGGGATATGTTAGAAACTAAACTGTAGTGGTAGCGGTAGCGGTAACCGCAGCAGATATTCATAAAGCGTCGCCGCGGTTACAATCGATAATCGAGGGCGCTCCCGCTACCTATACCGCTATCTACTCGTTCACTGATACGCTAATGCTTATGTAGGACAGATATTGTATCACAGTGAGAGGGAGTAAGGGTTGGCTCATGCAAATTCACGGAATAAAATAATGTGACTTTGAATTAAACAAAAGATAAAGAGTGATTGACTGTCGTCTTTTTTGCCGATGCAAATTCGAAAAATGCAGAACGAATTCTGGGGACGAAGCCAGAGTGGGCGCACCGCGTGCAAATGACAACTCCGACCTCTGGGTTGTATATGTATTTAGATATGTATACGATTATTTAACTCGCAACATCATGTCCATATTGCTACAATGGATTGACATACGGCGCGCAACGCAACGACACACTGAACGTAGTGTATAATGATGACTTGAATGATTGGGTACACCCTGCGATTTGCCCGTCCAGTCGCAATATTTTGCAATCGAACTCGTCACCATAGTAAGTGAGGAGAACGAATGCGACAAATTGCTTCCTTATGTTGACGATCCCTTTTTGTGAATAAATAAAACTCATAATTCCGATAACATAAGAAGATTGTAAGCTTATTAGCAGCTTACCTTGTAGGGCTATTCTAAAACATTACGAAAAAGATCTGCGTTCTGTACCACAATCTATATGTTCTATATATTAAGGTGTTTTGCTTCCGTTTATACGATTAAAGTGTCATACGCTCATGTTCCCAGAAGAATGCACTGGATGTACACCAATAATTATCTACGAAATAGTAGCCTGTTAAGAAAGAAAAAGTTAAAGAAAGAGCGAAAAAGTTCAGAGGCTGGCCTGAGCTTTCATCACTGGTGCCATGTGGACCTACCCCACAGCGGGGATGGAGACGACCCTTGGACTGCTTCAACTTCTGTTGTCTAAGCGTAATTTAAACCCCCCACTTATATATAAAAAACGACAAGCTTCGTTGGAACGACCACATGTTCTCTATCGCTAAGAATGCTGCGAAATGTTTAGGTTTCCTAAAACGGCACAAGATGTACTTCACTCACTCAGATCTGCCTACCATTTACAAGGCATATAATCGCCCTAAGCTTGAATACAACTTGTTTGTGAGCAGGTGATCAAAGACCATATTACAGGTTAGGTAAGGAGATATCACAACCAGCAGCAATTATCGTGGTATAACGTTGTTGAGTACCGCGTATAAGATTTTCGTCTCTATCCTTCAAGACAGGATAGCCCCATACGCGAATTTGAAGTAGTGCAATCCTCTAACTATATCGGGTCAACTGTAGCAGCCGATAACAGCATGGAACCAGAAATACGTGCACAAAGCCTTCTATATTCTGTCAAGACTCTTCAAATCTAGGAATTTAACCATAACATCCAAGCTGCAGGTATATAAGACAATGGGCATACCAGTACTTTCCTATGGATCCGATACTTGGGTGCTTAGCAGAAAGCATTCTGACCTCTTAGCTGCGTTCGAGAGAAAAGTCTTACGAGAATTGTTGGAATTGTTGGGAGAAAGGACGATTCCGGAGACTCTATAATGAAAGGATCTACGAGCGTTACCGCGATATCGACATCTTGAAGAGAATTAAGCTCGGAAGGCTCCGGTGGGCAGGCATGAGCGAAGAGATCCTGGTCGGAAAGTCCTTTGCAGTAGGATATATCGAACAAGACAGCTTGGCCGGCCGAGCTTACGCTGGAAGGATAGCGAAAACCAGGACACCCAGAGTTTAGGGATGCCAAACTGGATGACATCGGCCCGAAATCGGGACCCGTGGAGAGATTTTTTGCGGGAGGCCAGGGCCGGACATCGGGTGTAGAGCCAAATATGATGATGATGATGATGAATGGATCATTGTAACTTACAGAATGGGTCATTGATAACAATAGAATGGATCATTGTTACTAACAGAGTGTGTCATCGTTACTAACAGAATGGGTCATTTATAGCAACAGAATGGGTCATTGATAACAATAATGGATCATTGTATCAACAGAATGGGCCATTGATAACAACTGAATGGATCATTGTTACTAACAGAGTGAGTCATCGTTACTAACAGAATGGGTCATTGATAGCAACAGAATGGGTCATTGATAAAAACTAAATGGACCATTGTACCAGAAGAATGGGTTAATGCTACCAACTGAATGGATAATGAATGGATCATTGTTACCAACAGAATGGGTCATTGATAACAACTAAATGGATCATTATGAACAGAATGGGTCAGTGATAACAACTGAATGATCATGATTGTTCCTGGATTGGATCATGAATTGTTCCATCAGAATGGGTCATTGTTATCAACAGAATGGGCCATTGATAACAACTGAATGGATCATTGTTACTAACAGAGTGAGTCATCGTTACTAACAGAATGGGTCATTGATAGCAACAGAATGGGTCATTGATAAAAACTAAATGGATCATTGTACCAGAAGAATGGGTTAATGCTTCCAACTGAATGGATAATGAATGGGTCATTGATAACAACTGAATGGATCATTGTTACCAACAGAATGGGTCATTGATAACAACTGAATGGATCATTACGAACAGAATGGGTCAGTGATAACAACAGAATGATCATGATTGTTCCTGGATTGGATCATGGATTGTTCCATCAGAATGGGTCATTGATAACAACTGAATGGATCATTACGAACAGAATGGGTCAGTGATAACAACAGAATGATCATGATTGTTCCTGGATTGGATCATGGATTGTTCCATCAGAATGGGTCATTGATAACAATAATGGATCATTGTTATCAACAGAAATGGGCCATTGATAACAACTGAATGGATCATTGTTACTAACAGAGTGAGTCATCGTTACTAACAGAATGGGTCATTGATAGCAACAGAATGGGTCATTGATAAAAACTAAATGGATCATTGTACCAGAAGAATGGGTTAATGCTACCAACTGAATGGATAATGAATGGGTCATTGATAACAACTGAATGGATCATGAATGGGTCCTTAATAACAACAGAATCATCGGGTCATCCGAGTCATCGTTACTAACAGAATGGGTCAACGTTATACCACGTTATACCTGTATGTTTGGGGCACAGTATACCTCTTCTGAAATCTTGTGACATCGTTTTTCCCCTCCAAACTTCTACTATTATAGTTCATGAATTGCTTGCTGTAATGCGGACCATTCAGCTCCGTTGGGGTGGCATCTGATTCCGATGCCTTATTATTTTTGAGCCGATGTAACGCACTGCTAACTTGTTCTATGCTTGATGGCGGCAGCGTAGAGTAATCGTCGGCATTTGGTGGAGCTTAAAATTCCTAAGTTATACCTGGCCACTAAGCAAATCATGAAAGTGCTCTTCGTGAGTGCTAAAAGCTTAAGACGGTCATCATTAATTTAAACTGGAAAACGTAGGTTATTCCTGATCAAAAGGTAAGTATCGATATGCTGAACAAAAGTTATATTAATCGGGCATACGCGCATTGAAAAACACGCTTCGTCCTCCTGTGTTAGGCATTTTCAGAATGGATTTTCTAATTTGCATAAGTAGTTGATTTAGAGTATCCAAGTATATTGGTAAAAACTTATTTTTATTTAAATAGACCCAATTAACCTTAATATTTGACAGAAGCCATTTAAGAACCCAGCTCTCTGTCGTATCATAGCCTTTGATGTGCTTGCTTGCAAATAATGACTAGAATCTTTTATTGCCGCTTGGGTATGGGTAAAACTAAGCGACATTAAGAGATTGAATTGAAAATAAAACCGCAATCTCTCAAAATAGGGTCACGCCATGCCATGCACTGACTATACCATCTAATAAAAATAACGGTGTTTGCATACTTTTGACATTTTGCTTATGCGTAGTGAGTACGATTTTATTGTTAAATAAAAAAAAAACACAAAACGCCTAATGACATTATTTCAAGTTAAATATTTTGCACCAGGTTCCAGTCATATCCGTCCGTCCGTCCATCCGACGACGACCGACCGACCATATGTGCGGATTGTAAACTTTATACGACCGCCATCGATACAAATTCATATGAATATTAGGATCAGGGTCGAATTCACCTTTACGACCAATCGACGTTGATGCGGATTTTACTGCCAGAGTCAAGGGATGCTGTGCTATGTGATGCTCGCAGTATACGAGTAGTTCGGGCATAAGAAGCTTGTTTCGGGGTGTTTGTATAATGGGCTTTAGTTTTTACAGCCCCATACGATGGCAGCGGCGGTAACGGCGATTAAATAAAAATCTAAATTTTATGAGCTTATTGCTGATATCCTTTCGCTCTGCTTGCGCATGTTGTAGCTTTTATGTGCGATGTAAAATTGAAATATTCAAGATTTCCTATAATTTCTCATAGATATTTCGGGTTTTGCGATGGCGACGACGACGACTGCTGTGTTCCGTGACGTTCATTCAAAGACCATCCACATTCCATCGGTTCTGCATACGACATGCGAGTATTGTGGTTTGTGCATTGAACAATTTTTTATTACCAAATCGGAGTTTTATAGTTGCTCGTGATGTTGATGGCTACGACTGCTGACGAGGTTGAGGTTTAAATTAAGTCATTCCTATACTTTGGAGGCCCAAATATTAACTTTTAATGCGCGCCACGGAAACAGGGATATTATGTTTGGTACCATATACCTACTGAAAGTTGACTTAGTTGATGAACATTCAATTGTTAACCCTTGTTTACACGATTTTTTAATCGCTTGCCAACCTCGACAAAGCTATATGTGTGTCAGTTCACAAATTGAAAAACATGCGAACCTTTAAAATTCCAATTCCATTAACGCAGCAGTCGGAGGACACAACAATCATAAATTTCGATTGGATCCCATTAATATCCAACAAAATGTATATAATATCGTTAGCGACCCCTTATTGTGTGTTTCAAGCGTGCGTTCACATGGTCATGGGCGGCGAGATAGTGAAGTTATTAGGGAGGAAACAGCATCGCATCATTAATTAAAAGACTCAGAAAAATGAATTGCATTCAACTATCAGCAAAAATGATGTTCAACAAATGACGGCAGTGGGTGAGGGGGAGAGTTGGAAGATCGCATTATGCTTGTATACTCCACTCGTATCAATTCAATGTCAAATAATTCCATTACAGGGCGCGATGGGAGGGATAGCAAACTCGCATCATGTAATTTGCTAAGTGTATGTGTGTAACACTGTAACTCTTTATCCTGGTTTCGGTACTTAACACCCTTCTTTACGCAAATAATCTTTGTTGGTTGAAGTTTGGCCATGGCCATAAATAATCCGCCCTGGAGTGCATTTGCAATTTTTTTTTTTGAATCAGGCATCATCAGCCAAACCCAAAAGTCACATTCCACCCAGTAAACCCACTAAACGATTGCAGCAACGACGAGTATGCGCTAAATTTATCCCAAGGGAAGTTATACTCGTACGTAAGTGGCATGACATGAGGAATGAGCGGAATGCGGAGAGATACGTACATAGATCTTCATTAAATTTTATGTGACCTAATGGTTCAGACAAATTAAAAACAAATACAAGTCTGTAGACAATAATGTTACCTAATGCCCCATCAAGTAATAATTTGTTTCCTAATAGAAGCAATTTGCTTATATCAAGCGAAATCATAAGGTGCAAAATTTTAGTTTAAAATTAGATATTACAAAAAACTCAAATGATTTTTCTCTAAATGTTCTGATCGTTTCTAAATTTTTGCTTAAACTCAGAAATTTCAGTTAGTCTTAACGTTCTGATTATTTTCAGCTCTTAGTTTGCTAAAGTAGTTTAATAAAATAAAACACAAAATAATTTGCTTTTCAACAAAACATGCAGCAAAAAACTCTTTGATAACTCGCGCCGCTAGAAAAGAAAGATTTTAAAACTCGACAACTTTATAGTTTTTGTTTAAAAAATACATTTAATTTACAACAAAATATTTATTATTTTAGCCTCTACTATATAACCAGTATACCTCTTCGGGTAATGCGTCGTAAAGAAGCGGACCTGCATCTGCACCGCACATTTTAAGAAAGCTAATTTAATATTTCCACACAGCCAATTCGATGCTGCGACAAAAAAATCATTCTCTCTCTATTGACAGTCACAATTATTATGACTTGTTCGAGTTCCAGTTGCCATAAGAGTAGGTATTCTAAATCCATCACATCGTGTGCAAATAACTAGAAATTAAGATTTGACTTAATGACTCGCGTTTAAAGTATGCACACATATAGAACTCATATTAAAGACACAAAAAAAACATATGAGATATGATCATATACCATATACACTTACTATATATAGGTTGTACGTTCATATATGGCAGCGAAAGCATATACAATCCTTATGTACATATATGTATGTATGTGGGCGCCGTGGCCCAGTGGAAAAGCGCATGGCTATACTGAGCAGGAGGTTCGTGGTTCGAATCCCAGTAACACCAAAAAGTATTTTTCAAGGTGTCCCATCTCTCGCGAATGGCTGACAAACGTACCGAGAGTAATAACTTGTCACGGAAAGCTTCTCAAGCTTATATGTATGTATGTCCTGAATACGTAACTACACCATTTCTCCAATCAAATTTGCCTTGGGGTTGTATACCATTATTAATATTTAAGAAAGGCTCAGCAGACACTATTCCAAAAAATCACGTAGAATTTTTGAATGTCTAGTCATCATCATTTACATATTTGGCTCCACAACTAAAGTCTAGGCTTGGAATGCCGCAGAAAATCTCTCCAACGGCCCTGATTTTGAGCCGATGTCACCTAGCTTAGCATCCATAAGCTTTTGACGTCCTGGTCTACGCAATCCTTCCACGGAAAGCAGACGCCTCTACTTCAATTTCGCAACCTTAATTGAGGGACCAATGTTGAATGTTCTGCTCGCAGACGTGGTCACCATGTACACGCATTTATTTGCAGCTCCAGATTTCGTGCCGTCCGCTCGATATGAATGAAAGCTTCTTGTACAGCTCTTGAATTTCTACCAATGATATCGTCTTCGTAAGCCAATATCTGGATCCTCTCGCATTTACTTCAGCGTTCGAATCGCAGAAGCACCAAAAGTATTTTTCACGGTGTCCCACCTATCGGCAACGTCTGACAAACGTCCGAGAGTAATAACTTGTCACGGAAAGCTTCTCAGTTCGTGTACGGCATTAAATTGTAGGTCCCTTCAATTTTGTGTGCAAAAATATCCATGCACAAAACAAATGGTCGCTAGAAGCTAGGCCATGGACCGAAACGGTCTGTCCCGCCGAATATTATTATTATTAGCTCTATTCTGGCTATAATATCGTGGGTAGGGGGTTTTGGAACTCTATAGACATTTTTTCATCGCACCATTGTGTAATGGGGGCCCTTCACAGGCCTATTATCGCATTGCTAATTTGGTCTATGTTTGGTGGCGGCAGCAAAGCGTGATCATTGGCCATCGGTGATCTTTTATTCCAGAGTTAGTTGTCTATTTAACAACTTCCATCGTGTCTGGCTGGTGGGGTCCTCGCTCTCGGTACTGATCTAGTTCACGGGCGGGATTTTTCTCCCAGGCTGTTTTTTTCTTTCATTTAAGCCCACGTTATATAAGTAAATAAGCGATCTGTCGTCGATCCAAAGATTTTAGGCACCTGGTTGTTACCCAGGCAAAATTGTCCATTTGGTATGAAACAATCTTGCGTTTGTTTGTTTTAGTTAACAACTTTTTTGCTTTGTTGTTGGGCTCTATAAGCAGTATATCCATATAGCGTACAAGCTTTGTTGTTGTTTTCTATAAACAGTATACAGATGCAGCTAACACAGCAGCGCACAAAAAAATTTAAGAAGACGTCCACCATCTCACTCTTAGAGCATGAAGTATACATTCGAATTGCAAGTATTTTGTTATTCATCGCTCGGTACGCAACAATCTTGCATTCATCACCAAACCAGTCGTTCGGATTTTCACGACTGCCGCCTAATATCGAGTCCGCATTACTATTAATGAGAGTATTTTTAATGTACGATCATTTCTCTTCTAAGCCCGGCACCTAAGCCCTAGATTCTAGATTCTCTCTCTTCAGTTAGGGCTAACGCTTGACCATAGTAGTTTGTGGTCTTTTAGTTGAGAAGAGCAGCCGTGTTGGCTCGAAGCGTTTATGAATTAAAATACCATCGCCAAATTAGGGAAAGGTCCCCCGAAACCCTACGGGTTCTACTTTAGTACTACATGTTATCAATAATGCCAATGCTTGCTTGTGTCTTGTGTCGCGGCTCGCTTATATTTGCTCGCTAATTTCAGTTTCGTGCTTGTCAGAAATCTATTTACGTCATTTAAATCAAAATCGAACATACCCACGCAATTTGTAGGGTGAAAACCGATGATAACGCGACACCAACTTGCCAACCGAACATACTTTCGTATACATAGATAGCATAGTCAGTCGTATAGTGATGCTCTAGATTGATAGATTTCCATGATGTCCTGTGGACGGGGCAGGAACTTGCATTTATTTTTCTTTAACACATGTACTACTATTCGTAATATGCGTGCTAACTATACGTGCTTTCATTATTTATACGTAACGTTACGCAAAAGAGAAAATGAGCATCTTGCCGCACTTGTTTGCTGACGACAAACAACAATCGTATGGCGGAACATCAAGCGGCGAACATGTGTATTGTAGTCCTGAAATCCGTTAAGTAGAATCATTTAGCTCGGTTTGCCTTTAGAGGACGGACGTTTATCGCTCCCCTTAGCGAAATGTACTTTTGTAGTAATCCGTCCGTCATGCTTCTTGTTAGGGTGGTTTACCTTGTGGTCTTCACTTTGTATCGGGTAACTCGGGTAACTGCTACTTTTGACTTTTTCAATTTAAATGCACGACTATTCTGCGCGCCTTTTTAGGGTGATATACCATAGTCAATAAGAGTATTTATGCTCATATTACAATATATTGTATTATTCGAGGTGATACTTATATCCCCATAAGGACAAGAGCGGCTGCTTTGTGTGTATTCGCATCGATGTATTGTGCTATATCTATACTTTAGTTTACGTGTTTCATTATAGATAAAACTTAAATTTGAAATCTGCATGAGTTGCTTTAACATTTTTTAGATTTAGATACTATTTTAATTTTTGAAAAAACTATTCTACTATCAATTATAAGAAATATGCTTAGCCGTGGTGTGTATTATAAAAGTAGCAGGCATTGTTTTTATACATTGGCTAATGCAACACACTGTTGATATTTAATTGTTGGTAATCGTGTTAATTATATAAATAGCGGTACATGAGAAATAAGAAGGAAATTTGCGGGTTCACACACAAATCAGAGCATATGATATATATAAGGATACATTTGTATGTACGCGAGTAACTGTCACTAATCTCCATTTCCATTTAACTTTTGAATTTTTGCTAGCATCACACATAAAGTTAGCCCGCAGCCTTTCGTTGTTGGTTATTTGGTTAGAGCCTACTTAAGTCTGCCAAGACTCTTGGAATCAAAAATTTAACATAACTTATATATGAATTATATGGATCTGAAACTCTTAGCCGTGTTTAAGAGGAGAACGGCTGGCTTCGTATGTGAGGAAGGACAAATCCGGAGACTCTAAAGGGTGCGCCAATCGAAGTGTTACTTATTTCACGCTAATGTATCTGCCATAGGGCTGATAACAGCGCGCTAATATCCATTAGGAATATTCAAAATGGACAATGAGTTTACACTGTTTTTGGCTGGATAGTCACAACCGGCTATTTTCAAACAGCTCCAGCATTTGAATGTGAATAAAATATTTTTGTATCGGACCATCACACATTACAACGATACGATACTGGTAGCATCGAAAAACGCCATGGAGGTGGCCTTCCAAAAACAAAAGGCAGTTCGACTTGAACGATGCAATCTGATAACACGTCTGCACGAACGAAACGATCTCGTCAACTTGGTGTTTTCTGTTGATGCTACGCGGAGGATATAGTCATCGAAGTCAAAATGAGCACCAAGAAGGAAATCAGATCTAAAACTGAATATCAGATACAATCGGGAGCCATAAAGTGGTATATGCGGGTGTGAAACTCCATGGGCCAAGAACCAAATACTTTGAAGCAATGGGCAGTACCCGAACATATCCAGGCAGAAGTACAATCCATCAAAAGTTGTGCTCACTTTAATCTGGTTAGAAACTACGTGAGGCAGGAAATAGCCACAATTACAGATAGCCAAGCTGCGTTAAAAGGCCTAGCTGCATTCCTCATCACGTCAAGACTGGTGGAGGAGAGTAAGGCAAAACTAAACAGACTTGGTGAAGTAAAAAAGGCACATTTGTATACTGGGTTCTAGGATACACTGACATAGAAGGCAATGAAGCAGCGGATATGCTCGCTATCAAAGGAGCAGAAACTCCGCTTGTAGGGCCAGAACCATTCTGTGGCATTGGGTACCGCATAATGCGGGAGGAGATACGCAGAATATGTAAAGCAACTGCTTCCGTAAGATGGTAAAATCTGCCAGGTCTACGACAAGCAAAATAAATGTTGGGGAACTATGACCAAAAAAGATCTCTCTCGATATTGGGGCTTGGTAGAAGTAATGTAAGAATCATTACGGATTTCCTAACAGGACATTGTAGACTGAATGGGCGCCTAAAGAAAATAAAACTAGAAGAGGATGGCAGCTGCATGATTTGTGGGGAAGCGGAGGAAACCCCGTGGCACATTATCAATGAATGCAGAGCAACGATCCGAGACCACTTGGCCACTCAGAGTCAGCACGGCATTCACAGAACCCACACCATATCATTAGGTTCATAAGAGCCATCGGTATGGTGGGGGTGCGCAGTTAATGTAGAGAATTTAATAAAGAAAAGAAGAATATTATGGGAGGTGCACGTATGTCTTCGTGACTCTAGTGGTTAGTGCGTTGGATTGCTGAGCAAAAGGTTCGGTGTTCGAATTCCAGAAAAACACCAAATATTTTTTTTTCAGCGTTCCACATCTCGCAAATGTCTGACAAACATCCGAGCGTAGTAACTTTCATGGAGGCTTCTGAAATCTATATGGCTTCCATTTGTGTGCAAAAATGTAATACGCACGACACGAATGGTCGCCAGGAGTTAAGGCCATCATGTAATCATTTCTTTGTTGGTAATTACATTTTTTTATCACATTTTGTGATATTTCAAAAAATATAAATTACAGCAGCAGTTATCCTTCCTAATCAAGCTTTTGGTCATCGTAATCAAGCTTAGCATGCGCCCTGGTTATCTTTTGTTCTTTTCTGTTTTCTTTGAAATTAATTTAAATAATTATGTTTCCCTTTTGTGCAATTGGTAGAATTACGCCCTTAACCCAGACTTATTTAATAAAATACATTTGATGGACTTTTTTTTATGTTTTCATGCCATAATTTGCATTTTTATCAGCCGCTTAGAAAAATGCTATATAACCATCAGAGAACTGTGCTAACCCTTTCCGCTATATAAGATGCGTTGACATTTGGTGTATACCTAGAGATAATGTTTTCTGTATATATCTAGACATTACTTCTAATTAGTTCGTTAATTTTTTTTTGTAAACGTTGGCCTTAAAGTTGTAAACTTGTATTCCAGCCTGACACTACTGAAAATTGCACTGCATTTTATTGTAAGAGTGAATTTCTATAAAGCTGCCATGTGGATTGTGGTGAACTATACCCAGAGGGGCGTCACACATTTTAATGTAATTATAATACTGTGCTGTACTGTACTCGCTGGCGGTGTCTTCCAACCTAGTCCGGAGAGAAGTCATTATTAATTTTGTATAATGAATGCAAAAGTTCAAAACATTTTTCAATTAAAAAGGAGAAAGCCGAAGAAAAAACTGAAGGATAATTCTGCGTTGTCGTAATTAAGTTTTACGTGTGCACAGCTGGTCAGCGAGCAGTGTGCGGTCCAATGCTAAGTGCAGGAATTGTCGCATTTGTCGCAAGGTACAGGACAGCCACTTTTTTTTAACTCACAAGGCAGATGCGAATGGCGAATTGGGTCCGAACGACGCAGAGTGTCCTTCTCTGTCCAGTAAGAGACACTAAGAAAGAAAAGACAAATTCGCAAATCGATAAACTGAAGGAAGGGTTGCTTATTATTTGCTAATTGAATTGAGCGTGCTTAGTATGTGAAATGTAAAAAAGGAACAACTATTCTGGGTAGATATACGAGTGCATATACAGAAATGCCTTCCCTGATTCTTAATTATAATTATCCTTTGGTGCACATATCCCGGTACGCAATGTCCAATGCTCATGTTGATGAACAAAATTAAGCTTCAATCATGCCATAGAGGTGCGCTGTCGTCTTGCCTGCCACCTTATTTCCATTCCCTATACTGGACTTTCAGAAAGCATATTCTTAAGGAAAAATCTAAATTAAAAATGTGACATTTGTCTGTGACATTGTAATGAAATTCTGTCGTTTCGTTTTGTTCTTACCGCAGCCTTTTTTTAAATTTACTTTCGCGTGATTTATGGGTTTCTGGAAGTAAATTCTCATCTCTTATTATTACAACATCAGGTGAAAGGCGAATTCCTCATAATAAAGCATAGCGCAATATTTTTCCATCATCATAGAGTTATTAATCAAAAGGACCAATGTGCAACGGGACAACCAAAAGATTTAAGAGAACAAAAAAAAACGTTGAGCTTTCGCTGCGCTTACTCAGTGCTATTTGTTCTTTACTTTTCAGCTCTTATTACATCGAAGGATCAACTTTTCATTTATGGTTGGTTTTCGCTGGAGTGCCCTGGGCAACAAGCTGTGGCCTTGGAGTCAACTCAGAGAAAACTTAAATGGTATACTGTTTACCACTAAATCCTAAATACCGGCCTTATCCTTCTAAAACTAAATGGTCAAAGACCTACTCTTACCTCCAGCACCAAATCTCTCGGTATCACCCTGGGTAAGAAGCTTAGCTAAGAAGCGAACATATAATTTAGGGTTAATAAAGCGTACATCTAGCTCTATTTCGATAGTAAAAGCATTGGTAAGAATTGGGGTCATAGCCAAGGATGGTGGCACTTTGACTGCACACCCAATTCTTACTTCGGCTTTGTCACTGTTTGTAAAGCACCAAGAGAGTGTTTGTGGTGCAAGGAGGCTTTTTTTGCGATCTCTACTTACCTGCCTGCACTTGCAAGAGTTGAATCCTCATTCATAAATCTGCTGGGCCAGATGGTATTCCTGCTATAGTTTTGAAGAGGTGTTCTTCGTTGGCATTACCACTGAGCATTTTCCATTTATCTTATTTCTCTGGAGTCTTCCCAATGAATTGGAAAATAGCCTTTGTCCAGCCTGTTCCTTTAAAAGGTGAACCGTTACTCTTTCCTCGCATACCGACCCTAACATCCATACTTTCTAAAGTCCTAAAAACATCCGAACGTGCAGTTCAATATGACTCAGGGAATCTGGTTGGTTTGTTCCCAGACCATACGGGTACTGCAACATACTGCAGGCAATACTTGAAGGTACCTATATGGTTCCAGTTTCTACTGCGGCTATACTGCATTTCCAAGCTCCAACTCCACCTTCGTTGTCGAGTTTCCCACTCGAAAAAACTGGAAAGACAGGCAAGTAAGGAAGCAATTCGTCGTGACAATCTACAACGACGCGAGTCCAAGATGACGGGTGGAGTCGGCGGTGCATGTGTCTCCTCGGATGAACTTAATGTGTGAAAGTTATACAGACTTACTGACTCGACTAGTATCTGTCAGACGAAAATTTTAGCGGTAAGTGAGAGCATTACACCATATAACTCTACAGAAAAAGCCATTTTTACGACCATCAAAACAACTCGAAACTTGTTAAACAGTCTTAATCTTAACTGGCTTCAATACCATATCGTATGGGTACCAGGGCACAGTAACATAGAGTGCTACGAGATAGCGGACGAATTGGCAAAGAAACACGTCACTATGGACGCACTGATGGCTCAAAGGACAGACATAGCTGCCGAATGAGGTTATCATTATAATAGGTCACAACTAAGCTGATTAACTGTGCCATAATAAGAGCGGTATGGCTCCCTTATTATAAGAAGCCTGTGGCTATCACAGTACAAGCCACCGGCCGGTTGCTAAACTAGGTATTCAATAATAAAACCTTCTGTAGCAGCTGCAGGAAGGTAATAATGACAAAGAAACTCCCATCCACTGGTTTTGCCATAGTTGGGTCTAAACTCCGCACTTTTTGCCACCTGAAACTTTTGCCGAAAACTGAACTTTTGGAGTACAGGATTATCAAATTGATCTCGTACTCGAGCGCTATACAGGCTAGATTCAAAAAGAATATAGTTCTCTTGCGCTCAAGCGCTATTTGAGGCTATTCCAGAGTGCAGCAGCCACCTAACCAGTCATCCAAATAACGACAATTTTTCTGCGAATAGCAATTTTTCTTCGCAAATATCCGACGCACCGCCACTAAGTAATTAAAGTGCAACACAGTCTTTCCGTTCTTAATTGTAATTCGCCGGATAATAAAAGGGAATCAATAATAATTTCAATAAATGGCATGACAAATTTGAGGGGACGAAATAATAATGCAAACCAATCGGATTAGTGACGTTTTGTATATCAATGCCACGCTGATGCATAGTCTGATAGTTCCTTTTTTGACATTCCAAAGCGACAATGATAATCAGTTCATAAACAAACGAGGTTGCTGCATTCTTACACACCAGTAATTCAGTTATTCAGTAAGCCGATCCGATCATCCTACGTGCGATCATTAAAAGACTACAAAGTACAAGTATAGCAAAATGGAACACAATACTCGCAGGCTGCAGCACTCGTTTGTGCGTCCCTATATGTACCCTTGTGCCAAAAGAAGGTATTTGCTGATGGATCGGATCGTACATGCGTGAGATGAATGATCGTGATCAGAATGAATGCAAAATTGGAAAGCGCAGCACGAAATTGAGAATATTTTTGTCATCGAAACGAAGTCAATTGGAAAATTAATTTCCGCACAAAGGATTTGAAAAATTGACTTTGATGAAGGGACGAACGCATAATCTCATCACACGCAGGTATAGGCATCACAAAACGCATTGACATACGCACTGACATAGCGTATAGGGATACTGTTATAGTAGGGTACACTATATATAGGATAAGGCAGACTACGGTTTGTCTTTGTATTTCAAATTGTGCACTAATAGGATGTAAAGTGATCAATCAACTCATCTGCCACAGAAGCATAGAAAAGTCAGCACAATCCTCCTGCTTTGCCCTGATCCGATTGCTAAGTGACTGACTGCGTTTTTATGGAATAATAATAATAACTCGAAAATTCCGGTGTACACGAAAGTCGGTTATACTCGTCGGTCATTTCACACATCATATACTCCGTACAATAGGGACTTCCTGCGCTAAGGGTGCTACGAGCACAGGCAATTATACTAAACTGCCGCCGTCCATTTTTAATTGGTGGTAAATATGATGAGGAATAGACTCTGCTTATTCATTTATTCCATATGGGTGTTGCAGCTTTGTCACCCCGTTTACTGCGCGACATTATCCTCAAATGGTTAAGTAGAGGTACGCATTTATCTCTTAAAGATGAAGGATGACAATTAGTAAAGTATTGCATAACGTCAATAAGTGAGAGTATTTTCTGTAAATACTTTTGGGGGAAGGGGAATTAAATCATGAAAATCACATGGTGTTGGTATAAAGTAGCAATTCGGACTTTTTTTGTGGAGGGCGCAATATCATTAAGACTTCGAAGATACTATATTTTTAGATCTTCAGGATCGCTTCTATCATACTACACAAGATTAGGTGCGGCAAACTTTTAGGGGCAAAAAAGATTTTAATTTTAAATTATAAATTTATAGAAAATTGAGCAAAAAAAGATAAATGAAAGACAAAGAGGAAGAATTATAACATACAATAGTTTTTACCTAGTATGCAGACAAAAACACTTGAAAACTGGTACTTCATTAATATTCTCTTAGGTGGTACGAGTAGCTCTATCTATTCGCAAGTACTTATCAACTTGACTGACTGAATTCCAAATAATGACTGATTCTTGCGGCAAAACCCCAGAGCGCAAATTTGAAGTCGGGTCAACTGTAGCAGCTGATATAACAGCCGGTGCCTTCCTCGTCTGCAGAGTCATTGGAAAATACACCAAGCCTTGCTGCATGCATGCCTATAAGACATCAGTGCCCAGTAATTACACCTATCGTAGCGCTTATGTGGACTCTGTTTAGAGAGATCAAACAGCTGGAGCATTTCGCATCCAGCTTTGCCAGATCTGTTTTGTCGCTACGCAAGTTATACCATTTTTCCATCTAAGGCTGATTTTGTCAGTAGCATCCTGCTTTAACGCATGAGGTTGCATGTAGCAATCAGTATGCCTGCGGAACCATTTTCAGGTAGAAGGCTAGTGTCTGGCTAGTTCATCGGCCCTGCTATTCCCCAGAATGTCCCTATGCCCTGGCACCCAATACAGGCGAATTTTGAACTTTTCTGCCATCTCCATGAGAGATGATCGGCAGTCTAGGGTTACAATAGTGATCGTAGAGACTGATTCTAGGGATCTCAAAGCTGCTTGACTATCCCAGAAGATGCGGATATATTTGGTGGATATGACGTTTCTCTTCAGCCATTTAGCCTTTTTAAGAAAACAGCAAATTGTCTGCTGAAGATGTCGAGGGTTCAAGGGCTCCACTTATACATAGACAAGCCGATCTTTGGACTTTGCTTAGTTTGTCGCGATTTATGGCTTTGTCTAAGGCAGTCCACCAGACCACCAGACCGTACAGAAGTGTAGGTCTTATTACCGAAATATAAAGCCAATGCGTGATATGGGTTTTGAAGACTCCATTTACTACCAATGGCTTTTTTACAAGAGAAGAGTGCACTGTGGCTTTACGCACTCTTTCTTGTACATTAGGTTAACAGCTTAGCTTTCTGTCCAAAATGAGACCCAGATATTTAGCTTTATCAGAGAAGGATAAGCTTGTGCCCTTTATAGAGGGGGGGTCAACATGTGGAATTTTATATTTTCTAATGAAGAGGACGACTTCTGTTTTGCGGGGGTTTACTCCCAGACCACCATTTCTGCCCATTTAGTTAGCTTGTTAATAGTATTCTATAAGAGTTCCTTGAGAGTATTAAGGTGTTTTCCTGAAACGGCAGTAGCAACGTCCTACGCATAGGCGATCACTCTGCAGCCCTCCATTTTCAGGTATATTAGCAGCTCGTTCACCACTAACTTCCATAGAAGAGGAAATAGAACTCCACCATGCGGTGTTCCTCTGCAGACAGATCTATGGGCAGACGCCACACCCAGTTTTGAATTAATAATCCGACTTGTAAGCATGATATTAATTATTTCGCCAAGTGAGTCGTCTACCTTCACGGCCGACAGTGCAGCTGTGATTGCCGATGTGTTGACGATATTAAAGGCGCCTTCAATATCCAGGAATGCAACCATTGTATACTCCTTCACAATTCAATGTAGAACTCACTAGCGTATGTAGAGCTGTTTCTACAGATTTGCCTTTGCATTAAGCATGTTGTTCATTAGACAGGAGTCTTTTATCCATACAATTGCGTAAGTGGATATCAATCAGTATTTCTAAAGTTTTTAAAATGAATGATGACAGACTGATAGGTCTGAGATCTTTTGGACTGACGTGAGAGCAACTCAGTAGGGCAATATCGGAGGTCTCTTGGAGTTTGGTTGGTATTATGTCGTCTAGTCCTGCAGATTTGTATGGTTTTAAGCTGTGCAGTGCCCAAAGCTATTTGTCACTATTAATAAGATCGCATGAGATATGCGTGTGGTAGAGAGTTTGACCTATTAAGGTTATCGTTTCTAATGACATTAGAGCTACATGGGAAGTAGGTATATGGTAGCAAATTATGAGCAATTCTTCGCTAGAGGTAGGCCACGAGTCGTCTGTTTTTTTCAAACAGCTAGACATTATGGGATTGGTTGATAGTATTTTCCTACGCCTTGAAGCCTCGGAGGACTCTTCTATTTTTCCACAGAAGAGTCTCCAGGATAAACGCTTGGCTTTTCTAAGTTATTTTTTATAAACTTTGAGGGATGCTTTGTAGGCGTCCCAGTCTGTCTCTTTCTGTATATTTACACTACTAACTATTAACTTTTTAAAGCTTGGCATATCTGCAGAATTTTGACTCTGTCCCGATATATGTCATCATAATAGCATTTTACTCCAGGAAAGTGTACAGTACAATCGAGTCCCGGTCGTTATGCCACAAAAACTCATTACTCCTTTAAAACACTCACAAGAAGAGGTGCCAATTTTTGACAAAAATTTTTGTCTTCACACATATACGGGAATTTGTTTTATGTTGCAGGTCTCAAAACTTTCTTATGCGGGCACAAAATAAAATTTTCAGTTTTACTAAATTGCAGAGGGGGTTTTTATGCATAAATGCGTACATACACAATTTCGCAAATAGTTTAATAATTTAACCCTTGTTTTTCCATTTTGAAAGCAAACTAACAGCCCTTTATTTTAACCGCAGGACTGTAGTGATCGTCATAATGTGTATGTGTGTAAGTAGGTATACTCGCATATCCATAGAAAAACAGTGGTGTGGCGGGTAAAATGACGAATCCGCAAAGTAGCAAAAAAGAAGCTTATACCAATGTTTGGAAAACATTACGAGAAATTAGTCCAAATTCTTGCAATTACGCAAAAACCATTTCTGCTTCATATACGATTTATGCCCTCGAATTAAAAGAAAATGCAAATAGTTTGCCACCCGTCACAGCGGACGCCCGCCCGCCCGTCCGCCCTTGCCATATGTTTTGCCTTCACGAGTAACGGCAAGACTTTTAAAGCATATCCTTGAGAAATAATTAAGATGTATGCCAGGAAGGATATAAATATTTTGTCATGACGATGTGTGTGCGTCTCTCATGTGGTCGAAGTTGGCGCTCTGGCAAGGATAAAGTTTCTCCATCAATGCTATAAACAGCATACATACATACTGCTTGCTTATAGTATTTGACGCCATGACACTATATGTGCGCCATTTTAATTCAATTATCAGCCAGGACGGACGCAGTGTCATTCCTCTTAGAAGAAAAGACAAAAAATTATTTAACACTAAAAGCCCTGTCATTCGAAATAGAGTCGTCGTAATATAGCAATTGGCTTAAACTGCTGGCGTCCGAAAACCCACAAGGCTTCTTGCCACGATATTACTGTTCATCGCATATATTGTAGAAGCGCAGAGAGCAATTCCTTTTAAGCGGATTCCATATGTTTTCCTTTTAAGTTGCTTTTGCGCTTACTGATGCCTCTTGCGGTGGAAATTGGGAACATTTTACAGTTCTGGAACAATAAAACATCAATTACATCCTTGTCTGATGTTCTGCCAGAATAAGTGTATTATCTGCGCGACGAGCATAACAACAAAAACAACAACCACAACAACAAAAACAAAATTTTACTTAATGTGAAAGCTGTTTACACTGTGGTTCCATAATTTAAAGTGTACATAGTGTTGGCGTAGTGTCGTATTGCCCCAAACCCCAAGTATACGAGTATCGGATGATAGGTTACTCCTGATGTTGAAAATATAATCCAATTGATATAAATGGGAGCTAGGACTTTGGTTCCTTGTCGACATTACACTTACTCAACATGAGTGCCAGTGATGAACATTTAGGAATTATTATGGTGTAACGAAACTTTACCAACCGGGGTAAACCTCAACGTTACCAGGGTTCGTTTAATATATTGGGTCGTTAAGAAAAAAATTTATATTCTTAGACTCCCTATATACTCGTTATTCAATTTATTAATATTTCTATTGTGTATATGTGTGGTGGGTGCCGTGGCTCAGTGGCTAGAGCATGGATTTATGAGCAGAGGGTTCGTAGTTCAAATCCCAGAAAACACCAAACGTATTTTTCACGGTCCCACCTGTCGCGAATGTCTGAAAAAACCCGAAAGTAATAACTTGTCATGGAAAGCTTCTCAATTCGCCGTTCGGATACGGTATTGAATTGTAGGTCCCTTCCATCCTTATTAATATTTCTATTGTGTATATGTGTGGTTGGTGCCGTAATAACTTGTCATAGAAAGTTTCTCAATCCGCCGTTCGGATACGGTATTGAATTGTAGGTCCCTTCCATTTGTGTTCAAAAATATAGACACAAACACAAATGTTCGCGAGAATATAAGTCTTGTTATTATTAATATTTTGTATGTGCAATTGAAGTCTTAACGACAAGCTTCGTTGGAATGACCACAAATTCAACGTCACCAAAAATGCCACAAAGTGCCTCGGCTTTCTAAACAGTGCAAGAAATATTTCACTCCGTCATCATATGGCTACTATCTATACAAGGCATTCATTCGCCCCAAACTTGAGTATAACTGTAACGTCTGATCAGCCGAACACCTAAAAGCAACGTCCAAGTCAATCGAGCGGACAATCGTTGGTCGACGATCCCAATACCAATACAGAAACCGACAACTTTAACACATCAAAGCCGTGAATCTCTGTCCGACCTCCGAGAGACAATAAGAAAATTGAAAAATAACAAGGCTCCAGGATATTACTTAATTACTGATGGTAAAATCTTAATGAGTTGCCAAAAAAAACATTATTCAAGCTTCATTATATTATAAATGCTTTATACAGACTTTTATATGTTCCGAGACAATGGAAAGTCGCTGAAGTCATAGACCTATCTCGCTGCTGACAGCAATATCTAAGCCTTTGAGAAACTTCTTCTTAAACGATTATAACCTATAATTGAAGAGAGACGCTTGATTCCGGAATACCAATTTGGTTTAAGGGTCAAACATTCCACAATTGATCAGGTCTATCGAATAACGAAAAAGATTGAAAGAGCCCTGGAAGAGAAAAAGATATTTTCTAGCGTTTTTCTAGACGTATCGCAAGCCTTCGATAAGGTATGGTACGAACGGCTGAAGTATATGCTTAAGCTTACCTTACCGGAAAAATTTACTTACATTTTAGAACCTTATCTTGCAAATAGGCTCTTTCTTCTTAGTTACGGCACTGAGTATTCGGAGTTCAAACAAATTCACGCCGGTGTACTGCAAGGTAGCGTTCTCGGTCCAATCCTGTTCTTGCTTTGCAAAAGAGGCATACCTTAACACAAAGAGACAGTTGAAGCCACGTTCGCGGACAATACGGGTATTCTCGCAACTGGTAAGTCTGTGGAATCATCAACGGGAAAACTCAAACGAGCTCTGGACAAACAATGCGAGTGGACAAAGACCTGGTGAATCGTTCTTAACGAGACCAAGTCAACACATGTTAATTTTACGTAGAGAAAGGTGAATAGTTTACCCTTCTTCATGAACTCGGTGTAAATACCATATGTAAACGAGGCTAAATACCTAGGAATGACTCTAGACGGAAAACTTAAGTGGAAGCCACATGTTAAAAATAAGCGCGATAAGCTAGAAATCAGGCTGAGAGAGATGTATTGGCTTTTTGGAATATTTTCGAAACCAAGCTTATATAATAAACATAAGGAATAGTGATATTCACACAGATCTAGGAATTGCTACCGTGAGGGATAAGGCAACAAGCTTTGCTCGCAAGCTTCGTGCTCATCTTCACGTTCATTGCAACCATGAAATATCCGAACTTTGGACGAGACGGACCTTGTACGCCGACTACAAAGAACAAGATCGTTCGTTCTAGCTTATTAAGTGAAAACAGCATGAGTAATGACGGTGTCTTCGCTGGAAGGCTGCCTGCTTAACACGATGAACTACCGAAGCGTAAATTACTTGTAAAGGAAACTTAGTTATAGTCATAACAAAAAAAACAAACGAGAGGATTGTATCCTACTACTATGAGACCGCGGCGCCAGTTCTCATAGTGTCTCTATTATGAATGAGGTTTAGCACGTAGGCATATATCGGCTGACATTGTCAGGATCAGGTATATGCATCGCGAATAACCAATAGGGTACTGGCCATTGGTATCTGGTCTGTCTGGTCAGATGTACACCTAAGACCACAGGATGCAGAACTGTGCGATAAAACTTATAGGTGACACAAATATCTCTTGAACATCGCAGGAATGTCTCCTGTTTGTCACTCTTTTACTGGATTTTCCAACAATGTTGCTCAAGACAAATAGCCAGTTGCATTCCGCTCCTCCATGAATTCAACCGCAATACTCATGGCGCTTTGAATGCTCATCAGTTAACCCTTAAGCCCATCTTCGCACGCTCTGTTCAGTTTAGAGACTCTTCCTTTAGTCGTACAACACGAATGTGGAATGGTCTATCGAGCTCTGTATTCCCGCATCATTATGATTCGCAAATGATGATGATTAAACAATGATGGTGAGACCGATTATTATCGTTTGGTGGCCGTAGGTTTTTGAACGGACAACGGCAATTAAGCTTCAGAAGCTACAGGGAATTGCCTGTCTGGGTATAACGGGTGCCATGCGCACCTGCCCTACGGCTGCATTCATCAGGACGACGGTTCAAACCAGGTGACTATATGGGACACCTGAAAATATGACATTGGTATATTGGAATATTGGACCGTGCAATCTGGTCTTATGGTGTTCCAGCATTGGACGCTAAAGGTCTGGTCTGGTACACTGACGGATCGAAGATGGAATCTGGTCTAATGGTATTAACGGCTCTTCGATTTATATCTTTTCAAAAATTCAGACAGCACTGAAAGCGCTATCGTCTGGCATAACGGACTCTAAATCAGTTAAATGCTGCCACGATGCACTGCAATCCCTAAGCAAGGCATGACAGGGTTAAGCTCTGTTCCTCGTCACCAAGGGATTGCAGGCAACGAATATGTTGATGAACTACCCATTAGGGCTGGATCAGATTCTGTGTTCTTAGGACCGTAACCCATCTGTGGTGGCAGCCCAGTTGACAGCTATGATTAATAAGTGGGAAGGTAAGCTTCGTCTGGCCCATTTGGAAAATAACCCGCATGGCTTAGACAATCCAAACGATTAATCAGGCCGTTTTCCTATAAGTAAATACTTGATCTAGACAAGGATAGCACTAGAAAGCTGGTGAGCGTTTTCACAGATTACTGTGGCTTACGATATCACAATTAGTCGAGGCTCAGACACGGAATGTAGGTTCTGCTCGGGGGATGATAAATCATCCGTGCACATTCTCTGTGATTGTTCTGCATTGATCTGGTTAAGGCGACGTATTTTTCATAAGGCAATATGTTCGTCGGCAGATCTGCGAAACTCTGCCGCTAAGGACATACTATCCTTCATTAGGGAGGTAGTAAGTCTCTTAGATTAGCTACACCCTATGATACAATATATCTTTTTATGTCGCAGTATCAGCCACTTGGGCTAGGGTTGTCTATGAAAAAAAAATAAATCCGCAGCCATTCAAAATACATCATGTACATCGAAATCTCCTCTTTACTTCCTGGATATACCTTAGTGCCCACGCTGTGCCTAGCATCTAGCACCTAGCATAAGGATTTAAACCACTTGAGCGTGTGCCATTGGAAAAAAAAAGTCTCTCTTTTCATGCCAAAAACATATAAGAAAGTTTCTTGGAATGAGCTTAATGATGCCAATATATCAGCAACCTCTGATAGCGATTCGGCGATGGTGCATTATTGTTGTTGATGATCTGGATCGTACATGGCACTCATCATCTTCATCGCCTTCAGGGATCTCCTGAAAAAATCATTTCCAAATACAGTCCTGCAATTCCATTCTTGAAGCATAGCTTAAAATCTTACAAAGGAGTCTTGTGTCATGAACTTAGATATTGAAGGCTTCACCAGTGACCAACGATCACTAAAGACCGGCAAAAATGCAAAATTATTTTCATCAAAGCCGCATATCTACCAACAGTTGAAGTTAAAGTTCACCTAAATGCAATCCACATCCATATACCTAGACCTAATGATAACATTTAAGCAACAGCGTGTATCAAGTCAATCTTCCAAGACTTGGGTGCTCAGCAGTTTTAAGTGACGTTAGAGAGAGTCACGAAAGTCTTACAGAAAATACCTAAGTAATGACAGTTTCGGATCGATATTAACAGACGCTATTCTATGTTCCACGTGTGGACTTTGTGCAAAAATTCAAATCTCGGTACGCTACGCCATGCAGGACACTCAAATCAGCCATTAGGAACCGGATAGACAAGTTTTTCGCGACAAATAAGAAGCCTTCGCTAAACTGAATCGAAATTCAGAATGGTGCCGGTGTAGCGGGATATGTATTGCGGGATTGTGCCAAAACCGTAGACCGCTAGAAATGATAATGATTTTATTAGTAGTAAGCAACAAGGCTTTAAGTTAAAAATGTGTTATAGCATTTGGCGGTTATTTGATCGAAATATTGAGGAAAATCGCGAAAAAGAGTGACATCTGGATTTGAAATAATTTTAGCAATTTAGCTTACAATAAACGAATTCACGGCGCTCATCGAAAATTCCATAAAAATTTGGCTTCTGAATTTTTCAAAAAAATACAAATGAATACAAATAAATCCATTAAGACCCTTCCATGTGGCTGCATCTGCACGCCGTCTATTATACCAACAGCAAGGAGGGTGGGGTGTATTGCTGTTTGACTTTCCACAAATGTGTGAATTCATTTACTGCTTCCATCCGCTTTAACTTTGTGCAGTTTTGGTGTTTTGTTGGGCAAATAATAATTCGCTTACATATAGGAGAGCACTCATATGTCTCTCGCCGCTTACTGCGCAAAAGTTAAGTTTTTCTACAAATTCGGATGGGATTTTTTGCCGACGTCCTTTTGCTATTGTCATCATTACAGAACATGGAAATGATTATGAGATACTGTTGTACCAGTCGGTCCCCTTCGAATTAGAAATTTACCCGCACCCGAAACAACTGCGCGCGTATATGAATTGCCGTTTCCGAAGTTCGCAGTTGAAATTGATTTTATGAGTTCATTCTTTGCTTTATTGTCCCATCATCCCAGCCCATTAGATTAAAAGGTCATAAATAACCCGATTTAATGCCATTTATTTCTATTTCTATGCACTCTCGGACTTTGTTATTATCACATCACTATACATACTTTAAACTGGTTCATCGTATATGTTGATGGGGTTATAGTTGAGCGCATCACATGGCATTCTTCACAATTCATAAGTATAACAGCCATTTCTTAAGTATACCTTATATTTTTTGTACTAATATGAATGTAAAAGGTGAATAAAGCTAAAGACAAGAATGGTAGAAATCTTAGCCAAATTTTTGCAGATCCTTTCCTATGATCAGTTACAAGTGTCTGAAATAAGCACAGTTTACGATTTTTTTTAGATATTCTTCTTTGATTGATTGCAATTAAAACAACAACGGTTTAAAGATATTAATACAATGTCTCGACAATCGAACAATTTATGTGGAATTTTGTATTTTAATACAAACCCACCCTTAAACTTTTTTTATGAGCTGTCAATGTCAAAACGTCAGTCAAGGCTTACGTTTTTAGTTCACAAACGAGCAACGGTTGCAAATTATAAAATTTTTTTTTAAGAGCGCTTACTCCATTTTTCGGTCGTAAAAAGCGTCCCACCAGACAGGCTGTGCGTGCTATCTATATATATAAAAATCAATTGCTGTGCGTTAGACTGACTAAAACTCGAGAACGGCTGGACCAAATTGGATACTTTCTTCTGCGAGTTTGTTTGTAATTGCTACGGGAAGGTTTAAAAGGTTTAAAAGCCCCGCTAGGTGGCGCTGGTATCGTTTTTTTTCCGAAAATTCTTATTTATGGAACGTTTTGGGTCAAATTCACACCATATAATATTTAAATAAAAAGAAAGTCGTTGACAAAATTTGGACCCGATAGGTGGCCCTGGCGTCAATGGGCGGGGGTCAGCGGGATGGGGCAGCCGGGAAACGCGGGTTTAAGTGGGCGTGGCGTTAGTGGGCGGGGGTCAGTGGGATGGTGCAGCCGGGAAACGCGGGTGTAAGTGGGCGTGGCGTCAGTGGGTGTGAGGTCAGTGGGTGTGAGGTCAGTGGGTGTGAGTTCAGTGGGTGGTGGGTCAGTGTGTATGAGGTCAATGGGTGGGTGGTCAGTGGGCGGGTGGTCAGTGGGCGGGAGGTCAGTGGGTGTGTGTTCAGCGGGAGGTGGGTCAGTGTGTGTGAGGTCAATGGGTGGGTGGTCAGTGGGCGGGAGGTCAGTGGGTGTGATGTCAGTGGGTGTGAGTTCAGTGGGCGGTGGGTCAGTGTGTATGAGGTCAATGGGTGGGTGGTCAGTGGGCGGGAGGTCAGTGAGCGGGGGTCAGTGGGATGGGGCAACTGGGAAACGCGGGGGTAAGTAGACGTGGCGTCAGTGGGCGGGTAGCAAAGCGCCCGGGAACAGCTAGTAGCGGATAATTTCGAGTCAACAAATTCACTAATGAATGTTCCTGTACCAGACCAATGCACCGTCGTAGAACAGCAAATATAGCTTCAGTTCATATTGAGCCAAATCAGTTGATTCCACGCCGTTCACCAGGAATTGAGAATCTTTCAGTCCAAATTGTGGTCCCCGTGGGGGTTCCAATTGCATTTTAACCTATACATGCTGGGCTTTACCACGGGATATTAATAAGGGCCGCGGGTATTTAGAGTATGCTCTTTATGGGCAATGTCTTCGTACTTTGCCACCCTAAGTGGACTACTGGTACTTAGAAGAACCTTATGGGCGACTCTTCGTATTTAGTAGCTCATTTCGTACACAATGGGACAGAAGGAAGGGCCTGAAATAGTTTCTATCCCAGGCGGTCTAGGATAAGGTGCAATCCTAGTGTCAAATGATGGAGTTCGAGGTTCCGGACGAAGTGCTGCCAGGGTTGGCTTTTCGTTAGCCCAGACACTTATACTAAACGAACTATGTCACTTGATGGCAGACCTCACCAAGGTCGCGTTGTTGTCCGTGCCCACAGACCAGGTTTGACCGTAAGGTTGACCGGTCGGAGGACAGCTGTGGTTGAGGACCCAGCTTGTTCTGGGGATGCAACGCGGGGGCTTACCGTTTAATGTCGAAGAGAGTACCGCTAAATGGGAATAGATCAAAGAGCATGCTTAATAGCGAAAGCCAGGAAAGCCGGGTTCGTCCTACTCTATGAATGAGTCCGAATTGTGGTCCGAGGAGCGATACCTCGTTAAAAAACCATGGGTCATCTGTCCCGGATGACAAATCGCCCATGATGGGATCCGCGATGATGGGATCAACGACACCGTGGTGTACATCCAGTTGCATCCTAACCCTATGGACTATATATGGGTAGGGTGCGGGGCCTTACCACGGCAGAAAATAAAAGGGCTGCGGGTACTTAGATTGTATCTTCTTACTTTGCGACCCAAAAAGGGCTACTGGTACTTAGAGATTAATTTAATGGGTGATCTTTTCGTATTTAGTAGCCCATTCTAACACCGTATAGCCTGTTGAGTGTTTAGTGTCTAGGCGGCCTAGGACTACAAGGTGGTGCTTGTTTTAGGGTCCTAGTGGTAGATGATATGTTTCGAGGGTCCGAACGAATGTGCTGCCAGGGTTTGCTTAGCATCGCCCAGGCACTCATATCTGAAGAAACCATTGATCATTAATACCATATCTCTCCAAGATAGCGTTGGTATCAGGGAGTTGTTTGTGTCCAACAGACCAGGTTTGACCGCAAGGTTGACCGGGTAGAGGACGACTGTGGTTGAGAACCCAGCTCATTCTGGGGATGCAACGTGGGGGCTTACGGTTTACTCTCGAAAGAGAGTCGCCCTGAGCTAAGAGGAAAGTCCTTTGGGGAGGATTTATGGGACAGAATAGCGTGGCAGTCTAAGACTGGCTGGAAGAGTGGCGTAGACCAGGAGGCCTAGAACAGTTAAGGGATTCCAAACTCTCTTTGGACGATATCGGCTTGAACTCAGAACCGGTGGAGAAATTTTGCACTCGAGGCCAGGACTGGATAGAGGTTGTAGAGCAAATATGATCATGATTCGAGAGTTGTGTGCTCATAAAAAAGCATTTGAAACTCTTATCCGCCTTTAGAAGGGCTGTTGATTCTTTATGTGAGTAGTAATGATTCTCCAAAATCTATAGCAGGGAAATGATCTGTGGGGCATCAAAAACCCCTTTACGCGTGCTCGAATTATATAAAATAAACTCACCTGGATGAGAAAGAACCTGCTCGAAAAGTATACAAGGAAACGTCCACACAGTTTAAAGAACTGCATGATAGCAGCTCGAATTTAAATAACGGAAGGGGAATTTTTTCGAGAGAATAGCATCATTTTACGATTTAATATATTTAATATGCGAAATATTGAACAATAAATATGTAATAAATTTAATTATACTTAGAATATAGGAAGATTCCATAAATTACACTAAAACAGCGCCTTGCATGACTGTGATGTGTAACCTACTAATTATTTTGTTTTGGTTTAATTTTAGATATTTACATAATATTAAATATGTACAAGGTACTCACTGGGCTTAGTAAGAAACGTTCGTTCTGTAAAATTTGAATTTTAATGTTTTATTAAGTCTATCTACATCTAAATATGTATTTTTATTTGATAAGTTTTTTATTTTATGCCGTTTACATATGAGCAATGTACTATGGATATATCCTACTGCGGTTTCACCAACGAAGAGAAACATCTAACTTCATGCGACAAGATTATAGATAAATAAAAAATTAACCAAAATTTCGTTTTCCCCTTACCCATTTCCAATACATCCACAAAAGAATGGACCGAGTAGCTCATCGTTATCACCCGAATAATCAACACAAGATATTGTGATGTTACATACTCGCACTACATATGCGCAAGAAAACCCAACCATACCATGTGCACAGTCCAAGAAACAGAAGCTCCAGTGTCAAGGCGAGACAATACTCTCGCATCTCATAAACTCCATGCATATACATATAATATATCGTATATGGTATCGTATAAAATGTTCAAATCATCAAACAATAAACTCAAAATGGACTCCATCGTCCGTTGTTGGCAGCCAACATCGCGCTTCTAAAAAAAAAGGAAAATTAAACCCCCTTCTATGGAAATAAAAAAATTACATACACTGCGGAACGAACTGGAAATGAATGGTTAACGTTCGGTCTGAATATTCCACTCGCGACTACAGGTCGGCAATAACGCGCAGCCAGACGCACAGACACACCTCCCTAGTGCTCTTTGCAGTAGGCGTGGTTTCGCTTCACTACAATATGGTTGCCATACTTTCAATGATTGTGCGCTCCATGCTATTTCGAGAGTAACGTATGGCTGAATTCTTCTCCTGTGTTACTCGAAGAAACTCTTACCATGTAACGCGTTTGGGTGGAATTTGTGTAAATTTTCGGATTTTCCAAACGAAACTCTTGCAGTCATTTACTCTCTTGCGGTGATTTTCTTCTGTTATATATGTAATGCGCTCTTGCCTCTGGTGTTTCAGTAAAGCACTTAAAGGACGGCTCTTGTATTGGGGGATTGGGGGACGTTTATGATGTTTCGATGGAGCTCGCTTTGCTAGTTAATCGCGGCTACACAGACTGCTTCAGAAGCAATTACAGCATGAAGTTTCTTTTATTGTAGTTTCGATTAAATCTTTTATCGATTTCATATATATGCATCGGTGTACATTAATAAGAGCACAATGAATGATAGCATTGTACCACAAAACAACTAGGGATAGGTAGGTAGGTCGGTATCTATGTAATTTAGATACCTACCAAGGTTTCTAGCCGCATCGGCCAATATTACCTAGTTACCACCACCTACTAGGAATCGATGATAATAATGACAAATGCGACTATACAGGGTGAATAAAAATGCATGTAAAGTCCTCCCTTCAGTAGCCATAGCGTTGCGCAGCAAGGAAAACAAAATATTTAACAATAAATACCGGCATTTGATTATTAGTATGACATCTTCCATGGGGAATGGTGTTTTCTAGTGACTATATCATAATGCTTCTTATCCTTATAGTACAGATGACAGCCAATTAATTGAACATCATGGCGCAGAAGGAACGTCAGAGTAAGCGAAGAAAAATTGTACGGGTACGGGGTGTAAGAAATACCCTCCTCATAACAATTAGAAGAGTTGCAAGCCGTTTTAACGTTCCTGCAACCTAACTTTATTATTATTAGAATAGGTGGGGCTATAGAGCCTTGTGCACTGCGACGTTGAGGTCTATTGTGCGTCCCCGATGTTTTACCACATTATGCGATTGCCCAGTTCCTTCGTGAACCCCGCCACATCTGACAATACGATTGGTTTGGCATTTGGTCAGGGAACTATGTGAGTCTTGAAATCTTTTATTCTTTTCTGGGTGAGGGCTACGCATAGGAAGAGTATGTGCTCTGACATTTCCTTTGCCTCGTTGCAGAATCGGCAGCGGTCCGTTTGGGATTTACCTATTTTCAAAAGAAGGTCATAGAATGGGCCATGTCCTGTCAAATACCAGACAAGTGTTCTTAGTGTCTGGCGGTCCAGTTTGAGGGCCCTGTCCATATACTAATGTTGTATTTTAGAAGCTTCTTGGCTTGTCTCATCCCAGAATCCCATATACCTAGCTTACTGAAAGAAAAACACTACCATGTCAAGAATGTTATAACTTTCAAGCAGGAAAATGTAAATGTCATACAACGCTTATTTTTCCAGTTCCGCTTTCCACTGAAAACGTCAATCGAAACTCCTAGCAAGCCCAATTGTCTTCAATATATCACAATCGCGGTAACGATCGTAGAACTCATCTTTATAGAGTCTCCAGAATCGTCCTTCTTCTGAAAAGTGGCAGACTTGTTGGTCCTATAAGACTTTCTTCTATAATGCGGCTATCAAAGAGTGTAAGAGTGCTTTTTTTCGGATTCATATATCCAAGTACTGGTACACCAGCAGCTTGAATTTTATGGTAAAATTCATGGATTTAAAGAATTTTGACAAACTAAAGTAGGCTTTGTTTGCGAATATGAGCATCATGAGGATATGCGTCCATCAGATCGCCTGTAGAACGTCGCCTTCGAAAACCGTCGCTCAGGAATTCACGGGATTCAAGGTATGTTATAAGATTACGATTGATCCCTACCCGATACGATACTAAGGTTTATCCTAAAGCAGACCTCAATGACATGGAGTTCCGCCTGGAAAAGAGTGCGACTCATACTCATTGGTATTGAGACTTTGGTGTTGGGTCCGAATCCCAATCCAGAATCCATCTTCGATCCGTCTGTGTACCAGACCACACCTTTATTGTCCAGTGCTGGAGCACCATTAGACCAGATTGCTCGGTCCAATATTTTAACCTCAAATGACCTGCCGAAACAGTACCTACTCCCTGGCAATGGTGTCCGGAATAATACAAAAAATGTCTCTTTCGGGAATTGAGTCAAGAATTTACATGTGCCCCACGTAGTCACCTGGCTTGTACCAATAAAAAAGCGGCCGTCTTCATAATGAAGATTGGCAGGGGTTTAAGCCCTACAACAGCTTCTTATGCAATCTTAGGGCAGGTGCGCATGACAACCTTTATACCTAGACAGGAAATTCTTTGTAGCTTCTGAAGCTTTATTACCGTTGTCCGTTCAAGAACTTTCGGCCACCATATGATGTCCGCGTACGTGATAATTGGTCTTCATGGTATACATTCAATGTATCATTTTTTAGGATTAAGACCCCAAGTTCTGCTGTAGAGGCGTCTACAGGCCCACAGGGCCCTAGTGGCACGTTTGAATTGATATGAGAATTCCAGTTTAGTGGTTTATCAAAGATATATTTAACCTCATTGGAATACTCTAATGTAGTGCCATTTAAGATGATAGGTCCCATCTCGGACAATCTTCGTGAAAGGGTTTGCAAGGATTGATGGAAAGCCCTTCTCCACTGCACCATTCTAAGAAACGCACCTTGCATGACATTTATGTTATGGTCGTATTGTGCTTACCACTAATTATGATCGCCAAATCATCAGCAAAACCAATGGCGATGTAGCCTGATCTATGCAGTTCGGATAGAAGGTTGTCTATGACACGTAACCATTAAAAGGGAGAGAGGACGCCTCCTTGTGGGCAGCCCTTAGTTACCCTGCAGTTACCGACGCAGACACTCCCTCTGAGGAGGAAGTAATGACTCGACTTTCATTCATTGCCCTTATACAATGGTTGGTTGAGCCCACAATACCTCTGCTACTGATTGCTCTTGTTATTGAGCCAGTGTTATCGAAAGCACCCTCAATGTCAAGGAAAGCACACAGAGCTATTTCATTGGAACGAAGAGTTCCTTATATCTTTTTAACTAGATAGTGAAGGGCGCGCCCGCTGTGCTTTTTCCTTTCCTGTATGCGAACTGACTTGAATGCAAAGGTCTAGACGTATCTAGCCAGGTTTTTTTGACATGAACATCAATAAGTCTCTCCATAATTTTGAGAACAAATGATGTTAGACTTATAGCCTGATTTATGCAGCTCATTGCCTGGTTTAGAGATAAAGATTACGTTAACCTTTCTCCAGGTACACGGAATGTAACCCCAGTTGTAGCTAGCTCTAAATAAAGCAATCAATTCCCCGGCAGGATGAGCTTAATTGCCCTCTGTAAGAGCGCTGGAAAAATTGCCATCTCCGCCGGGTACTTTTCAAGGTTTGAAGGAGCCTACGGCCCATTTACCCTTATCTAGACTAAATATTTTTCCCGATAAACTATTTACCTTGCTGTCAATTCGTGCCCTATCATCAGAAGCATTATGTGAAATATAAGTAGACGAGAACCGGGGAAATGAACTTGAAGTAGCGTTCTCGTTGTGTCCTCTCGGTCCGACGTGTAGTTACCATCTGTCCTCTTCATTAAGCTTACACAATTTGTCTGATGCTTGACGAGTGCCTTGTGGATTCGTGCCGCCACTGGCTTATCAGCATAATATTTTCACAGCATTTCCTCCATTTGGCTCGTTTGGATCGTCCCAATTCAGAGTAATACTCCGTAAGAGCGAACCTATATTCGTCCCAGCTCTTCGTGCGTTTTGCAGTATTGAAAAGCTTTCTAGCTTTCTTCCTAAGTTTAGCCAGCCGGTCATTCCACCATCAGGGAACTATTGTTGGATGTTCTGCTCGCTCTACTTTGTTTTGCTCCACTTTTTGTGCATCCCCAGATTTTATGCCGCTTATTCTATGTGCGATTCTTCTGCGTTTCATCCTAGTACGTAAGAATCTCTGACGAAGATTTTCAAAATACGTATACCTTTAGCTACTTAAGGAACTCTATTTCCAGCTGATCAGTTTATTTATTTTCAGTGCAGAAATTTTACGCATATACGTGTGTGTATGTACGTTCTTGCGGGGGAAACGAGGGCATAAAAGAGTTTAGGTACCGAAGAGCAAACATATCGACTCTGATGTTAAAAAAGATTTTCGACCAACGACCTGATGAGGTCCTGATGAAAAAGCGAAGCAGCACACACCTGGTTGTATACCTTTTGATGTCTGATCCATGTAAGTATCATCATCCCTATGCGAAGGAATGCGATAATTTTCATTTTGCCTTTTGTTTGCTGCTTTGGAAATCTACACACAGGAACACAGGAAACAGATTTCCAGTTCCTGTCATTCGTTTGCGTGTTGATGTTGTTGCTCTGCACGTCGCAACGACAGACAATAGCGATCGACTTTACAGCATCAAAATGTGATTTCCTTGACTTATGGATTATCGAATATCGAATTGTTGCATGTTGCCTCGCTCCTATAGAATGCATTCGCCTGCATTAGATGCGTGTACCTTTTGGGTTTTGAGGGTTGATTGTTTGTTTTGTTATGCGTAGTCATCAGCTTTGCTCTCAGCTGGAATGCGAAGGTACGTGACTTTAATAGACAAAGAAAGGACTCTCCTATAAGCCAGCTATAAGCTAATCTGAGCAGGCATGCGTTTGGGTCATATAGGTATTCGGTGAGTAGTTCGCCGGCACAAATGACTTTCATTTCACTCCATCCAACACTTGTTTTTTTGGTGGTCTTTTTTTTTTTTTTTTGAATATAGGTACCTTTACTCCTTGCTTATTTGCACGTAATGGATTTTACAAAACATTTCCAATTACCACATTCGTGCTAATGGTGCTGGTGGTGGTGGTGAAGTGAAATAAGACGCAGTCAACAAATATTTGGAATTTCGGTAGCAATAGCATTTGTTTATGACTTCGACTGAGACAGATTTTTAAGCGATGATGAACCGAAGGTTTGGAATTTAAGAGGTTTATGTTATAAGCACACAAGAAGAGTCTTCTGTGCAAACCCGCGGCTTGTATGCTCTTATTGGCTTTTTATAAATTAAACACTCAGACAACTTTTTCCTAATCCTTTCTTTTGACGTTGAAATAAATTAACTAGAAGCGCTTCGAGTGACAATCAATCAATCAACCAATCAATCAATCTTCCATTCACAAATAAGGTCCAACAATTCACACCGAAAATTCATGTTCAATAAATATTAATTGACTTTCTCCGCAAACATCCGGTGTCTGATCCTATCCTGCGATCCCACACAAACACCAGCAGGTAGACAGATTTTCATATTGTATTTCAAAGGAAAGGAAGACGACTTTGTGGAAATGCTCAAGTCATTTCAGAAGCGGTACGTCTGAAGCAAAGCAAGAAGCTATAAGCCTTTGCTTTTGTTACGGAGCACGATCTCATTATTTCACCTTGACAGGTTCACATACTCGTTATTAGGCCAATCCCTCTTGGTTTTGCCTATTTTTTGTATGAGTTGGTTATTCTTTTCGTCACTTTGGAATACTTTTTTTTAACTTCCACAGCCGTTGCCACCAAAAACATAATCGAAACATCGTTTGTCTGTTTATTTGTCCGTCTACTTGCTGGTCTTCTATCCTAATATATCATTTCTATATTGTTAACTCAATCTGACAATTTCCTTAACAAAGTGTGGTAATGTGCATTTCACAAATTTTCAAGATTCAATTACCATTTTAGCTTTTGCTTCGCTTGAAAAGTAGCATCTAGTTCAAGTGTATATTGCTTATCTCTTAACTAGACTTTCACCATTGAAATCCATTTTGTTAACCCTCAATCATCATCATCATCATCATATTTGGCTCCCGCAAAAAGTCTCTCCAGCGATCCCGATTTTGAGCCGATTTAAACCAGCTTTGCATCCCTAAACTCTGGGCGTCCTGGTCTACGCCATCCTTCCAGCGTAGGCTTGGCCGGCCTCGCTGTCGTGTTTCATAGATCCTACCGCAAACGACTTTCCTAGCAGGATACTCTTCGCTCATGCGAGCTACCGGAGCCTACCGAGCTTAAATCTCTTCACGCGATGTCGACATCGCGGCAACGCTCGTAGGTCTCAACATTATATAGTTTCCGGAATCGTCCTTCCTCACATACGGGGCCAACAATTCTCCGTAACACTTTTCACTCGAACGCGGCTAAGAGAGGTCAGAATGCTTTTTGCTATAAGCACCCAAGTCTCGGATCCATATGGTAGTACTGATGATGGTATGACCATTGTCTTATATACCAGCAGCTTGGATGTTATGGTTAAATTCCTGGATTTGCAACGTCTTGACAGACTACAGTAGGTTTCAGTAGGATACAGCCGCACTGGTATATGGACCAATGATGACTTTAGCGTATGGGGCTATCCTGTCTTGAAGGACAGAGAAGAAAATCATATACGCGGTACTCAACAACGTTATACCACGATAATTGCTGCATGTTGTGATATCTGCTTTTTTATGTACGAGGCACAGAATGCCTCTTCGTCAGTCTTCTGGCATCGCTTCTTCCTCCCATGAATTGTTCGGTGTATTGCGGGATCTCCTGTTTTAATAAGCTCCGCTGCGATACCATCTGATACCTAGTATTTTTGAGCCGATTTATCACTCTGCTAACTTCATCTTGGTGGCGGAAGCATAGTGTGGTCATTCGGCCATTGGTGGAGCCTCTAATTCCTTAGTTAGCTGGCCATTTAGCAACTCTTTAAAGTGCTCTTTCCATCACTCTAAGATGCCTTTGAGATCGGCGATCATGCAGTATTTGCAACGCGGTGTATATTGCGCCATACCGCGGAAGACTCTTTGGTAGAACTTCCGCGCCGCCTGATGCGGTCCTTGCTCTCTGTACTGTTCACCGACGAGATTCTTCTCCCAGGCTGCTTTCTTTCGCCGGTGAACTGTTTTTTTCATATCTTCTGAGCTCTTTATACTCATCTTCGCGTGCCCGCGTTCTATGGGATTGTTCCATTGCTCGGTACACAACATTCTTACGTTTAGTCGCTAGCTTACATTCGTTATCGAACCAGTCGTTCCGATCTCTACGTCTACTGCCTAAGATGGAGTCAGCAGTACTAATGGCAGTATACTTAAGGCGTGTCCATAGCCCAGGACTTACTCTTCCTGCATTTAGGGTCCTATCGCTTGACCGTAGTTGTTTCATAGAAACCCCTGCACGAGTGAATGCGCTGAACTCAAATATTCATAACATATGTGGCATGTGACACCGTCTTGTTTGAGAACAAATATTCTCCAAGTCAACATGTTCCAATTTATCTCAAAATAGTAGTCAACATGTTTCAGTCGCGAACTCTATTGACTGCATCAATTTTTGTGGATGCCATCGGCTCGAAATCGTGACCGGTGGAGAGGTTTTTTGCAGGAGGTCAGGTCCGAACACCGCTTCTAGAGCCAATTGTAGCATTTCGTGCATGGCTTCGAGTTGCTGACTTGTCTAAATGCGATAATTTTGCTAATTTACGCGGCCGTTTTTCCAGACATTTCTGGTATTGTCGCTGAGAATAATTTTGGAAGAATATCGGGATCGTTTTGGCAATCGCTGAAGTTACGTCGCAACAATGGTCTTTGGTTTCAGTTCTTGGTTCAAAGCGATCTTATACGGATACCTACGGGCCCAAATACTTGTCCAAAATTTGCCACAAACTGGTCACAGATATAAATCCTGAGATCAACGCAGAATCCACAAATTTTGGACCCCAATTAGGTACTCTCGTGGCTGCAGCCACAATATTCTTGGTTTCTTGGTTTCTTTTTCTAATTATCACGGCTGACTCAAATTTTTCCACCAGATTATTCGTTTAGTTTATCTAATGATCATATTCCAGAATTTCCATAGGAAGAAGTCTTATAGTCGCATCTTAGTCCTACATACCGAATTTCATATGAATATATGGCTTAGTTTTCAAAATAGTGACATTTAACAGTGTCTTACTTAACAGTTCCCACAACAGTGTGAGCATAACAGTGTCTTACTTAACATATTACTTTTTGAACATGCACCCCTTGTAGTGAGACGTTGTCACGTCAAAAATTTACTTACTATGATCGCTTTTATTAATTCCTCTGAAATGGTACGCCTCTCTAGCTGCTACCGGCGAGAGAGTAGATGAGGCCTATTGCGACATTAAAGTTTGTGCTTCGAAAAGAGGACGGGAGCCATTACACACAAAAGGTGGAAAAACAGCGACACATGCAGTATATTGAGACTTTTTTGGCCAAAGTTGGACTTGGGGCGCTCAATTGCGATAATCTCCCTAAAAAGACGTAATATAAATATATTTGTGGGTATATACTGACAGGACACGGCGCCTTCTGGGGAAATATGCGAAAAGGTGTTAAATTTCACGACTTCTGCAGAAGCTGTTGAGGAGGACGAGAAGACAGTATATAGAACATATTTTCTGCTTCTGTCCGGCATTAGCGTACAGGAGGCACAAACACCTAGGTAAACGCTTTATGAATAACTAATACGATCCTTTTAAAGCTCGATCCTTTAGATGGGGAAAGGCATCAGATTCTGCAAAAACACAAAGTACCGCTACCGGACTAAGTGAGCACAATCTAACCTTAACCAACCTAGTTCCTGTGGATCGTCCTACACTCTCATCGTGAAATTTAGTTAGTAGTGAATGCAAAGACAAGAATTGGCATAAACTTCTCCGACTCAGTTTGAACTTATTGCCCCTGTAGTCGCGCTGTGCGGTGGTCACCAAACGTATGCTACCTCCTCCGATATGATATGTATCCTTAGAATCATTTTGCCAAGACCTTTAAAAAACGTCCTTCGCATATTTCTGCCCGTGGCAAGGGACAACAGCTACTTGGGATGCCCGGGCCAAATGTATTCTGAGTAAAAGATTTTCATTTCATATTTTTATCTTTTATTATTTATTAAATATTGTATTTTTATTTCGATTTTGCGTCTGTATATCTGTATTTCTTTTCAATTCCTATATCGCTATCTTAAAAGTGTTATTTTTTTTAATTCATATAGTTATCATATTTATATTAATGTTGTCTACTAAATAATAAAACATTGTATCACTAACACACTCGTACATATACATATATATATATAGATATATATTTAACTTTTCCTTATATACGTATCTATAATATTCGTGTGCTTTTCATGGATTTACACGTAGTATGCGATTAATATAAATACACATCAAGTATAGATACATTCATCAGCTTTAGGTACTATTGCTAAAAGCCAGCAGCTGTCTTACACACTTCTCAATTGGAATGGACTTCAATGTGTGATGGTGTGTATATTCCATCTTGTTTATTAATTAATTATTTGGCGTGTTGTGTTGTTCTCTCTTTATGTTGTACACACCTAAGATACACACATAAAATGTATAATTAGTCGTAATACACAAATTCTTGCCGCCATTAATTCGAAGATAGTTCAAAAATTAAGTATCTATTCGCGTGAAATTATGTACAACAATTTAAAAAGTGAATTAACTCATCTGTACAAGCTAGCGGTGGTCTTTAAAAGGCCAACATAGAGTTAGGTATCCATATATGTGAAGGAAAAAGAGTGAGTCTCCAGCTAGCACAGCACAGCACAGCACACCTGTCGAGAATTTCCGTTTAAAGTTTAGTGGCAAAACTTAACGTCGATAATCGTCTTCTGATGTGCGGCATCTCTTTCGCTGCAGTGATTGCGTTTCGCCCATGTCTAGGCTCTCGGAATCGCTGTCTAAAGTTTCACTGCAGTCGCCATCGACATCTGGTCCGATGTCGTCCTGTTTCCGCTTCGCTGTTGCCATTTCGGCTGCATGTCGCTTGCGCCATTTCGTCCTTCGGTTTTGAAACCAAACCTGCAAAAAAAAATTTAAATTTAATTTTCAACCTACATGTATGTGTACCTATGTATGTTAAAGTTAATTAATTTTATTAAGGTAACATTTTGTAAGGTTTGCCAAGTGTTTTTCGCACATAAACTCGTACTCGATCATACGCATATAGGTACGTCTAACGTTTATCCCTTTTTGCAATTAGGATGAAAAAATATAATAAAAAACCATGGCTAACGATTTCGGGCGAGCAACATATGTTGCCTCCGCATCAGAGAACTGTAAGGTTTAGAAGAAGGAAAACAGGGTCGGGTAAGAATATAGGGTGAGTCTGGGTCATTAACACACATTTTTGTACGGTGGCCAAGTCATCAGAAAACACCACAAAATACAAATCTAGAGTGAATACGGATATTATCCCCTGCTTTCAGACGGCTGTGATGAGGAAGTGGATGATGATGCTGCAATATACCGTAATAAGAATTATACGCTGCGGCCAAAACAAAACATAATTTTGCAACAGATTGTCCGCCTAGTGCTAGTTAATACCATAGTTGATGCTGCTAAGTAAAAGAAGCTCGATTCTCTCTAAAGCAGCATCGGCATCAGCATCAGGCTACAAAAACGAACAAACCGCGCACGTACCAGCACTTGGCCCATTGCCGTAGGCGGACAAGTGTGTTGTTAGCATAATGCGAGTGGGTATTCCACCGCATATATTCATACGAGACTATCTCAAATGACGGCCGACCTTGTGCGGTTTTGTAGACATGCGGACATGGTGGATTTTGTGGTGCACAGAGAAACCATCGAGACATTCAAGTACCAGACATGCCTGCCTGCTCTGCAATGTTAACATTTCGTTTCGTATGCGCATCCGACGCGTGTCTTTTCATTCTCCATACAGACAACCATAGATAACCAACGCCAACAACAAATTAGGGAGACACAGGGACACCATCTGTTGCCCGGAAATAATGGCTATGAAAAGCATCCTTAACGATGCCATCTAATGTAAGTTCGCATCATTTGCGCCAGTTCATGGACGTCTATTGGGCAAATCAGAGGAAAATGATTACGAGCATCTTTTATACTCCGATAAACAGATTAAAAGATGATAATTACATCAACGTCTCTTTTCTGTGTCCTTCTCTCCACATATTACTCGCTCCCTGGTTTTTTTCTGTACTTGGAACATTATCTCTTGAAGATCGGATTGAGCCAATTGATTGTCTGTAATGATTGCTTAATAATTAATATATTAATAATTTAAAGCTCTGGTAATAACCAAAATGGTTCCAAGTAAATTACAGATAGGAATTTTTCACTGTAAGGCCCCTACAATTTAAAGCCATTTCCGAAATGCAATTATTACTCTCGGAAGATTGTCAGTCTTTCAAGAGGGTTGGGACCGTGAAAAAGCTTTTTGGTTTTTTTTTTCTAGAAATCGAACTTCGAACCATTAAAGACCATCTGACCACTAACGAATGTTTTTGATTTAAATAATTCACATACATCTCTCCGGAGCGAAGTTAGGGATTTGCACTGTTATAATGCTCACAGCGTGGGCGAAAGAAAGCCTGGGAGAAGAATCTCGTCCGTGAACTAGATCAGTACAGAGAGAAAGAACCGCACCAGGCGCGGAAGTTCTACCAAAGAGTCCGCGGTATGACGCAATTTACACCGCGGTGCACATACTGCAAAGACAAAGAGGGTAATCTGATCGCCGATCTTAAAGGCATCTTAGAGTGATTGAAGAGCGCTAAATGGCCAGCTAACTGAGGAATTGGAGGCGCCACCAATGACCGAAGACCAAGCATAGACAAAGTTAGCAGAGTAATAAATCGCCTCAAAAATAATAAGACCCCGGGATAAGATGGTATCCCAGCGGAGCTTATTATAACTGGAGGTCACGCAATACACCAATCAATTCATGAACTAATAGTGCAAGTACGGGAAGAAGAACTGATGCCAGAAGACAGGCGAAGAGGCATCCCGGGCCTCATACATAAGAAAAGAGATATCACAACATACAGTAATTATCGTGGTATAACGTTGTTGAGTACTGCGTATAAGATTTTCTCCTCTAACCTTCAAGACAGGATAGCCCCATACGCTAAAGTCATCATTGGTCCATACCAGTGTGGCTTCATCCCAACTGATCAGATTTATATCCTTAGGAAGGTGATGGAAAAATGTCTAGAGTTTTAAAACTCACTACACTTTTTATAGACTTTCAAGCCGCCTATGATAGCATAGCCAGAGTAGAACTTTATAAAGCCATGGGAGAATTCGGCATCCCAAATAAACTGACACACGACTATGTGTATGTAGGTTGACCATGACCAATGTTATAAGCCAAGTAAAAATATCCGGATCACTATCAAACTCATTCAACATCTATAACGGGCTCCACAAGAGGATTGACGGGCCTGCGTCCTATTCAACCTGGCGTTAGAGAAAGTGATCCGAGGCTCTGACTTAACGGCGAGAGGAACAATCCTCATTAAGTCCATTAAGATACTGGCTTACGCAGACAACATCGACATCGTCGGTAGAAAACTTGTAGACATGGTCTTGTACTTAATCTTGGGCATGCAGTCTGAGTCTTTTGGTATTGAAGCGAGTCCATCCAAATTCTAGTAACTTTTATTATAGATATTATAAAAATTCCAAGTTCTCAACAAATGAAATAACCAATAAGATTTAAGAATAAATACCAAACGAATGTATTGACTGCGTTCTATTTGTCCTATACTTAAATATGAATTATAAATGCGCCCCTTGGAACCTTGGAGCTAAAATCAATACGAAAAGTTAAAAACTAACTAACTATGAATGCACTCATGTAATAGGTGGAAACCCACAAACTCATGCACACAGTTGGTGCCAAAATTATTACTTAACCAACATAAAATAGTTCTTTTGTTATACAGTTTGGGTTTTATTTTCTATATCTGTGTTGTTGGAAATTTGTTTCCAAAGGTAAAAATGAAATTAAATTGTGTTTTATATGGTGGCTATAATCGGGTATAGTTTGCAGGTTCGCTTCGAAGTTAACCATGCGATGGACGTGCATTAGCATATCTAAAGATCAGACCTCAACCTCACCTACCTGCGAATCACCTAAATTATATATCCCGCAATGACAAAGGAAGGCGGGAAAATGCACATATGTGTGAAATCCTAGAATCGTAAATACATGCTGGCGAATTGATTGATTTATTGGAGACCCAAATTTATGATTCATGTCAATCAAAGTACAGCAAACATCAGTCCATCCGCCCTATCAAGCAATTGGTTTCGGTTTCGATTTATGGTTACGACAATATGTCGGTTCGTTCATAGTATAGGCATACGTTATAATGGTCCATACTCTTACTATCAATACACACACATCCAAGTTAACTCGATTTGGATATATGCTGTGCACCGGTCACAACAATACCACCGCACAGCTTGCCTCATTTCATAATAAAATTTGCGATTCTGGTTGTCAGGTGAAGTGAAAAAAAATAAAACTTTAAAGTAAAACACAAAATACAAATTTTATGATAAAATAACATGATGCAAAGCCTTATCTCGTCAGGCAGAGACTGCGACAGACACAGAGACAGAGCATTGTAAATAAAATACGCTTCGTAGTACAAAACTGAGTAATTTATAGAAAATTCCTGTCACAACTGCAAGTGAGGCCACCCAGACTTAGCTCTAAAATTTACTTAATAAATAACACAAGGGAATCAAACAACTTTATATGGAATTTAGAATTTAAGAAGGGATAGTGTGGTTAGGATTTGTTATGCATTAACATATATAACGCTGTACATAGCCGATATTTTATATTTATATAAGTAGATGTCGGCATTTTTAGTGAAACTTTAAGGGTAAATTTTTATATAAATATATACTTACAAGCAACCAGCAACAAATCAAAAGACTTAAATGGCGTAAAGTTACTATATAGTTAAGAGCAAAAGTTGGGCCTAACAAATTCTTCTGAGCTGGAGAAGTTTTTTCCAAACTTCTGGATTACATAACACGGTTAAGTTTGTAAAAATGTGCTTCGAGCAAAATTTTGCAATTCCCACACATCAATTCAACTACGATGAAAAGGATTTGATTTGGCTCCGTATTGCAATGATTGGATGAGCACCATCTATCTAATATATGAGTGCTTTTACCTTTGTTTCTGGTATTCCATTTTCATTGACCGGTCATGATGAGATAACAATATGGTCAATATATAGATTTAAGTTATTTCTATTTTTACGGTGCACCAAGCATCTCTGTGTGGCTATAACTATAAGACATGTGTACCTCATTTATGTGCTGCAATATTTCGGGATATTGATCTCCACTACTGGAACCCCTCTATCGTAACGTGTTTTAAAAAATATTACAAAAAAAAATGCTTTTTTAAGTTGGTGAAGTACATGTATGTGTCCCGATCTCTCTCGACAAGATACGATAAATGTTTGTTTGTCGTTTTGGTTTTTTTTTTTGACAAAGTTTTACAACACCAGCCATTAGTCTCTCAGTCTTACAAAACAAGAACATAAAACTAAAAATCCTTTCTTAATAACTGTAATAAATTTTATTTTGATTGATGGCTAAGTGCGTTTTTATTGTTGTGTGATTTATTCAGCAGCAAGCGTTCATGCGGAAGATCGAGACGCATTTAAAGACGATGTGATGACTGATTTTGCTTTCCCTTCCGCATCACTCGTGGAGATGCGCTGGTCGAAACATCAATCCGCATGTGTAGGTAAATGTAACTAGCAGTAAAAAGAGATGAGAGCAGTGCCTTACGAGAATATAGCAATATGTGTAATTTGAAATTAATTTTGATCTTCAGACTAAGGTATATACGAATACATAATTCTCTCCGTAGATAGATCATACACCCACCTGTATAGTTAAAATGCTTAGTGACCCTAATTGTCTACCGGTGATGATGAGATCGGTCACAGTCGTTATACCCAACACGCATTCTTTGATTTAAGCGAATGGCGAGTTGAACTTTCAAATTGGTAGTATGATGCGGTTATGTTGGCTGATGACAGTTTTATATAAAAAGACTAAACAGATGGCAATAATGCTGTTTGGTTGGCCACCAAGATCTAAAAACAAAACATTGAAAATCCGCTATAGCTTACTGCGACGAAAGCTTACGAATTAAAATGCACTGTTTCGTTGTACGAGTATGCCAAGGTTCATTGTATCATGTGAAAACCTTTTTAGCTTCTTAATAATTATTTGTTCGTGTCCTCTATTTATTTTACAGTATAATAAAAAGAAAATAAAAACCCAATCAAATAAATATTGCTCATAGGAGAAGCATAGAGCGGAAAGGACCTCTTTCAAGCGCCGTCTGGCAGTTTGACTTAATGCCATACGCCTACTGTACGCGATTCCATTTTGATTTATCTGCTCCAGGTGTTCACGTCCTTGAGGGTTCATTCAAAGGCAATTTTCGCAATGTAATTGTCCGCTCTTCGCAGGGTGTGCCCATTTCTTACGCTTAATTTCGATGTAGATCGGCTTGGCAAGTAGATCTGAGTTTGAGATCGTGTTTGGCCAAAAGATGCTTCAGATTCGACGTAGACAGTTGTTGACCGTGTAAGAGGACCGATTTAACTCTAGAGTTAAAGATCTTTAGCTTGGTGCCCCTGGAGATGTTATACGCTTGCCACACTTTGTTTAATGAATAGTAAGTAAGGCGTAATTCTCCACGTCTTCAATGACTATCGTTGCATCGTTGGTGATTATGGATAATTAGCGGTTGTCGGCCGTTCCGATTTTATTTCTCAACATAGTCTCCTTCAAGCTGGATACATCCAGCGTTTTTCCAATTTTTTTTATTCCTTCCAAATAAAAGGTTTTCTCAAGGCCCTCAGAAAAGGCGTTTGTTTCAGTGATGACCTCTTCGCTAGATCCAAATCTTTTACCGCCCAGCCATTTCTTCAGGTTTGGAAACAGGAAATAGTCGCAGAGGGCTAAACCTGGAGAATATGCTGGATGGGGTAGCAGTTCGTGGCCCAATTTATGGATTTTTGCCATGCTGACTACACATATGTGCACCCGAAAAGAGTCTTAATGGAACAGCACTTTTTTCTTTGCCAAATGCGGTCGTGTTTGCTTCAAATCAATATCGAATCTGTCGGAAAGCTATGAATAATATTTGCCGGTGATGATCCACCTTGGCCTTCTTTGGTGCACGTTCACCCGGATTGTTCCTTGGTGTCTGGTGTATTGTAATGGATCCGTGTTTCGTCCACGGTTATGAAACGGCGTAAAAACTCGTTTGGGTTGCGGCTAAACATCACCAAGCACTCCTGGTCACACGTGGTTCAATTTTTCCATTTTCGTAAAAATTCACGAGGTTGTCTGCTTTCAATGGCTGCCACATACAAACTAAATGACGCAGCTTGCTCAAGTCCTGTTGCCAGTAGTCTAGTAATGGCAATTGGCGAGAACAGTTTTGCATTTAAAGTTACTGCGCGGGAAATTCAAAAAGTCACTGACTTATCCAAAAACCCTCGAATATGTTCCCTAAATAACTAAGGTTTTTTTTTTCGAATTTCAGACGTAATAGAATGTCTCCAAGATCATCATCAGCAAACTTGAGATCATAATAAGCGAACTATAATTTTGCGATTATGATGATGAAAATGATTAATTGTAAGTGGATGCACTCGGTGTACTCGTTGTCCGCCACACATTCAGGCACGGCACACATACACATATATACCCATTCTTGTCCTTAGTTCCACTATCACAACGTTGTCCTTTCCAGATTTAATGCAAATTGGCAAAACGACAATATGCAAATGAGTGGTTCGCAAGCAGCGCAGAGCACTCACTATTTAGATGCATTGTGCCCTGTATATGTAGTATATACACCAAAGAACCAGTTGTGTCATTTCGAGAAATGATCTTGACAAGAATAATTGCGTGCAATCATAATTACAATGGTTAGATGAACGACGAGGATGGCGACGGACGTAGAAACGGGACAACAAGGACGGATGTAAATAGCTGCGAACTAGGTATGTACTCCGGCTACGAGGGTTATTATTAATGGACAAATCAATTTTGTACAAGCGTCCTGCACTGTTACAGTTACGAGTTATGACTGATGGGTTCCGACGTGATGTGCCTGCCCCTTGATACTTATATGCATTGGTTGTTGCCATATAGTTGGCAGCAACATAAAATGGCAAAACGACGCTTGACGGTCTACAACAACTGTATCATTGTAACAACAAGTAAATCTAGACCGAGATTTGTCAGTTTAGATAATTATGATAAATTATTCAAACAAATGGTTGAATAGCAAGGAGGTCTTTTTTGCATATTATACATATTACGAGTATATAGTATATATATACCTACATGCTTCACAGCTAAATGGATTTTAATTGCAACGAGAAGGAATATTCCTGCGTCCTAGCGTCCACCGCCTTGGATAAAATTAATTGCTCACAAAACGAAGCCAATCAGAGACGCGTCAGCTCAAACACATTTGGAAATGCATATAGAGGGCAGTTCAATGGAAATTTCGTTTGTCAGACTCGACCAAAAATCACCAAAATGACGCCTATACCCAGAAACAATGTTTTATAATTTTTTTAAAATTCCAATGCAGGTTCCCATCCCACTTGAATGTCCTAAGAACCCACCTATAAAAAGATGGATTAGTTTTCGGTTGAATTATAAAAACAAATGTGACAATTGCTATGGCACGTGCCGCCGAATGATCCTTTTAATGCCTTTTCAAACAAAACCATGCAGGATTTCCGCCGCAGCAGCCATCAAGTCAATTTACTGACTTAACTTCTTTTGTTATCAAAAAGCAAATTTAGAAGCCACACAGAACAACAGCAATATATGGGCAAATTTTAAAATTACATTTTAAGTTTTATACACCGCGTTAACTGGGCGTAACAACACACCCTCGCACAATCAGCAAAATACTCGTAAATCCTTCTTCCAGGCGTCTATCTGATTGAAGCACAACAAAACTTAAGGGAAATCGACTGATACCATTTAGAGATTGCGCAATATCGTCTATTGAACTTTTTGAAGACCGCTATCAGTGGATTTATTTAAATCCACATGGATTTGTGTTTAAATAAAAATGCTAATTCTTTCAAACACGTATAGGTATAGGTATTCACAAATTTGTGATGAAACGATTGTGTCACTAAGAACAACTGCTATTCAAGCTAATATCATCTTAAATATCTTGCAGAGCTGCCTGTATAATTCTGCAGACTGCTTCGGATCGGTTGGATAACTGGTGTGGTAAAAACGGACTATGGCGGAAAAACAACTGACGTGTTATTTACTTGGAAGCCCAAATACCACTTCTGCATCAAGTTATTAAGATAGATGCGGTGAGAGCTATGTGTCGACTACAAAAGAAAAAAGTCAGGCATGATAGACATACATATTTACGAGGTCTCAGTACTCTTTCGAATGTTCTATAGAGGATAAACAATTCAAGACCCTCTAGTACTGAAAGTTAAAAGGATCCAACATAGATCCTTAGGGGATTTGATTTAAACGAAACAAACAGGAAGCACCGCTGGTCCACCATAAACACATATAAAAATTTAAAGAAAATCATTTTATTTTTTTTATAAAATTTGTATAGGTGTCCCCCGACACCAGCGGCCGATCCATTCCAAATTTTTATAAAAAGAAGAAAATCGGGTAAATTTTGTAAAATACTCCCTTCGGCCTCGGCCTGAAGGGCCCCAAATTTTAATAGAAAGTATTGTCATCGGAAATACACATGCGTGTGCAAAATTTAGAAAGTCGGTGGCTTTAGGAAGTGGGATTAAAAATTGATCACAAAATCTGACCAGCCAGCCAGCCACGGGCACGCGAAGTTAATATAGAGAATTTAAAAACTGCACTGCAACCCAACAACAAAACAACCCTAATCGTAAAGCAAGCAGCGCTGCTCACAGTGCACCACGCACACAGAGTCATCATAGTATGACATCATGATCTGATGCCGCTTTGTGGAAAACAATTTGTATGGGAGCTCCCGATAATTTAAATAGAAAGTATTGTCACCGGAAACATACAAGTGTGCAAAATTTCAATAAAATCGGGCTTTGGGAAGTGGGTTAAACATTTATCACAAAATCTAACCAGCCAGCCAGTCCGGCAGCCTTGGGCACGCGAAGTCTGAATAAAGAATTTAATAAAAATGACAAATTTGTAGTTTAAAAAGTTGCAATAAATGTTGCTAACTAGTGCGGCAATAATTTTTTCACACGCCCATAGACGAAAGTGACTGTTTCGTACGCTATAAACTAGCCTCGAAAGTAGCCCATAGCAACACTAGTTATGTTATGATATAAACGTCTTTTGTTATTTACTACAATCTCAGCGAACACATTGCGCATGAGAAAGAATTCTCTTTTGTTTGTCGTTTGTGATTTCTGCTTCTCTCTCGATTTAGCAGAAAAACCGGTTTGGACGCGTGAAAAATTCATTTCTTTGTTATTTACTGCAGTCACAGCGAACACACATTCTCACATTTCTGCTTCTCTCTCGTTTAAGCAAAAAAAAAAACCGGTTTGGACGCGAGAAAAATAGCGTACATGACTTGCAGAAAAGTGATCATCGTGCTCGTTAGATTGTCAAGCTTCGACCTCGCACGATAAACTCCACTTTCCTTGCTCGTTATGTAATATACTATTTCACACGCCCATAGACGAAAGTGACTGTTTCGTACGCTATAAACTAGCCTCGAAACACTAGTTATGTTATGATATAAACGTCTTTTGTTATTTACTACAATCTCAGCGAACACATTGCGCATGAGCAAGAATTCTCTTTTGTTTGTCGTTTGTGATTTCTGCTTCTCTCTCGAATAAGCAGGAAAAACCGGTTTGGACGCGTGAAAAATAGCCTACATGACTTGCAGAAAAGTGATCATCGTGCTCGTTACGATAGCTTCGACCTCGCACGATAAACTCCACTTTCCTTGCTCGTTCTGTAATATACTATATTCGCAAAACTCTTCGGAGTATTAAAAAAACTCATGCTCGGACGTAGATAAACTAAACGTGAAGACTTGAAGACGAATGCACCTGATGTGATAGCTGATTATATTGGACGAATGGAAATCGTATCTCGTATATTTACCTTAACTTGAGATTCAGTCATTCCTAAGGCGTATGCCAACTTGGCACGTTCCGGCCCAGCCAAATATTTGGTCTGTTCGAAGGTCTTTTCCAGGGCGAAAATCTGTTGGCCACTGAATGTCGGGCGGGTGTGTTTCTTTTTTCCATCCTTTTCCGTGGCTTGATGATGATTGTGTGAGTGGGCGAGGTTCGATGACACTGAAATTATAGAGACGTAAATAGATATTAGTCAGTCAGGAGTAGAAAGCATCTAAATCTCGACAGGAAATACATAGAAAAATAAAAATTAACTGCTGGAAGGAGAAAGCAATGTTATTAATGGTCCTGTATATTCCTTATTGTGACAATTTGTTTGCCCACATTTGTTGCTTACGTTCTGCTAACGCGTCTGACTATGGCGCAGACAGACACAAAATAGAAATTGTTTTTACACTCACACTGCACACTGCACTAAGCCCAACAGGGTCGCTGTCGCCGGGACACAATTACTTACTCATACATTGCTAACGCGGAAATCCCTCAAAGCTTAGCAATGCCTGCGCACGTTATATGAACCTTCAAATAGTCGATGGCCGAGATGGTTCCTTTCCCGCGTTCTTCATATTTAATAATATTTATGGAAGTGTCGGAGAACGCTTTCTGCTACACCCTCTTGCAAATATTTGGTCTCATGTGTCATGCTGTGTATTTTTGGGAGACACAAAAAAAGGACAATTGCTGCGTTGTTGCCTGTTTTAAGGGATTACTTCGCTGTTGTTGTGTATTTTTTTTATTGATTCGCTTGATACGCATTGAAAGGCTGAATGACGTGTAAGGTTCGTCGCGTCGCGTTGTGCGCTTCAGGTCTTCAGGGGTGGCAGGAATAATAAATTAAAAATATTTCCAGCAAGCACCAAAGCGCTTTCGTCACATCAGGCGTTTCGTTGACGGTGGTTTAAGTGAATGAACTTTAAACCGGTTTTTAGAGAAAAAACAGAGTTTTTCAATTTTACGACTATCGCTCCTACACGAATTAACTTTGCATACGACGAGTAAATCTTTTTAACATCTCTTTAAGATACTTATACGAGCACCTAGTACACAACACCATGCATCCAATTTTTTTTTGTTATGCTCAGCATAAAAAAAGTTCGCAATAAAATAACCGTCCGTCGTAAGCAAACCTCAGACAGCCTGCTGGAGTAATTAATTAAAATTCTCCGTGCCTTGCATTGCTTGTTCCATCGTCGTGTAACAACACTCATAATCACATAGAAAGCACGAACACTTAATGAGTCCTTTAACAGCGCACAGCATATTTGTGATGTAATAACATAATGGACGAATAGAATGGGTGCTTCGAGTAGAAGCTTAACGATTATTACCAAAATCTGAATCTGTTTGAATTAATTGTAACAATAATATGGCTTCATTCGGTAAAGACCCTTAAGAGCTGTTTGGTTGGGGTGGTGGGGGGCTATTTAAATACACCAGGAGCAGAGAGCATGAGTGAGGAAAATGGTTTACACATATATTGTAATGCCGCCTTGCTTGGAACAACAATATCAAATAAAGATATGAGTCGGTTTTTTGGCCCACGCACACAACACACTTTGCTAATGCACACCACAGCCATTTTATATAAACCAAGTGAATTAATTTTAAGCGTTCGCCGTTAACGTTTAGGGCTAATTGTTAAATTAAGAATAACGGCACATACGTGCCGTTTTCGGCACCGAATGCCAATTAACCGAAAAATGTTATTGCCATTATGAAACCATATGTAAATGCCAAGTAACGCCTGATTACCGCGTGCGTATATAGAGAGAGAAGGATTTGGGACTTCCTACACTTTGCCCGCTCGGCAGAGCGCCGTATATGTACACTGTGTACGAGTGTATCTTTATATGAATGTGTACAGCGTCGCGCGGAGGTAGTTTATAATTTTATTGGTCACACACAACTGTCGTAAAGGGGCGAGAGATGCTAATCGTTCTCGAGCATCCTTGAATTTTTTTTGGCCATTTAGGCAGGAGCTAATTCGAAATGGTCGCTCGCCTTTCCTTGTGGTCCTGATGCCTGCATACTTCCCCTCGTCGCTTGCCGGCCTGCTTGCTTACCTCGTCGTAAACACTTCTGGATTATACGACATCAGGCAACACAGTGGGGACGGGAAATTATTTTGCGCTGCCTTCGCCTTTGTCGTTTTAAATCATTTCACATAATTAGGGATCATTAAATAATGGGGTGACATTAATTGAACCTCCCTGTGATGCTTGCATTCCGCCTGAATGATACGGATATCTATACGCTTTGGATGAAATTGAATTTTTGATTCAACGAGCATCTTGGGAAGCTGAAAATTAAGTAATGGAAGGCGTTTTGTTTTGTTTTGGATATCGTTAAGCATCAGCATGCAATGTGGATGACGCGGGCAGAGCCGCCGCCATCAGCAAGGAAGGAAATATTTACACATTGTGATTCCCAAAGGCTATCGCATCAATCCAGCAGCTCCGCCAGCTTTATGGAGCATACTGATATACTACTATAAGTGTAGCGAGCTTTTGTTTTCATTGGATTTTTACGAGCAAGCTTGAGGAGAGAAGTGGACATGATGATCATATTTTATTTTATTAGCAACTAGTGGGCGGTTCACTGACGACCATCACTAGCCTCCTGGGCTACATCGGATCTAATTAATTTGCGGACAATTAGCGTTGTTAATCGATGTGCTGTGGTTTCAGTTCCACTCGTGTTTCCTATTAATTATTTTTTGTTGACTTTCTCAGGGCAATTACTTTTATGGCGATTCATCGATACGTTACCGGTATAATAGGTAAGCACAGCAACCGCAGAGTATCGACTGCGTTTTGAAGTGTTTGATATTTTTTAAAATTCTCTATATTGACTTCGTGTGCCCGTGTGTTTGTCTGTTTGTCGTGGAATCATGCAATACATTTTTTAAACACTTCCCAAAGCCCGATTTTATTCAAACTTTGCACACATGTCCATTTCCGGTGACAACACTTTCTATTAAAATTTGGTAGTGATTGGGCTGCGGGGTCAGGGGACTCCCATAAATTTTTTTTTAATAATTACGACATACAGACCATGCAATACCATAATTACTGGATTCTGTGTCTGCTGTCTGTAGCGCTGCTTTATGATTTAGGTTGTTTTGCGGTAAGGTTGCAGTGCTTCGCATGTGTTTTTATTTTTCGGCAGTTATAGTGAAATTCAGTATTTTTATTAGATTATCAGAGCGTTTACATGAAACAATTTTTTGTACCCTTATAATGATCGTCTATATCCTTGGCACAGCGTGGGCGTTAGGAAAAGGAGTAGAAAAGAGGATCTATGAGCTTGTATTTTGAATGCCTGTGAATCATATGTGGGAAGACAGAGCTTGTCAGAGCATACGTGTTGTACGGCTTAAGAACGAATCATTGAACTTAACTGTACGTCCGAAGATGGGCTTGAGGGTATAAGTATTGCGGTAGAATTCAAGGTGAGGTGGCATGCAACTGCCTGTTTCCCTTGAGGACCGCTGGTGGTAGAAGCTATAAGACAGCGGTAAGCAGGAGACATTTCTGCGGTGTTCAAGCGAATCTATTGACTTTGCAATGTTTTCGTCATCAATAAGCTTTAACGCTCACTTTTGAGCTTTGCCGTTGAGTTTCCACCTCGTGAAAGTTGGAAGAACGGGGAGCTCTTTGATGTAACTCTATTCACCGATGGATCCAAAATGAGTAATGGAGTCGGTGTTGGAGTTTACTCTGAAAACCTTAACCTTTCAAGGTCCTAGAAGCTACCTGACTCTGCTAGCATCTTCCAGGCGGAGATATTAGCTATAAGAGAGGCATGCAGAGGCCTATCTCACAATACCGCAATAGCGGGCAAGGTCGTGTATGAGTAGACAGCCAATCTGTCAATAAAGCCATTATTGCGACAAGCAACAATTCTAAGCTCGTTAGGCAGCACCAAGCCGAACTTGGTTCTATAAGCCAATGCATAGACATATGGGTGCCGAGGCGCAGCGACATTGACGGCAATGAAAAATCGGACGTACTGGCAAAAAAGGGCGTGACACTGGATACGGACTGCGCTGAGACAGTCTGCTGTCATTTGAGCTCCGTTAGTGAACGTATTCTTTCCTTTTTTACCACCGCAGCACAGCTAATGCGGAGCAATTTGACCAATTGTACCACGTCGAGTGCGATGTGGCCTTCCTATAATAAAAAAAAAAATCCTCCGAGCTGATCTCCAGATCTCTGAAAGATATCTCCAGAGTGGTTGCCATAACTACGGGCCACTGGCGGTGGGCAGACACGCAGCCAAACTGGGAATCCCTCACAATACCTTTTGCAGGAGCTGCTTAGACGTGAATGAGAAGAATTTCTTTGCAAATGTCCAGCCCTTGCGGCTCTTCGTTTCCGCAAACTGAAAACGGCGCACTTAAGCCCTATTTGAGGACCTCGCCAATGGTGATAGGTGGTTATGTATTGTTTGTATGACATTAACTCGAAGACCGAGAAATTGATAATTTGATAGTGCTGATGCTGATCTTAAGGTGCGTCTTGAGTGATCTTGGCGGTCAAATAAACAAAATTGAATAAGTAGCACCACACATATTCACTTCGAATAAATTTCGATTTACGAGTATACCTTTATTGCTCACGTGACACGTGACATCATGTGATCAATGATAGTTTTAGTATATATTGCTTCACCTGAAGTACAACCCTTACTATATCAGCAAAATTAACTTTTCCTGATTGTGAAGCATAGATAATGCGATGCGTTGATAATTATTTGCAATGCAATTCCATTAGCATCGAGTAAATATTTGTCGCCGGCAAACAGATAAGGAATTTAAATGAAATTCAATCAAATATTTGAACTGAACTGAACTGAATATTGATAATAGTTTTGAATTTCCTATCAAACTACGAGTATTTGCATATTACACAATCGACCAGTGTCAGCCTAAAAATTGCCATCGTGCAAAAGGTACCATATAACAGAAAAGTATAAACTCCTCGTTTACAAAGCGTTCTGCTGTAGGTTCCGTATCCATAATAAGTACAAAATAAACAGCATTTGCTGCTATCATTGCAGAATTCCCGATTTACATGACAATCTACACGCACATAACCATCAACAACATTGTCTAGGAGGGCGAAGGCTCCACATAATAATAATAATATAATATATGTTTCTATTATGTTTGTTCGAATACAAGCACCATTTTGAGAACAACAAGGAGCAGGGATCTTTTAAATCTGTAACTGAACAAAACGACGAACAAGCAAATGTGATGTGCAGGGATGCTCAGCAGAAGTAACAACGAACGAAAATATGAAGCAGGTCTCCCCAATAGATTGGCTTGCACAAACATACGCAGTGCTATACAATGGATATAGCTGTGTTACACCCTATACAGATAATAATTCTCGTGCACACATGAACTCCAATAGCAATAGCATTAGATACTTGCCTGCCTGATGTCGCGTCGTCTGCCAATCTCCTTATTTGATAGCGATACTTGGCGTGTAAATAAACCGAATACATATACGCGTAACACACGACATATGTACAAACATCCGATTGTTTGGGGAGGGTGGACTTTAGAAGAAGAAGAAGAAGAAGAGTGCTGACTCCACATATATCGTATCTTTTGCTGATGATGGTGGCGCAAAAAGGAGACACAAGTGATAAAGGACTTTAAGAACCGAAGGATATATCACGAAACAATTGGAGAGTCTGATGTAAACTCGTCAGCTCTTGTACGAGTACACATAGACCCGTTTTGTGCGAAAAGTGGGATGTACGGGAATGGCAAAGAACTGCGAGAACACCAACAGGCGGGTAACAATTGAAATACAGGAAGGGATCTTCGTGTTGAAGAACAATAAAGCATACAGGAAGGAAGTGACTTGTATTCTGTATACAATCATCCTTGGTCAGCTCTCTTTGTTTTATGTAAATGTGCCTGTGTGCGCTATAAGTAGAAACAAAACAGTTTCGAAATGTGTAGAATCCTTTGACAAAATTATGCGACAAGCAGTACCTATACCATGCGTGATATTACACATTGACGAGTATCTATAGATACATCGTAAATTTGTGTGTTTACGGAAATAGAAGATTATTATTGTTCGCCTACTTTTTGTAAGTCCGCTTTCCGGTTTTTACTTGCATCGCCCATACACGCCCATCGTAATGACACAATAATTGAAATGTGCGTAAAAGTGCAATAATTTTCACATCACTTCAATGCTTGTTTTTATTAAACAAATTTAAAAATTTATATACATATGAATGTATGTACTACGTATTTGGCATCAATTTCGACCGTACTTTGTTCGGACCCTAGTCTCAGCTGCTGCCTGCCTTGCCAGCGTCCACATTTACCCGGCTAGGAATGAGGATCAGATTGAAAAAACATTAGTCAGTGCATCTTGAGATCGCATTATGTTAAACGAGAGCATTCATTAGAGCACATATCTTAGTCATCGCCGCCGAACTAACAAAAACAGTCCCACTCAGAGCGGAGCACTGTCAAAGGCAAGTGTTGCTGACTTTGCGGTGAACTGCCGCCGATGTTTATCAGACCATCTCTCTGCGACAGTGACAACAATAAACAAACTGTTAATACCTCAGTTCATTAAATCTGATATGAATAGGAAGCATATTCCGCTTCAACACTCGGAATATCCATATACTCGCATGACGCGAAGGCAAAATGACTCGTTTAGATAATTACGATATTTTCATAACTTAATGCGGAGCTGCACCCCTGCCAGTAGCTCCACCATTATCAGCTCGTCAGCTCATCAGATCATTAGTAAAGTGCTGCTCCTATACGCACCGACGCGATGACAAATGGTTTTTTCGTCAATTCCCTCGTACGCGTTTATCTACAGATCATTCCGTTCGAGTTATTATTTCCACACGACACAAACCGATACACTTTGCAATGGCATGGTGTTTATAAAAAAAAGTTTTAGGTATGAGACAAAGCTGTTATGGTCTGTTCAGTGATTATTTTTCAACAATCCAATAAGAAATACTTAATCTGTCCTGGCGGAAGAATGTAAAAAAAAATCGCGATGGCTCCTTGTTGTTGGTTTTTCTTGGTGTGTTGCTTGGGAGCCTCAAAGATGTCAAAGATAATTAATACCTAGATGTCTTACGCTTATAGACAGATGCACAAGATTATTTTCTGTATTTATAAGCCATCTATTGTCAAATAATGATATGAAAAATAATCCAAGACACAAACCTAAAATTTAGGTTCCTGTTTTTTATGGCTATTATATTTCACTTCGACATTTAAAATTTGAGTTGAGTTCCTTATAACATCTAAACTCAAGTACTTTTAAATAAAATGGAACACAGATCTTTCGAAATTATCAAGTATGCATGCGGGCATGAGACATCTGTATATTATATTATCTGTTCTTACATGACACTGAATATGTAAAGCAATTTCCTTTCTTTGAGAAGAACAAAAAAAAACACTCACTTGTATTGGATAATCGTTCCCTCCATGCCATCGGATTCGCAACCAGTCCTTGAAGGCCAGGCCAGTACAGATGTGTCCGGTCAACAATGTGGCCCGCGTGCGTTTTCAGTGGCGATCCCTGGCTCTGTGACAAGTATTGCGCCATACCGGCTGCAGCGGCTGCTATTGAAAACCTGGGAATTCCACCTGAAAATATTAAATTAAAGTTTTTGATAAAAAAAAGTGCCTTAACGATGAGTTGCAAACTGGTGGCGTGTGTACAAAACATAAAATTAATTTTGAGTTCTGGTTTTGGTTTTCGTGGAACTAAACTGAAGCTTGCAATCGGCGTTATAGCACTTATAGCATAGACAATTAGAAGCCGGGTCTTAGCGAAAGAACTACAAACTAACAATACAGCAAGCATTCTCAAAATTTAGTTTGATCATCATCATCTTATTTGGCTCTACAACAACAACTACAACTGGACTCTCACAAAAATACTACCCATCGGTGATTTCGAGCCGATGTGATCCAGTTTGGCATCACTTATCTCTGGCGTACGGGTCTATGCCATTAAATCTGGCTTACCACCTTTTAATTATCCAATAACACAAAGTTCGAGAACACCTATGACGTGCTAAATTATTTTTGTAACCCTCACATTTTGACATAAGAACCACATTTACCTCTCAGCCCAACTGAAAATTTTGAATAGTAGGGTACAAAAAGAGGCTATCTTGTACCAATGATGAATGATACAATGCAATAAAAACCTAATAATACTAATATACGAGGGTGGTTTGATAACTCAGTGACTTTTTGAATTTCCCGCGCAGTAACTTTAATTGCAATACTGCTGCCGTCAACTGCCATCCATTAATAGAGTACTGTCAAAGTTTGAGCAAGCTGCGTCATTTAGTTTGTGTTTGACAGCCATTGAAAGCAGACAACCTCGTGAATTTTAACGAAAATGTAAAAAAGTGAAGTTCCTGTGCTGAATTTCAAAGGAGCGTTTGGCGTTGTTCAGCCGCTATTCGAACGAGCTTATGCGCCGTTTCGTAACCGTTGACGAAACATGGATCCATCAAAATACGCACCAGAGACCAAGGAACAATCAAGACAGTGGGTTTTTCCGGGTGAACGTGCACCAAAGAAGGCCAAGGTGGTTCCGTCGGCCAGCAAGGTCATGGCCACAGTTTTTTGGGACGCACGCGGTGTCATAACATCGATTACCTTGAAGCGGTTAAAAGGATCACCGGCGAATATTATTCAGCGCTTTTGTACAGATTCGATATTGATTTGAAGCAAAGACGACCGCATTTGGCGAAGAAAAAAGTGCTGTTCCTTATCAAGACAATGTACGGGTGCACAAGTGTGTAGTCACAATGGCAAAAATCCATAAATTGGACCACGAACTGCTACCCCATCCAGCATATTCTCCAGATTTAGCCCGCTACGACTATTTCCTGTTTCCAAACCTGAAGAAATGGCTAGGCGGTAAGAGCTCATCACGGAAACAAACGCCTTTTTTGAGGGCTTTGAGAAAACCTATTATTTGCAAGGAATAAAAAAAATGAAAAACGCTGGACTAAATGTATCGAGCTTAAAGGAGTCTATGCTGAGAAATCAAACTAACAATCAAACTGTCCAAAAAATCAAAACAACTGTTGATATAAATTGATTGATAAGATTTGGAGTTAATCTCTTGTTTTTTTTTTGTGGTTAGAAAGTTACTCAGTTTGTCTACATGACTTTTTTATGAGTTTATGTGTCCTATTGTATTGAGAATGCGTAGAATAAAAGGTTATGAAACGTGCTAACCTCAAAAACGAGTTGTGTTTCTTCAAAGCACTCATAGTTTCATGTAATGTTTTGCTTTAATAAGTGAACAAATATTCTAATTCCACTTTCAATTACATATTTCTAATTAAAATCTTGAAATACTAGGAGATTTTTGAAAAGACCTGACCTTAAAAAAAGTGTCAAATTCTTGGCGGTGACAAGCGAACTACACAACTGATAATAGTTTATACATCAGAGGATTCTGTAAGGAATTATATCAGAAAAGGTTTCTTGGGGTTTGTACGGTAGGTACCCTGTGGGGGGTCCAGTCGCATCTTAACCTATATATGGGAATGGTGCGGGGCTCTTCCACGGAAATTAAAGGACCGCGGGTACCTAGAGTATCATCGGGATGGGCAAGGTCTTCGTACTTTAGCAACCCAAAAAGGCCTACTAGTACTTAGAGAAAATTTTATTGCGTAGCTCTTCGTATTTAGTAGCTCATTTCGTACACCGTATGACCTGTTGAGTGTCTAGAATAGTTTCTATTTTAGGCGGCCTAGGACAGCTTGGTGGTGGATGTGTTTCGAGGTTCCAGACGAATGTGCTGCCAGGGTCTGCTTTGCAACTGCCCAGGCACTCACCTCTGAAGGAACCGAGATTGTCGATCCTAGAACTCACCAAGATAGCGTTTGGTACCACGGGAGTTGTCCGTGCCCAACGGACCAGCTTTGACCATGAGGTTGACCGAGTCTGGGTACAACTACAGCTGCGGACCCAGTTCGTTCTGGGGATGTAACGTGGCGGCTGAGGTTTACTCTCGAAAGAGGGGAATGCCTGATGGGAATAGTTATGAGCAGCTTAATGGCGAAGAGCGGGTTCGTCCCACTCCAATGATGTAGTTACCTCAGCCCTTTGATGTATTAACTCTGCACCTTATATCCTATATATTGTTTTTATGAAAGAATTTTTTAAATCTGACAAATCCAGGCAGGTCTAGAAAAGTCGAGTTAACATGTTTTTGTGGGCACATTTCTCAGTCATTTGGAAACTTCGTTTTTTTTTTCCTGGACCGAAGTAAACATGGTTTTAAGTCTTCCAAAATTTATCGCCAAATGGAGCTACTCAATGCACCAAACTCTTCAAAACTGCTATATACACTGACACAAGTGGCGAAAAAAGTGCCGCAAATATATAGAATAGACACAAAAAACCAAAAAAAAATCGGAAATCAGTTGACTTTGCGGCAATACACGAATTAAGAAAATAATTTTAGCATTTGCAGCAAGCTTACGAAGACTAATTGCGTAATTGAAAGACCCGAGTGCATATACATCTCATCTTTTCCTCTCCCTTATTTCCTAACGCCCACGCTGAGCTAAGCATTATAAGAGGGTGCAAATTCCTTGAGTGTGTGTATAGCATAAGCATGTAACCTTTACGCTCGGTTGAATTGAAACTTCTTTGACGTTGTGGCAGAAATTACGATTAAACTAAAAGGCTTAGTACCCAAAATTCCAGACCCTATTATCCAGATCCCAGAATTTCCATAGGAACAAGTCTTATAGTCGCATCTTAGTCCTACAAACCGAATTTCATACGAATCGCTTGAAAAATGGCCTAGTGCATCTGTGATCGTAGTAATATCTACAGGGCGTATCCGTTAAGGTGGCAAATACTTAAAGGGGTAATTCCTTCGTGAAAAAAATCGTTGCGTTTTAATGCGAAGAGACGAACTTTTGACCTTACATCACTTCACACCCTGTAAATCTTTAAAGCATCCAGCTACAAGACCAATATTGGTCTACATGTACATATATATATATATATAGTTATATACATATAAAATATAACGATAGAAAACGAGACATAAAAGTGGGAAGCGAGGCACAACGTGTAACAACAGTGTAACAACAGTGCAATAACAGTGTTACACTTGAAAATTGAAGCCCGCTCCGTAAAAAAGTTTCACTTAATCATATTGTTAAAATAATAATAATAATATTCGGCCCGATAGACCATTGCGGTCCACGGCCTAGCTTCTCGCGACCATTTGTTTTGCGCATCATGTATATTTTTGGACACAAATGGAAGGGACCTACAATTTAAGGATCCAAATGGCGAATTGAGAAGCTTTCCGTGATAAGTTATTACCATTGCGGTCCACGGCCTAGCTTCTCGCGACCATTTGTTTTGCGCATCATGTATATTTTTGGACACAAATGGAAGGGACCTACAATTTAAGGATCCAAATGGCAAATTGAGAAGCTTTCCGTGACAAGTTATTACTTTCGGAAAACAATATTGTTATATATATACATAATAAGCTTCCTTTAAATATCGGATGCACCTGGCTTAAAAATTTCTGATCAACACTCTACCCCTACCGACGGCAAAAGCTATTCCAATATGTGTGTGTTTTTCTTTCTTTTATTATCTGATATGAAGTTGTAACATGCAGCTATGTACCTATACCCAACTCACCTCCAGCTAAAGCACTTAATCCCGCCGACGTCACTGGTGGCGGTTTTGACAATATGGTATCAATGCCATGTGGATTGCCAACACCCTGTGAGTTCGTTGTTGCAGTCGTTGTTGTTGTTGAAGAAGAAGTTTGTACAAGTCCCGATGCAGCTCCGTGATGCTGGTGGTGGTGATGGTGACCGTTAAATGATGGGGCGCCGTTCATGGAAGATCCATTTAGGTTACCGAGATTCGCGGATTTCATTTCGGCCATCGAATGTAAAGCTGCAAGCGGTGGACCCAAAAAGCTCAAAGGCAACTTATGATCCATCAACATGTTATTGTTGTTGTTGTTGTTATTATTGCTGTGATGGTGATTGTTGTTATTGATGATGTTGTTTGGCAGACTGTATTTTCTTCTGGATAAATTCTCCGGACTGTAATCGCAGGGCGGTGGAGGACTAGATTCGCTGTTGTTGCCAGTCGTCTCTTCGCTGCTCCTGTGACTGACTGGAAACGATTTGGAACTATCCACACCTGGGCTGGAGTTATCATAGCGGTTACGATTGTTGATGGAGATATTGCACTCAGGGCTCTCCGACTGCAGGCGGGACGACGTCATCGATGATGGATGATCACCCAATCTTAGCGCACTGTCTGCGGAGTAAAGCAACGGAGGTGGCGTTGAAGAATCTTCGCCTGAGCGGGATTTTGTTTCTGTGCAGCCTGATCTTTGATGTTGCTCCTGACTTTTAAGAAGCAGCAAAGAACTTGGTAAGTTGTTATTGTTTGCAGCATAAGCTGCTGCTGCTGCTGCCGCCGCCGCATTGTGATGATAATCCGCAATGGGATCTCGGTTTGATGGTGAAGTTTGATATTCCATAGTGTTGGGCGGCGGCGGCGGTGGGTGTTGCTGGTGAGAACTGTCAAAGCAATTCGTCGTTGAGCTGGCAGCCAGGTGATGGTGCAATGATGGACTTACGTTCGCCGGCGAACTACCGCCATCGCAGTTAGTAAAGTGTTGATGACGTGTGTAGGGGTTAATTAAATCCATATTACCGCTTGATATCGAAGTCAACAATTCGGAATTGTCTTCGGATCCAATCCGATACTGATTGACTGATGCTGCCGCTGCAGCGTACAAACTTTGACCGCTAGTATTTACAACTCCGTTGAAAATTTGATGAGCGGCTGCTCCTGCAAATGTGAAACCGGCAGCTGCCGCCGCAGCACTAAATGCAGATGCAGTTGTCCCACTCGGCGACCGAAATGCCGCCAAATTAAACGCCGACTGAAAAGTTTTCGTTTGACCTACGGCCGCCGCTGTGGCAGCGTTAAAGTGATAATGCGACAGTCTCGACAACTTGGGGCTTTCGGAGCCCGAAGCCGATGCTGTTAAATACGGGCTACCCAGATTGCTTGTGTCGTTTAAGGTAAATTTTTTACAAGTTTCACTGTCACGTGAAATCGATCTCAAGTAAAATGCACTTTTTTTTGTTATAACAGAAGCACCATTGTTTTCTTTGGTTAGGTTACCTGATGTTATTATAACATAAACTATTTTGGCTTTTCTGTCCTAAAATCGACTGAAAGTATTTTTTTTCTTATTACAAACAACACAACACTAATGAATCACAATGAATCACTCCGACGCACGACGTGAAGAAACCAAGGATCGAATTATTTTATTAAAGATGATGAACTGCGAGGCGAACGCCGCTTCCGCTTCCGTAACAAACAACCGAATGATTAGGCCTGGAACTACCGAATGATTACCAGATTGACTATTGTCGCTTAACAATTGACCGAAAAACCTGAAGTCGACCGAAAAAACTTCATTCACTGCAGGCGATCCAGGGATAAAGAAAGATGTGTATGTACATATAAATTATGAGTGTGTGCGCCAAGTCAATCCACAATAGTTGCATGCGTGTGTGCGTTCGCGTTTTCACTTCGTACCCTCTTACTCAAAAATGAAACTAATTTCTGATAACAGTAAATCATGAACAAATCTGTGTTCCAAATTCACTCGATAGTCGCTGCACAGCTCACCATTCACCAAGCAACAGCAACATTTTGGCATTCCAATGTAAATTCATTCCGTTGCCAGCAGACGTTACCAGTGCCTAATAAGTATAAAATAAAAAATAACTTCCAATACCTGGGTGGACTCTGAACTGTAAAGTTAAAATAAACTCTGAAATGGGAAAAAAATGAGAATAATTCATTGCAAATGTGTGTTGAACTTGCACTGGGAACGAATAAAATTGAAACACGCAGAGATTATGACACACCTACTATGTTTGTCTCATCTGCTCTGCTCTGATCTGCTCAAATATCGTATCGTCGCCATTGTGAAAACAAAACATTGACACTCACTAGCTACCTTTACGGTTTGCCATGCGCTGACTTTTGAACCACAATTGAGTATAGAGAGTTCTTCCACTGAGTGAAAGTGCTGCAGTTATTTATTTTGTTTTTAATAGGAAGAGGGGAAGAACAAAATCAAGACCGTAAAAGGGGCGGAGCCTACAGACTTTTTCGCACTTTCGCTGAGGTGGCAAACATATCTCCGTTTCGCTAGTGATAACTGAATAGAGTGTCGGTCTGCTGGCACTACACTCAGTAGCGTGCGGTGATGCAGTGCTTAACCCGTTTGCGCTCTCTGCTATAAAGCAACGTAAATAAACAAGAACTCGATTTTTTTTCACTTTTGCGGAGTCAATGTTTTGTTTGATGCATTCTCTCCAATTGATGGTAGAAGGGAAATTAAGAAACGAACTCATGTCCATGCAGTCACACGAACGCTTGAGATTGGTATATGACGCAAATTGGTTAATAGGATTATTATCGAGAATTGTGATTGTGGTGTTGTGTAGTAACCTTTTAAAAACGTGCTTGGTGTGTTCAATTTTAATATATCTACATGCATAGGTAGTAAATGGATACTCGTAGTTATATGTACTCGCACTGAAGTCTATCAGTAAACTAAGAGACAAAATGAGAGATTTTTACAAGCAGACGTTTTATATAATTACATACGAACAGATATCATTCGTATAGCGTATATAGTTTCACAATTTTATTAGATTTTTGTCGCTCTTCATGTTATTCTTATACAAACACCCACACCCATACATTCGTATCATTACCTGTGTTTAGGAAAATGATATATGAATTTTTGATTTAGGTAAATGTCTTATTAATTACATTATTACGGATGGAAAGGCACACAAAAGAATAATAATATTCAGGATTGTGAGGAATATTTTTATAATTTTTCCGTATTAGCCGAGCTTTCTAACAGTAATAATAATTAATTAACATTTATTTACGATTAGAAAATTCAAAAACAGTAAATTAAATAACTTTTTAATTGCATAGCATATATATTATAGAATAGATTGAATTTCTCTTTAGAGAAGATATTAGAGTTACGATTGAAAAACAAACAAACGGTGATTATGATGCGATTATAGGCAGTCATGTCCTTAGCCTCTCGCATTACAACTCCTATCTTATGCGTCCACGTCGAGTCACTGGAAACTCGGCCAAATCAAGTGAAAGATTTCGCTACCAAATCCGATTTGTATTAGCTTGGGTCGGGGCTAAATAAGAAGGGGACTTGCCTTGGTCGGCGGCGCTTCATGTCGACCTAGGTTGCGGTTGGCCAATCACCACTCAACTGAATTAATTGATTCTTGAAACTAATGCAAGCTTCGCACTCATTTCGAATTTATCAACAATGACCTTTAACCACGGAAAAGGACACGTTTTGGAACTTCGAACATTCGCACGACAACAACGCTTGCACAATTAACAAAAGAATTTCGTAAATACCATCTAGATATTCTTGGTCTTAGTGAGGTGAGATGTCCTGGAGTGGGGGGAAAACGAACATCTACCGGCGAGTTTCTAATTTTTTCGGGAAGCCTGCAGGAAAACACCATGCGAATGGAGTGGGATTTCTACTCTCTAAAGCAGCGAGAAAATCGTTACAAGACTGTTAAGCAATATCCGATAGAATTATTATTGCTGTTCGACAGGTCGTGTTTGTTCAAGTTTACGCACCAACGGAACAAGACACGTTTTACTTGCGTCTAAGTAATTCATTCAGATCAACCATGGAAGAGTGACATCGTTATTTTGATTGGTGACCTTAACGCAAAAGTAGGCAGCGACAACAGTGATTGGGAACATGTCATGGGAAAGCATGGCCTTGGTTCTATGAATACAAGCCGCTGATAGTAGACAATACAGCACAGTCTACTAACTCGCTCGTAAGCTAGCCAACAAGAAACACCACATCAACTAGCCTGTTAAGGCAATAAACGGCTTAAGGTATCTGGGAATCTGAAACCATTCCATCGTCGTTAAAAGAAGGCTTAATAGGCACACTCCCCAAAAAAGGTGATTTGCGCAATTGCGAAAACTGGAGATCCTCTATAATAGCTAGGCGCTTACGGAATGCGTTAGAGCCAACTTTGAGAAATGAACAAGCAGGATTTCGCCCAAACCATTCTTGTACTGATCAAGTTAACACCCTGATGCGTTTAATAATTGAACATTCAGTTGAGTATCGATCTCCTCTGTATATGGTTTTTGTAGATTTTAAATGCGATTTTGATAGCGTGGGCAGATTTTGTCTAGCTGTGATGTTCCGGAAAAACTCATCAACATCATCAAGGAGCTGTACAGCGACTCAACATGCCGCGTCATTCACAACGATCATCTTGGCTCGGGAGTCAAGCAAGGTTGTACCCTCTCACCATTGCTTTTCACAATTCTCATCGACTGGGTGATGAAAATAGTAACCCGTAATCCAACGGGTTTGCCATGGAATGTTTTTCACCGCCTAGAAGACCTGGACTATATGCCGATGATATCTGTCTCCTATCACAATCGCTAGGTGACATGGACCGAAAATTAAACTCACTAGAACTCCACGCTAACAAAGTGGGTTTAAAAATCAACGTCTCAAAAACAAAACTACTTCACGTTAACGCTAGTGGAACATGTGATCTCTCGATTGACGGACACCAGATAGAGGAAGTCGATAAGTTCTGTTATTTGGGCGGCTGGATGTCGTGTGCTCTCGTGTAAACAAGGCGCGACACTCCTATAGTATGCTAAATAATATCTGGAACTCTTCGCAAATCTCCCGGAATCTAAAGCTAACGATCTTCAGATCTAACGTTCTCTCAGTACTCTTGTATGGCTGCGAAACATGGAAAGTCACAGAGTCAAATGCGACTCGCCTCCAAGTCTTCGTCAATAAATGCTTAAGGCGGATACTGAGATGGCCGGACATTATCACCAGTCAAGACTTGTGGAGAGTAGTGCAGCAGGAAGCAATCGCGATCACCATTAGACGACGAAAATGGAGCTGTATTGGCCACACTTTGGGAAAGCCAGCGGACAATATTACGAAACTAGCGCTCGGCTGGCATCCACAAGGAAGCCGCCAAGTTGGCCGTCCTAGCAAGACATCGAAAAGGACAAAATAGAAGAGAAAGCAAGATCCCAGGGGACAGAATGGCGTCTTTCGAAACCTCTGGCGATAAATCGAGTTCGTTGGCGGGCGTTTGTAGAAGCCCTATGCTCCTCCGCGGAGTAAAGGAAAGAAAGAAGAAGAGACGATTGAATTTTTGGCCTCTTATGGAAGACAGATATCTTATTATATCTACATATGATGTTTCTTTTCTTAACTTTTTCTTAGCAAATATATACAGGACCAGGACTAGATCCCGGATGCAGGTATAGACAATAAAGAGAAATACATAGCACCTAATTCTATTTTCGAAAATATAAAATATGTACATTTCTGTGTAAGACTAAACGAGATCCCTAAATGCGAGAACGCAAAACTTCAATCTTATTTATCGAATACACGCCGACCAGACCAGTAGGTATTATGCCCTTAAGGATTGTAAAACGTTCCTTCCATCAAACTTCAATTGATCAATAAAGTAATAAATCATTTAAAAAATATATATGTGTATACATCTACTAAGGATGCATCTAAGAACACGCTGTACACCTTCCACTAAGATCATATCTATGTTATGTAAATTGTACCTTTTTACAGCCACAGAAATCACAAAATAAAATCAATCAAAAGATAATAATTAAAATTTAATTTTTATAACACGATGCACGATGTGTGTGTGTGTCTAAAATGCGGTTTACATTTTATTGCGGTCCAATAGCGAGAATCTTTATGACTATAAGGTGATGTATATTGGCTCTATAGAGTCAGAGAAGACGCAACAGAAAATCGGATAAATTCTACCTAAATCCGAAATATTCAAGTTTTTTTTTGATTTGTGACATCGGTGGGTTCTTTTCGTAAATATATGGTAAACAAATATTATTGTATCAATGCTTTCAATCGCTATATAAAAAAAGACTCTTTAAGGAGCCAACGTGCTTTCTGAATGTTGTCGTAGAAATTTTAATTCGTTATATTTAGGCCAGGAAACAAGTTGGCTACTTGTGCATAATTTGCAATTTGAGAAGCTCTCTAATTTCTTACGATGTTTTACTATTCATACGATTTCTCCTTCTTCTTCAAATCACTCAAAGCACCCGGTGGAGATGGTATTTTTCCAGCGCTCTTACAGAGGGCAATTGAGCTCATCCTGCCGGGGTTGATTGCTTTATTTAGAACCAGCTACAACTGGGGTTACATTCCGTATACCTGGAGAAAGGTTAACGTAATCGTTATCCGTAAACCAGGCAATAGGCCTAGAGGCTTGATAGACTTATTGATTGTAATATCAGAGCCTGGCTGGATACGTCTAGCCCTTTACACTCAAGTCAGTTCGCATACAAGAAAGGAAAACGCACAGAGGGCGAGACCTTCACTATCTAATAAAAAAAATAGAAGGATCTTTTCGTTCCAATGGAATAGCTCTGTGTGCTTTCCTTGACATTGAGGGTGCTTTCGATAACACTGGCTACGACTCAAAAACAAGAGCAATCAGTAGCAGAGGTATCGACGGCTCGTCGAACCAATGGATAAGGGCCATGCTTGAAAATCGACTCATTACTTCCTCCTCATGGGGAGTGTCTGTGTGGGTGACTGCAGCTAAGGTCTGCCCACAAGGAGGTGTCCTCTCACCCGTTCTATGGTCACTCGACATAAACAACCTTCTAGCGGAGCTGCATAGATGAGGCTACATCGCCATTGATTGTGCTGATGATTTGGCGATCATTATTAGTGGTAAGCACAGCACGGTCATAACAAATGTCATGCAAGGTGCGTTACTTCACGTCTTAGAATGGTCCTGTAGAGAAGGGCTTTCCACCAAACCTTGCAAAACCGTTCTAGTATACCTTTTACGAAACGAAGATTGTCCGAGATGGGACCTATCATCATAAAAGGCACTACATTAGAGTATTCCAGTGAGATTAAATATCTCAGAGTCATCCTTGATGAACGACTAAACTGGAACCCTGTCGGCCTGTAGACGCCTCTACGGTAGAACTTGGGGTCTTAATCCTAAAATGATACATTGGATGTATACCATCATGGTAAGAATAATTATCACGTACGCGGCCATCATATGGTGGCCGAAAGTTCTTGAACGGACAACGATAATTAATCTTCTGAAGCTACAAAGAATTGCCTGTCTGATATAACGAGTACCATGCGCACCTGCCCTGGGCTGCCACCACAGCGATGATTAATAAATGGGAAGGTAAACATCGTCTGGCCCCATGGGATAATATCCCAGGGCTTAGACAACCCATACGGTTAATCAGACCTTTTTCCTTTTCGCGAACTATTCCAGCGAGATTTGCATTCTTTTTGACTGACAAACTCAATGAAAGCCGATAGCGTTGTATCATCAGTAAATGAATGGATATAACACAATTTGTAGAAGACAACAGGTCATTAATATATATAAAGAAGAGCGTAGGCGGCAAGGATGACTCTTGTGGCACGCCAGCATTGATCCCATGTGAAGATGAAGAAATACCGTTTATTACAACTTTTATTTTACGGTTCTGTAAATAATCCACAATCCATGCAATGAGAGAGGTGTCTAAGTTGAGCGAACGAATCTTATTTATAAGACAAGCATGCCATACTCGATGAAAAGCCTTTGAAATATCCAGTGGTACGACGCTTGATTTATCTAGATTTTCAATGCTTCGCTCCCAACGTCATGAGTTCACCTGAACAACGATTTTTGCGAAATCCATACTGCACATCGGATAAAAGAGCATTCATATCCATATATGTAGCTCATTAGTCTGAAACTAATAATAGATTCGATAGAACTGACAACAAAGCAATAGGGCTGTAGTTAGTTGGTGCAGATTTATCACCATTTTTCGGAACGGGTTGAGTATTAGCCATTTTCTAAATCAAGGGAAAAACACCAGTCTTTATTGAGATAAAACATTTTGCTTAGCGGTTTCGCCAAAGTATGATGACATCTTTTCAATAACAATATGGCGGAATACCGTCGGGTCCTGGTGCTTTATTAGGGTCAAGTTCTTTAAGAATCTTTGAAACAATTTGTGGCCGGAAATAGTTTTGAGACATACCTGGGCCTACATTCGGGAGAATTGATGGGCTTTGGTTAGATAAAGGATGGGAAGACGGAAAAGCAAAATGCGAAACTAAGAGATAAGCTTTCTTAATACCCGTTTTATAAAGAATACCATTATGAAACAAAGAAGGAATAGTTGAAGTATTGTCTGCAAAGTTTCTTTTTACCAACGCAGCAAACGACCAAAAGCTTCGACTGTTTGAATATGAATCCAAAAATGTTCACCTGCTATATCTCTTTAACGTTTATATGAAATCATACTTTTCTCTTGATACATTAGGCCGGCAAGTGTAACATTTCAGAAGATATAGAAGTATAGAGGTCGGCACAGAGCCACTTTTGCAAGGGATGGCCGATATTTTGTCCTTCAAATCTTTCAAGTTCGCAGCACTTAAGCTATCACAGAGACTAAGTAGCGCAAATGTGGCGATTAGTTGCAAGTACCGCGAAAGCATAAAAGACATGCGATTGTAACAAGAATCGCGCTGCAGAATTGGTCAAATTCGTCTGGAATTAGCTCAATTGCACCAAAATTTGACAGAAAATTATTGGAGTCGAGTTCATTTTACGGATAAATCAAGGTTATGTTTGTGATTACTAAACATACGGCGTAGTGTATGGGGAAGAAAAGGTGTAAGGTAGGTACACTTCGACTGCAGTAGCCGAACGGGAACATTTCTGAGGAGGTTTTGTCATGGCTTGTTTCGTTGAAGGTCGATATATTCAAATTCCTATACATTAATAACGCCGTCTTGAGTTATATTATTGAGTCCATTTATTGGGTAAAGTTGCGATCTGCCATTCCAGAGACACAGATACAGTGGCTTCAAATCAGCCCTAACCGAGGCAGACCATTGACGATACTCTTACAAAGAATCTGGTTTGAAGTATGCTCAGGCAAATTTCCGTTCTATTTCAAAATAAGTTCACGATATTACCTTTCCGCCACCTTTCTTGTATAACTCAGTGTATATACATATAGGTATTTGTCTTTTATTAACATCAAGTTGTTGTATTGTTGTTCCTTCCGTCTGCAAACCCCGTCCAATTTGTTTGTTCTTCAATTTAGAAGAAATTATAAATCTGAAAGTCCGGGATTACATAATTGGTTACAGATAATGATGAGTCAACTGTCGGCCGCCATCTACCCTTAAAGACTTTCTGTTCAGTTTAACTGGATCTACGTGATTGCCATCAGAACCCTTTTTTTCATTTTTCCGCTTCGTCATTCGTCGTGCTTTCCACCATCATCGATGCGGTTGTCAGAAAAAGGGTAAACATTATCCATGGTCTATTTGTAGATATTAAATTACAGATTTCTCGCAGGATTGCGGTAGTGCCAACGTGTATTATGTGTGTAGTGTAGGTACGCAATATGGTATACCTACTCGTATGTGCGTACGATCGAGCATAGAAGGAAAGTTGCGACTATCTTGGCTGCATCAGATGGCATATCCCATATCACCCTAAGGTTATATTGAAAATTCAAATTGAATAAATAGAAAGTTATTGGTTTGTCGTCCAATGCCTATTATAATATCGCAGCTAAGGGATTTGTAGATACGCATCAAGGTTAAAGTGGAAGTGAAAGCATTGTTGACCACACCATACACACACACTCACAAATACGCATCAAAGTCGATTCCCTCCGGTCGGCGCATTGTGTGCTAAGTCATCATTCTGTCATGATGCCCCATCAGAATATTGGCATTTTGCAAAAACGAGGTGCTAACTGCTGCAGAAATCGAGACTCAGCTGGCCGGCTTTATTGGACAGAAGACGTGAAAAAGGGTTCAATTAAATATATAAATCGCATGTTTATCCCCGATTGTGGTATGGAGATTTGCTTCTTCGCATGTTAAGTAACATACGCAACCCGCACTAACGGATGTCAGAAATGTTTGATTGCCGGTTCGTGTGAAGAATTTTTGAAAACTGCTTGTCGTAAAGAACAAGCACAGTATCGTTGACAAATGTATATATACACATATATTTTCAATTTAGAAGAAAAAACTGTTGTGTTCTGTTAAATAAAAGTCCTGCAGCGGTGAAGTTCGAAATTCATGTCCTGCCAAGGGGGTATTATTTAGACTTACAGGCCTTTTAATGCCGTATTGTTCATATATCACCTAATTTCAATTTTCAGATTTTGAAGAAGGACATTGCATATTCGCATTACGCATCTACATCCAAATGTGTCTTGCTCGAAGCTGTTAACCAATATTGCGACCCTCTCTTGGCTCTCGATTTGTTTTTATTAACTTACAACACAATAATTAGCAATGGCGAGATGTTTTTAATTTTTTAATTTCAACATTTTGCTCCCCTTCGACAATAACTGTAATTGAATTATGTTTTTATCCCGAATCGACAATTTCCATTCACTGCAGTGTAATAAATTTTGAAGTTCAATTAAACCAAATGGTAGAGAAACGTATAGCTATGCAGAACACTGAAGAGGGGCAAAACTTGAGATGAAGAACAGTTGTTCTTCGTAAAAAAATTTGAATGTTTTCGATGCCTAATTAATGGCGCAGCAAACACATTGCGATCTTGACTATAAGGAGCTATACCCTATACTCTACATTTTCGCATTGTCGTCGTGTGTCTGTATCAAGTTCTTCTATTGCGCATGACAATTGTAAAACTGTTACTTTTCCAAACTTTGAAAATAATCGTAAGTTAAGACATTCAGATGCTTATATTGTTTGGTTGTACGCCAAATTTCTACCCAAACAGTGACTCACGTGAAAATTGGGACATTGGATAAAATGTTAGCTTCCTTTTTTTAAGCTAGTGATGAGCAAACGCAAGAACAATACCACGGCATCTCGGTCTTGGTATTGGTTTTAAGTTTAGCAGGTTGAGTCATGGTATTGGTCTTGCATTGGTGCCTTTAGTGTGTTGGGCTTCGTATTGCAGCCTGAGTCTTCGCATTGCGGTCTTGCTGGGCAACATTCTTGCAAATAACATTCTTGTAATATAAGAAAGGAGCCTACTGTATAAGTGTCAGGAATGACGAATTTCATAGACATCATTTGTGCTCCGAATATTCTTTTTTCAAATTCTATACATAAACTTCGCGTGCCAGTGTATTTGTTGCTGACTGGCTGACTAATCAAATCTTGTGGTTTTTGGTTTTTTTTTTATAATTTGCGCACCCTATAATGCTCGGCTATATGCTTGGCACAGAAGAAAAGGAAAAGGAGGAGAAAAGAGGAGATGTCTATGAGCTTGTGTTTTGAATGCTTGTGTTTAGGATTCGCTTAGACGACAGGAGACAGCATTGGGTTTTAGTAGCGTTAAATTCTACTCGATTGTTTTCTCTCCATTTTACTATGCTCTCCAGGTCAGACTTTAACGTGCTTAACATACTTAGTAGTTTGAGTTCCACATGAGTTCCTCAAACTTATATGAGTAGCAGAGAGTGCTGTCATCAGCGAAAGAGTGAATTGGATTAGAAGTAATGGACAAAAGATCATTAATAAAAATGAGAAAGAGTGTCGGGGACAAAACAGAGCCCTGGGGAACGCCAACATTTAACTGATGTACTTTAGACTTGAAACCGTCCAATACAACATGAATTGAGCGGTCAAAAAGATAACTTCTAATCTAATGAATCGGTTTTTTATCGACTCCGTAAGCACGCATTTTGGACTCAGATACTAAGATATTCAACTCTCTAGGTCATGTGGAAGGTTGTTAAAAAGGATATCAAAGAAGTCGAAAAAAAATTTCAACCCATCACAAGCGCCATGCGCCACACACAACACGGTCATACTCGGAATATAAAAAACGCAATTTTGGACTTAGACAATTACGAAATTTCAGCACTCTAGGTCGTGTGGAAGGTGGTTAAAAAGGACTTCAAAGTCGTCGAAAATATAGACAGAAAGGGGTCAAAAAGTTTTTAAAAAAACACCAACCCATAAAAAATAAAATTTTTCATATAAATCATGAAAGTTCAAAGTTTGTTAAAAAAATATATGGGAGCCTTATAACTTCCGAATTTTTAAAGAAAATGTTGTCAACGGAGATTGAATAAAAATCGGGTTAATTTTTATAAAATGTATAGTACGTACACCCATATTGTTTTCTTGTTTTTGTAAGAGTCTTGCAATCTTGCAGACATGGTATTGCTCTTGGTCCTGGTCTTGCAAGAGAATAGCTGGTCTGCAAGACCAAGGCCAATTTCGCTCATCCCAATACTTCAAGCACAGTTAATATACTACAGCACCACGTCATAACATACATACGATGTCAAAGTGACTATCAGCAGGTATGCGGATATTGAAAAACTCACTCATCTCTTTAAGAGTTTGGTAGCTTAAGGCCACCCTTGACTCCAGTGAGACCAATTCCAGAGACTTGATTGTTCTCAGACTGTCTACATAAATTACAGTATCAGTTGTTGGTGTTATATTATGTTTCAGCCAGGTCAGAGCCTCCTCAATCGCTTGCACTTCAGCCTGGTAGTTTCTGCAAAAGTCCGGCAGACGAATATCTCTCTACCATCAAACTTCAGTCCGTCAGTGAATTTTACAGACTTGATTTTCGGTGTAGAGTTATGTCTCTAGTGCTCCTCGTAGCGCTATAAAGCTTGGAAACCCTTGTTGAAGCATAATACAGGAATTGTTCGCCAGTTCTGTCCGCAGTTAATCGTCGAATGTCCTGTCAGGAAACATTTCCACTGATCTATTAATGACAGTCGCTTAGCCGTATGAACCGCTCTCTACCTTTTGTATATATCTGCCGGAGAAAGGTCAAGCATAACCTCTAGGGCACATCTATTGTATATATGTTGTCCTCAGCACCGAATTAATGTGAAAAGTTTGCACCTTCTCTATCATTTTCATGCAAGTAGATTTTTCAAGACTTTTATTCCCTATCCTAGCGGTGTAATTTCAGCCTTTCTTCATCGCGTCCCATTAATTATTTGAGCGACTGTTATCCATATAACGTCAAATAACTTTCCTATTTACCTCTCACTTTTCCATTTTTGCATTCGTGCAATTTCTTTTTTGCACTTGTATCGATTCAGGCACGTCACTTTTTTAATTAAGCAATTCAATAAGTAAATTACGAGTATTAGTGAAGTTCCCAATTCAGGCATTTTTTTTTCTCTGAAGCATATTGTGAAACGCTTTAACTAATGTGTTTTCTTGGACGATACAGGGTGCGCTAGCTAACATGTCGAAGCAGCGAAGAGGATAATCTGCTCGGAAAGATTTTGTTAGAATGAAACAACTTCTGATACCGTTCTTAGTACTGCAATAGTACACAACACACTTCACATGACGATGAATGCAAACATGGGGTGTTTCTGGTTGATTGGAATTTTCATTCCATTTGCAAACCATTCAGCACGAAACCCTTTGACAGCTAAACAGTGGTTTTGGTTTTTGGTTCAAAATATGTAAATCCAAAGTGACATTGGCTCGAAATCGTGACCGGTGAAGAGATTTTTTCCGGAGTTCATGACCGGACGCTGGTTGGAGAGTTAAGGTAGAAGAAAATGCGATAGTAATGTATCCCAAAAACCATAATACCATTGATACGAAAATCCCAAAAAAACCAAAATAAAAATCTCAATTTATATAAAACCACATTTTACACTGGGATGTTGTGAGTGGGATTTTGCTAATTGGGATTTTGGTTTTTATATTTTGTATTTGAAAATTCGATTTTGGATGGACCCTTAAAAGCACATTTGACAATAGGATTTGTAAAATGGGATTTAGTATTTGGGAATTTGACCAAACGCTAAAATGTCCAAAATCAAGTTGAAAATTTGAAGAAATGATATTCGTAGATATCCAATTTACACCTTTATCAACTATCCACTATCCCAATGGTCAATGCACCACCCTGCAATGTAATTTCACGTTCTTTGCGCGGCATTGTCATAATGTTCCACAATTTGCATTGAAGGAATAACGCGTAAAAGGTGCAGAGGTTTTTAGGTTGCAACACAAAATGGACGAAATTCGTAAAAAAAAAAATACCACTGCGAATTTATTCGAAATAGCAGTAAGGAATAAAACGGCGGGGCAACGTTTTCCTCCTTGCAGCAGGGGTGGGTTATAATGGATGTTGTCCCGCATCGAGTGCAATAAGAACTCGCGAAAACAATCACCGTTCCAAGAGATGATTTTTTTTATGCTGCTGCTGCTCTTTCATCCCATAGCGAAAAGCGAAGTTTTTAAAAGCAATAACGGCGAAATGTCGCATATTTTTATGACGTCCTCCGATGCTGTTTTTGCCAACGATTTTCCCGTTTACTCTTCCAATTTTTGTATTTTAACTGTCGAAGCGCTGTCAATTTGAATTTGTTTCCAATTCGTGCTTCGGAATTAAATTAGATCTTCAAATGGAATACAAAAAAAAAAACAAAATGAAACTCCCGCGTACCCCCGCATATCCCTCGCTCAGATTCGCTTATTTTCGATTCGAATGGGAAGGATTTTTTGTTTGTTTTGTGATGTCATTTGTGTCAAGCGATTGCACGACTCGGTGAATTGCACAAAGTGAGGTGCATCAAACGCACCAATTCTAAGGTCTTGGACGTTGGACCTTCATTGGTTTTGTTCGAAAATTGGAAGAGGATATTTATAAGTTATGTCAAGTATATAACAATTATCTACTATTTACGTATACAATGATGGATCCAAGATAAAGGATAGAGTCAGTGATGATGGTGAAGAGACAGACTTCCTGACTCGACTAGTATCTTTCAGGCGGATATTCTAGCGGTAAGTGAGGCTTGTACAGGATTAAGACATGGTTGGTAGGTAGGTAGAGTGAGTCAATTAGCGCTAGTGCGCGCCATTTTTATGCCACAAATCTCGAGGGACCTAGCATGGATATTTATGTGGTTTAAATACATACTGTAGCGTCCAGGTACGAGATCATTTCGTTGACCCTGTAATCAGAGAGCTCTTTCAGGTCGTGCAAAAATGGTTTATCTAAAATGCGGAGTCTTGCACATCTGCAGAGGAAGTGTATGCGAGTTTCTTTCTCATTTTCATCTTTGCAACTTCTGCAGAAATTGTTATGCGGTAGCATAGCAGCATGGCTGCCCACTGGCCAGTGTCCCAACTCTGGCAATATCCTTGCGGGTTCTAAATAATAACTCGGTGGTTTTCCTTTTGCTTTAGGATGGCCATCAGACTGCTCCACCTGAGCTGTGACTTAGTATTAAAAAGAAGAGAATTGGTTCCTTGACTGAGCTCATTGGACAGCTAACCCTCTCCGTAGAGACGATATCCATAGCGACGCCCATCTTAGCCAATTTGCCCACTCTCTCATTACCCTTTATATTACTATGCCCCAGCATCCATGCCATACTATAGCGATTTCCAGGAATTAGCTGATCGATGTCAATTCTTCTTGGCACTGTTGTACGAGTTTCGGGTTTATTGTGGTCGCAAATATCGCCCTTATGGCTATCAACACATATACCAACCCTTCCGATTTGTGCGTTGCTGTTGATTTAAAACTTGGCTGTACTTGCCTGGTCCTCAATAAGCATGGTTTTAAAACAAGGTCCATCAAATTCTGACTGGTAGAAGTGGTAGAAGACGTACGCTAGAAAAATTTTCTTGTCCTCTGATTATTAGCTTCGACCTTCGGGCTCGCAATTATCATATATTATCAGCAGAAGAACGAAACCCACCGTTATCGGCTTTAAAGCAATAAATGAACGGCTTTGCACACTTCGCGTGCGGGGCAGATTTAAAAACATAAGCCTCATAAACGTCCACGCACCTTCTTAGAATCAGTCGAACGGGAACTCCATGCCTGCCCTCAGTATGATGTTAAAATAATTCTGAGGGATATGAATGCAAAAATAGGTAGGGAGCCAGTATTCAGGCAGTACATTGGCACCCATAGCATACACGAGAACCCTAATGAAAATGGACAACGAGTTAGAGATGGCAGCAGGAAATAATTTGGTCGTTCAGAGTACAAGGTGTGCGCGTAAGCATTTCCACAAAGCCACGTGTTAATCTCCTGATGGAACCACTCGCAACTAGATAGACCGACGTGCCGCCCCAAACCCGAACCTTATGACGGTACGAATGTACCGAGGTGCCAACGTCGAATCGGACCACTATCTTGTTGGTGTGGTGCTTCGAGTGCATCATCAAGAAAGACTGGATCCGCGAATCAGATTCGATTCAACACGGCTGCCCTACGGTCAAGCGATAGGACCCACACTAAATGCAGGGATAGTAAGTCCTGGGGCTTAGATGTCGGGCTTGGAAGAGAAATGGGCACGTCTTAAGAATATTGTCATTAGAGCTGCTGACTCCATCAAAGGCAGTAGTCGTAGAGATCGGAACGACTGGTTCGATGACGAATGTAAGCTACCGACTGAACGTAAGTATGTTGCGTATTAAGCAATGCATGGTATAACGTTGTTGAGTACCGCGTATAAGATTTTCTCCTTTATTCTTCATGACAGGATAGCCCTCTACGCTAAAGTCTTCATTGATCCGTAATAGTGTGGCTTCATCACAGACAAGTCATCAACTACTCAGATTTACACCTTTAGGCAGGTGATGGAAAAATGTCTAGAATTTCAAAACTCACTACACCATCTTTTTATAGACTTTTATAGACTATGATAGCATAACCAGAGTAGAACTTTATAAAGCCATGAGAGAATTAGGCATCCCAAATAAACTGACACGACTATGTAGGTTGGCCATGCCCAATGTTATAAGCCAAGTTAAAATATCCGGATCACTATCAAACCCATTCAACATCTATAACGGGCTCCGACAAGAGGAAGGACTTGCCTGTGTCCTCTTCAACCTGTTGTTCGAGAAAGTCATCCGTGGCGAGAGAAACAATCCTCTATAAGTCCATTCAGAAAGTGGCTTTCGCAGACGACATTGACATCGTTGGTAGAAACGAAAGAGCTATACAGGAAGCTTTCATTTAGATCGAGTCAGGCGGCAAGAAATCTGTCACGTCTACGAGCAGAAGATCCAACATTGGTCTGGTTGGCCCGCATGTGCAAAGAGAAGCCTCCTCAGAAATTCCTTTGCGGTAGAATTTATGGGCCACAACAGTGATGCAGGCGCCAGTTCTATACGCTGGAAGGATGGCGTAAAGCAGCCCAGCATTTAAGGATGCCAAACTGGATGCCACCGGCCTGAAATCAGGACTCTAAAGAGATTTTGTGGCCAGGCCAGAGCCAGACCCCGGTGCAAAGCTAATTATTCTTTTCCAGGCTATCTTGTATATAGGCTATGGCCGCCCCTAAAAGAAAGCTTATCCTTAAGTTAATTGATTAGATAGGCAATTACAGTAGCAACAGTAGTGTAGCGATCAATGCTGGGCCATCATCGAACAACTCATTTCGATTCTAACTCCTGCGTTCAGTTACTGCAATTATGTCTGTGCGTAATTAAATTACTATGCTCCTGATCCTGTCAAGCTAAACCTCAAAAACAATTATTTGCTCATTTGGGACCATCGATTAGCATTCATAATGCACCAATATTCGTTCAAATTTAATATCTCGTCGATCGAATGTAACGAGCAGTTTTGCTTTGATTGAGATTCACTGTTCAGCATTGGCAGAATGTATTTCCGTGCCTGAGTCTGAGCGCGTTACATGCATTCCAGAGGCTTTGGTTTAATTTCATTTACAACACGTTCCAGATATTATTCGGTCGTTAAAAGACCTGAATTGCCGCACCAACAATCCGACATTGTGTACTTGTGCTGATTTCGACATAAGAACGACAAAAATGACATTCACGCGCTTACATTGAACAGTGTCCCGCCGGATTTCGAATTCAGCGTACAAATACTATATGGATTCATGGACGCGAATTCTGCTCTGCTACCGCAAAATGCGTGTTTATTAATTAAGAGCATTTGTTTTCATTAAAACGTTTTAATTGAGCAAGGAGCGCACTTGTAGTGGCGCCAACATACAAGTACTGGTTGGCTGCGAAACTCCTCTACCCACAACCCTAACCCATCAAGAACCCTTTCAGCAAACTGCTCTACGCAGAGTTTTCACAAAATTTGGAGCTTTCCGAAATTTTACATTTATAATAATTAATTCGCGGCGTATTAAATGGATTGTGAGTGGGGGCGCTCGCCGATGCCGTACACAACCCGCCGCCGTGTTGCTCTTCCCGCAGATGTTGAATAAAATTTATTATTGTGCTCGACACAAAACGACGGCGACGTGGTGAGGCACCAACCATCCACTTGTTTTGTGCCCCGCAATGCAAATAACAAGAAAACCAAGGGAAGGAATTCATGGATATTGTTTTTGATTTTGTTTAGTGCTTTGACACGACAATAATTTGGAAACGATACAACGTTGGAATAGATATTCATCGGCACTGTTTATGCTGAGAGTCAATCCAGAAAGATTGAGCAACTGAGCATCCTCTACAAAATACAATCAAGGTTTAATTTTTATAAAACTTTCTATGATCTAAGAACTGGGTGATTTTGTCGAACCCCTGTTCCAGTAATCAAGGGATAACTCATATATCATATTTGCCATATGACGTCTATTATTGCTTAAAGCCACGCTTAGCTTAGGGACTGATGTATTATTAAATTTTATTGCTTCCATATATCATCTCAATGCATAGGTACCTATACTTACAAGGCGGTACTGTCCTAGATGTGGGCGAATTAATCGGACAACTGTAAATGTTTTCGACAGTTGCTAGTATATATGGTTGCTTGTAAATATTTCAGGGGATCGGAATTATCTTGAGGTACTCGTGTATCGTCGTAAGACGTTGAAAGTCTCACATGTAATCTACGTTTTCGTTGAATTTTCTATTTGACTATATGCAACGTCTTCATGCAATGCTATATAAAACGATAGCTTCTTGAACAGCCTCTGTTGCGCCGGAATGAACATTCGCTCCTTTTGTTTTCTTAAATGTGCGACAGGGGAGTAATTGAGTGAGCCGCGAAATAATTTACGCAAGGGTTGCTTTATGTTGTAGGAACTTTTTTCTAAAACATCGGATAAATTGTTTCCAAGTAAAACAGTAAATCGTTAACGCAACAACAAAAGAGGAAATACTAATCTCCTTCTAAGAACATGATTTTGGACATCCTAAGAGCACAAAGATTGTTATATTGTACAACACATATTCAGTACCAGGCCGTATATAAATTTTGTGTCTAGTCGGACACAAATCGAATCATCATCCTGTCGGTCTAATACAACACAACTCATCATTCTTGTTGTGAGTTTCGAAACTGAATGTTTTGCTATCGAATTTTAAATACCTCTGGAATCTAAAATATGAATGATATGCATTTTTCCAATAAAGAGTAGGTCATCTGTGGGTTTCTTCCCAAAAAGAAACCAATGGGTGATATAATATTGTTTTGAAAAACTCAAGAATACATTTAATAACTTATGTGTGAACAATTTGTCCAAATGAAAAAGCATACAAAAGCATTTTTAGAAATTGAAAAAAAGTTAGGAACTCAAAATTATAAGCGGAACTTTGAGAAACATTCGAGAAGCTTTGAGCGTTGGCTAAAAAGCGTTATACATACTCCATAGCCGAATATGACAGCGGACGTATAGAAAAGCTCTCAGACACAGTAGTAAAACAGGATGTTGCAGATAACACACCAAACGCTTTTTCTATAAAATTTTGCACGTTAAGTATGACTTAAGGCAACTAGGTAAAGATCTTAGGTATTGGCTCAGATCTCTATGGCATGGAGATAACCTACCGTAACATGGATGTCAACCATATTCTGAGCCTAGTAGGAACTCAGAGCTTTCAGAGCCGCTTAGCTGTCTGAGATTATTTGTTATTGGCGCAAATATCTATAGCTTGGAAATAACCTACCGCATCAACATGGGTGTAAGCAAATAACTCCTCTTTATAAGAAATGTCATAAACGAGGTGATATTTTCGTAAATAAAGGGTGGGCCATCTACTGGTTTGTTTTTAAATCATAGGCTATGGCAACACTTCTTTTCACGATTTGCTTGAAATTTTTGCAGCTCGTCAGTCTGATATTCCGCGGTACGAAAAAATTATGTCTTCGCTTGAGGAGCGCTTCGAAATATTGAAAACTTATTTTCGAAGTTGTGTAGCCGAAACAGTGGGAATTTTGAAATGAAATTTGGGTCGTGAAAGAGCAAACGGAACCGCTGTATAGAAATTAGTGTAGAAAATTCGTTATAAAGGCTTGCTATTGGATAACAGAAGTGGTCCCCGAGCTTGAACAGGGCGCACGCCCGAGAATATTGGCAACCCATAGTGTGGGACAGAATCCATCGATTTCAACTCGACGCCAATCGCAGCAACTGGCCATTAGTCGCACCAGCCTGAGGAGAATACTGCACAAAGACCTCGGATCATTCACCTACAAGGTCCAGCTGACTTAGGAGTTGAAAGCAAATGACTATCCGCTTCGATATCAGTCCTATGTGTGGGCCATAGACCAGTTTGATTAAGACGTCGGTTTTGGTCGAAAAATCATCGTTTCAGATTTCCATCTCGGGGGCTATGTAAACATACAGAGCTGCCGGATTTGGGGTTCGGAACAGCCACACGTAATCGTAGAGAAGCCAATGCAACTACCAAGAGTGACAGTTTGGTGTGGATTTTAGAGTGGTGGCATAATTGGCCGATTTTTCTTCGGAAACTCTGCTGGAAACGTCGTTACCGTCAATGGCGACAGTGCAATACTGACCAACTTTGTATAGTCTCAAAACGACACCATTAGTGTGGACGACCTTTGGTTTCAACAAGATGTCGCCACATGCCATACAAGCCAACTGACAATCTATCTCGTGCGCGCAACACAAAACCTTCTCTATAGAAAGCCCAACTCTACGCATACTAATGCTGTAAACCAAGACCAAACGCATGTGTGTTTGTGGGATGTGAATACAGTGTACAAAAAATAAGTAGTCGCAAAGAGCGAGAAACGTAAGATGTGGTAGTGGGAAACAGAAAAATTTTATATGGATTTTGCTCTTTAGTTGATTACTAATCCAAATACGTTTGGTCTCAATCTAAGCATGTATCTGTGTACGATCGGAACAGTTGGGCTTTCTATAGAGAAGGTTTTGGCGCAACAACACAACACCACCACACTTATAACAAACAAAACCACCATTTATGTATTAATAATGAATTAATAGAAACAAATGATAAATTCAACCAGTAATAGGAATTTAAATTGAAGAACTAATTTACCCAACACAAATAAATTACACTGTGGTGTGAACTGTCAGATTTTCCAATTTTATACACCACGGAAATGGTTGTGGTGGTTGTTATCTTGTGCACAGTTGCCGCCTCCATTAAGCATGGAAAACTACCCGCAAAGAAACCTACACACATTTCATATTTGAGCTATTCCATTTGCTGTATTCTATTATGTACAAATAAGTTCTTGCCATAACTTCTGGTTTCTCGCAGCTACTTAAGATCTTTATTATGAGTAGCTACTACTTTGCTATTTAACTATTAACACTAACCCTATAACACTGTACTATTAGATTATCGAGGCGTATGCTGAGGCAATCTGATGAAAGTTGAGCCTGTTTATCTGCTTGGTGTTCTAATATTCTTCTTAAATCCTTTCACCCCCTCGACGGATTTACAGTGTATGTCATAATGAAAAAGGCATCGCCTATTTTGGGCTTTATTTAAATTGAGAACAATTGTGAAAGTCACATTTCTTTTATCATCTACTCACAACTACTTTGTATAAATTGGGAAGTCATAGTGGAATACAGCAAATGAACACACACCTAACCACCACAACTCCATCACCGTGTTGTATAAATATTTGAAAGTCAACATGAACTGTCACTCTCAGTGACAGTGGTATTTCTTTTCTGTGCGCGTTGGTCTTGCTAAAAATTTGTTCTTCAATTTTTCAATTCTTATTCCTGGCTGTAATTTATTTGTTTTTATTTATTTGCCATTAAAATGTAAATGGTGATATCTGTCTGGCTTTTTTGTTATTTGTGTGGTGGTACATAGTGTGTTATTATTCTCTTTAATTTTTAGCATTTCCCTTTAGTTGCCATTGTGATGAAATTGACGCGTATGAAAATGATGTTCGATGAATAAAAAGCGATATTGGAAGATATTGTATTAGACCAGTCAGTGGTTTCCGAGCAGTGATACGCGGGCCTATGGTGGGTCCGGGAGAAACTCCAAAAAGGTCCGTGAATAAATAATATATCTGTATTTTCATCTAGCGAGTCATTTTTTCAAGCACCATAAAGGCAGAATCGATGGAACCGACAATTGGCCTTACCAAGCGTTCAAGACCTTTCTGCACAAATGATGAAAGACTGATTGGTCTGAAGCTTTTAGCTACTGAATAGTCGCTTTTGCCTAATTTCTGGATAAAAGCTACTCTAACATTGCATAAACATGTAGGAACATACCCGAAGGCCAAACTAGACATAGTATAAATCAGTTTTAGCTCGTCTATAAGTCTATGACATTATTGGGTTTATACCATCCGCACATGGTGCTTTAAAATCCTTGAAGGACGAAATAGAGAATTCTATTGCCTCCGATTTAGCCACCTTTCCTGCTACATACCAATCATATCTGGTGACATTTCTTCCATCTGGACCCAAGTTGACACAATTAGTCTCCTTTGGCACTCTGCTTCCTGGGAAGTGAGTGTGGAGTAAAATGTCATTGACCTCCTGCATAGAGTTGGTGAAAGTGCCATCAGATTTCCTGAGTGAGTTAAGTTTGGCTCTATTGTCTTTCTGAAAGATTTTGCAGAGCCTTGCTGTTTCTTTTAGCTCATAACATATGCGGAGCAGAAGTTCCTATAGGACTCGAGCTTAGCCTTCTGTACTTTTGCCTTATATTTTTTCTGCTTACTCCTATAAGTCTCCCAGTCGCTTTCAAGTTCTGTTTTAAGACTCTATTGAGAAGCTTCCGTGAGCCCTTGCGAAGTTTTTGAAGTTCACTGTTCCACCAGGGAACAGTATTCCCTTTCCACTCCTTTCTGGCTGGACAGAACCATTAAGGATTTACACATAATTTGTGTTCTTTATTTAATTTCAGCCTCGTTTGTACGCTTCCTTTTGCGCCTCCAAAAGACTAGTTTTTGCTTTAAGAGGCTCTTGGAATTTCGTTCAGTCACTTCTTGGATTTCTACCGGCGGGAATTTTGTTAAATTCGGCGCTTAACTGAAAGCCAATATATCGATGGTCGGACAATAAGATATCTGTCATCACTTTCCATCCTTTGATTTGGTTGATCATCTTGTCGTTTGACAGCGTTAGGTTAGGTTATGTTAGGTTGCGGTGGCAGCTAATGCTCACTTAGACCATTCTTGGTCCTTTGTGTTACCACAGGATCTTATACCTTTTCAGAAGATCCATTCAGAGCTCTTAATGAACCGAAGTATATCTCGCACTTTGCCGTTTTTGATATCTGATAGGTTTTTCATTACCCGCTTACCCAAGTGCTTGTGCCTTCTGTGCATTAGTGCCGGACATGAGCAGAGAAGATGTTTTATGGTCTCCTCCTCCTCGTCCATGTAGCTTCTGCAGAAGTCATTTCCCATCCTCCTCGCGTGTTTCCCTAGAAGGCAGTGTCCTGTCATTATCCCTACAACCGTTCTTAGTTCACGTCTTTATAGAGAAATTAGCGCAGTTGAGCGCTTCAAGTCCAGCTTCGGCCAGACCTGTCTTGAAATATTACAAGTGTCGGTGTTTTCCCACCTTACATCATTGTTATTGTTTCTGCCTCTTTCCGAAGCTCAAGTTTCAGTGTCGCGATATGACTCCCTACCTCTTACCTTTCCGGTAGCAGCTGGAGAGTCATACCACGGCTGGCTAACACGTCCGCCCTGCAGTTCCCTTCAACATCTGTGTGGCCCGGGACCCAAATGATCCTTATATTGAACTGTTCACTCATCTCGTTAAGAGAGGAGTGACAGCTTAACGCCACCTTAGATTTCAGCGAGACCGCCACCAACGATTTTATGGCCGCCTGACTGTCCACGTAAATGATAATCTTTTTTGAAGATAGTACTCATAACCTCTTCAATCGCTATCACCTCAGCCTGGTATACGCTGCAGCGATCAGCTAGACGGACGACACAGATGCTTATTTCAGCTTGTCACAGAAGACGCCTGCTCCTACTTTACCGTCTAGCTTAGAGCCATCCGTGAAAAACTGTATTGTTTCATTATCGGTTACGGATCACCTCTTCCAGTCCTCTCTGGAGGGTATTGTTGTCCGAAAACATTTTTGAAAGCATAACATTGGTGTTATTTATGTTATTTATTACTAAGTCTGTGGAACAGTTGGAAGTCCTCCGTTGTCCGTTTTCCGCTTCCCCAGACGGTATGCTGAGAATTCGCATCGCATCCAACAATTAGACCCAGCTTGTTAGATTCAGAGTATCTAACCAGTTCCATCAGTTCCCTTGATGGAGGGGGGCTTAGCTCATGGAGTCATATTGGAGATAAGCAGATGCCACAATGGTTTCTGCCTTTCTCCCACATATTTGTTAAGATATTTTAACTGCGACATGATCTTGAGAACAATACTCTCGCAGTAAATTGGCTGAGATATTTTTGGAATTATCAAACAAGCCCGAGGACTGCGATTACTGCCTTCATGATAAAAGACAGTGTGCCCCGATTAATCATGCCTATTCCACAGATACATCCACGATATACCAATGGCTCTTGTACAAGGATTATTTGAGGTGATGTTTGCAACTTCGCATAACTACTCCATTTCAGAGCTGTAACCGATTTGCTGATGATGGCAAATTATTATTTCATTTCCAGTTTCATGAGCGTATTCAGTGTCAGTACTTAGGAGGAGGATTTCTTCTTGAATTTCTATTTGGTTGTATCGTGTATATTGCCTATATCCCTATATATGAATTATATCTTCTTGGGCATTGTTCTATTGGCGCCAAAATACGGGTATTAACAAATGTGAAAGAAATAGAAAACAGGATACCTATGTAGTTAGTAAAAATTTTATTTGTTTTCGTAAAAAGCGAAGAAACCAAAAATACATTTTATAATACAAAGATTTAAAGCTACAGCTGAAATGGCATCGGCCTTCGGAAGGTTTGCAACGATCTTACATATAAATACACCTATCTATGACATACATAAACACATACTAGTACGTACATTATGTACTCCAAAACATTAGCAATTAAGAGCTAAGAGTTCGCTGCACCTCTATAGCAAGCTCTTAACGTTGAGTTTTAATTCCTAATATCCACGCGTAGACAACACAAAAATTCATTTTTTTTTATTAAGTTTTTGAATGTAAATCTCAGTCTTTCAGATAAATTATCAAGTCCCCCCCGCCCTCCCACACCTGACTCAGCATCTTACGACTAAGATTACAAATTCTTATAAGATATTTACAACTCAATATGAGTCAGAATTGTTTTCTTACATACAATACATAGATCCTTAGGACGACGATTAGCTAACGGTTAAAATACTTACTGACTAATGGCACAATATGATTGGATTGACAATTGGATTCACTGCTGAAGTGGGGTTCCCCACACTACCCCACCCGACATTGTTCACATTCTGAACCATAAATGCCTTCATGGGTTCGAAATGACACTAAGATCCTTCAAAACTTTGCTTGCAGCAATTGTTCTATTGTGGACCTTTATGTTGGAAATTTTGACTTGAATTGAAATTCCTAATCTTGATTCAAACAAAGCCGACCAGAAAATCGTAGAGAGGGAAGTTTTCAAAATTTCTCATCGTCTATATTTGTCCGATAATTGTTCAGGCCGTGGGAGTTTCGTTTCAAGGTTCCAGTCTCGCAGTCGTTAAACGTCTTGGCAAGAACCTTCGGAGTGTGGTTGTGATGCATGTTGTTGGATTTGTTCATCAGGGTGGTGCCGGTGTTACAATTTTTCGTCGAGCCCGAGCTGATGTTAAAACTGCACTGACGCTTCACCTTGGGTCGAGCTTCATACATCTGTGATGGAGGCAAAAACAATGATGATGACGATGATGATGATGAAGTTCCTCTGGTACTTACATCTTTGGTTGGTAAACTGGAGTACTGATTGGGGTATGAATCGTAATTTGATGAGGGCGTCGTCGTTGTGTTGTTCTTCACCGGTGGCACTGACGGAAGGAACCGTCTCCGGGTGAGCCAGAAGGTCAGCAAAATGGACAAAGCATACACAAGGATGATAAATGCTATAACAGAGCCGAGCGTGGAATTCGCTGCAATGAGTGTGCCTGGCAGAATTTCAGAAGTTAGAAAGTTAATTCCATTTTTTATTTGCTGTCCTTACCTCCACATGGATCTGGCACACAAGCGGCTTTTTCGAATTCATCACCTTGGCACTCTGTTGACGTCGGTTGTTCAATAAGACACTTTCGGTAGCGATAGCGAATGGCATCGTTCGAACAGGAAGACCACTCACTCCAGTTACTCCAACCGATAAAATCTGTACATGAATTAAAGAGAGACATTTAGGTTGGAAGCAAAAAAAAAAGATGATGCACTTACCTCCACATGGTGGCATTTCGCACTTTTCCTCTTCACTTGACTTTCCAGTGCAAGATCTCTCTTGCGGACCTAGACATTTTCGTGTTCGGCGGCGAATACCCACACCGCACGACACCGAACATGACGACCAATCGGTCCAGCAGCTCCACTCGTTGGGCGTTACATTTGGACTAGAACTTACACAGGGGTGTGTGTTGCATACTCGACTTGCCATCGTTTTGCCATGGTGTTTGCTCTCCCGCTGTCTATACTGAATGCCACCTCCACAGAAAACGCTGCACGGACCCCAATCCCATGCGGATCCGGCCGAGTGCTCCACCCCATCGGCCGATGGCGAGTGCTCATTGTGCCGCAGACAGGTGCCATCAGCCCGACATGTCCGGGACTCCTCTTTAGATAGGGATATCTTGATTGATCCAACATCAACAGTGGTCGCCTTGCAGGTGAATCGAAATCTTCGCTCGACGTGAGTTCCATCATTGATGTCACTATCATTTAATTGCACAAGCCATGGAGTCCATGGACTTATTTTCTTTACTTCAGGGCAAGCATGGGTATTGCAATCTTCGTAATCGATGTTGCAACCAAGACAGTCCATACCGCCATTCTGCGGCACAGGATCATTGCACAAACGGCGACGAATTCTAAATCCACCGCCACACTGTGCACTGCAATCACTCCACTGACCCCATGGTCCCCAGACGCCATCGACAGCCTGTTGCTTTGGCGCTGGGCAGGGTGGAAGATGCAAACAGTATATCTCAGCACGGTCTTGACCAACACAAGTGCGGCCACCATGGGCGGGTTTCGGATTTCCACAAGACCGTCGTCGAGTTTTCACCGCCATGCCACAGGTTTGTGAACAAGCTGACCAAGCTGACCATTCTGTCCAACCGCCGTTGACTGTGCAATTGGTAACTTCCATGTGTATGCCTTCGCAGGACTTTCCACCATTTCTCGGCAGGGGGTTATTACAAAGCCTCGATCGGCACAAACACAAACCATCGTCTTCGTCGTGTTTCTTGCATTTGAACCAATCAGTCCATGAAGACCATCCACCGTCAATGGGAGCTGTCAAAACTGGACACTTGAGATGTTCCGCCTGAATCCAGTATTTGTGTAGATGCTCTCTGTTTTGCAGTGGTGTACACTTCTCCATGAGTTCGTTCCAACCGCAATACGGGTCCATTGCATTGAGACAACTCGTCTTGGAGACGTGGCGATCACAGTGCTGCGCGGGAATACGAATAACGGCCATCTCAGTGGCAACATACAAGGAGTCGGTCACCTTTAGATACTCTATGTTATGGATGCGTGTCGATGGCTTCTTCTCCGACTGCCAGACTTCCACAAGGCAAGTCTGAACCGATTGTCGGGTATGACCGGGTGTCTGTCTTAGTACTGAGACTTTTTTTATCAGATTCTCCTCCGTCGAAATGTACAAAATGTGCACCCGTTCGGTTGTCTTCGTCTTCGTCATCACCGTGATGTCGAGGGCAATATGCACGAATATCTCCAAATTTGAAGTGTAGATGGGATGCGCTGTTATCGGCTGAATCGCCTGATCCATAAGTTGATAGCGTGAGGACTCCAGCAGGTGTTTGTACCGCAAATTACTGGTTTGATTCTCACACTGGAATTGGCTGCGGTGTGGCGAATTTGTCTCCTTCCAGCTGGAGTCTGTGTGCTCCTGATGCTTGAATGGCCCCATGAAAGCGTCATTGATGGCCGTAAGATTAAAGGCGCATACAGCCGACCCGCGAATACTATTCCTGTGGACAACACAACGAATCGGTCAAAATCAAGAGTTACAAAAATTTTTTGTCATGGGAGGACTCAAGGACTCACTCTGGCGTGGTGAAGGTTGCATAGAGAATATCTTCCTCAGCCGAATAGGTCATGCCTTGGATTTCGTTGAAATAAAACGGGTATTCGCCCGGCAGTGAACAATTCAGGCGTGCCTTCAGAAACGATGTCCAATTGTCCTTGAGAATCTGATCGCCGCCCGGATCCGATTTACAAACCCTTGCAATCCGCGAGTACACAACCTGTGGACAAAAAGGGGCGAAAAAAAGATGATATTTCACTCTCCTCTTCTCCTCAGTAATCAGCGCCGCCTTACCTTGCCGCAATTTATGTATTCAACAGCCGTTTCACGAAACACAAAGTATATGAAGGACCCAGCTTCGAAGCTGCCAACAAATTGTGGGTTGTTCAGCCATTTGGAGTTGTACTGCTTCGTTCGAATGATTTTATTGCTGACCCCACTGCTGCTGTGGGCAGAGGCAGACTGTGGAATGCAGAACATTGCATGTAAGCACACGTAGTATGAGGAATGCTGAATGTTGACCTACCTTCGAGACTGCCACATCGGTGCGCAAGATTGCCGGATCCGATCCAGAAAAGTCTGTCGTTGAACCGACAAATATTTGTCCACTGTCTGACATTAGAGCTGTTATGTTAGACTTGGGATTGAAGGGGCACTTGCCAACACCATTGTCCAACGCTGTCACCGTCAGATTCTCCATCTGCAAGGAACACGAACACACACACACAGCATGTAAATACCAGACCCAGTATAAAAACACGTTAGCGCGACTCACCTGGCGCCACGAGCAATGCGGATTGAAGGCGTACGTCCCACACGCGTACAGTTGGTTGTCGTGGCTCTGCAACACCATGATGTAGTTGCGACAAAGGTGCTCCGACTGGCCTTTATCTTGACAAGTACGAATCTGCGATGGCGTCGCCTCCCAAAGGGATCTCTCCAATAGCTCCAAGTCAAAGGACATGCGGTAGAGGACATCTCTAAAGGAAGAAAAAGAACAAAGAAATACATTATTGCGTGAGTACGGTCTCGGTGGTGTGGTAACCCGTTCGGCCTCTAATCCAGTCAGGCAATCTCGTCAAGTGCAAATGCACAAAATGTTTCTAAAGCGCGCCTGACACTTTACACGCCAAGCCAATCTGTGAAACCATCAAACTTCGTACCTCACGAGTTGATGTGATGTTGATGCCCAGAGATACAAGGTGGGCACAAGACCACGACGCGTACAGCGCAGCACGTTACAGGTTTTCTGTTTAGATTGCGTTCGCTTACTTTTCCTAGAAATGTGGCACACGCCACAACCAACACTCGCAAATGTGCGAGAAAAGCTCGCACTCGATCACGGAGCACAATCGGCCAATGAACTACAAACGCAAGGCAAACCAGTTCAGAGCGCGCCGTCGGGACCCCATCTGCAGAATGGTGCAGTTTCGCGTTTGGTTTCATATTTTTTTTTATTAGATGGACGTTGAATGTTGGTGGCAGTCGTCGCCATCACCATCGCCATCGCCATCTGTGCACACAGTCCGATGCAGTGCAGCCATCCATCTGTCTGCTCTCTGCCTACTCCATTCTTTTATTGGCGTCGCGGCGCACACAACACAAGCTATCTATCGGTTTCGTATTCCGAATCATGGAGAAATCGCGACGCAACACAATTTCCAATAGCGCCAATTGATGGGCCGATCGCCGATGCAATGCAAGTTTCGGGATCATAGAAGCAAATGATTGATTGCTTGTTGGTTGTGGTAGTGTGGGGCAAGTTAATTCTGGAGTTGTCACTGGACCACAATCGCTTGCCACCACAGAGTTGATTTTCGGCGACACTGATGTGCTCCTCGTTCATATGCGATAACATTGCGAGTGGGCATAGTGCAACAACAACAAAAATTGGTGTAATTGGTGTACGATGTGTCGTGTCGTGTATCGTCCGCACACCACTGCTGCAAATAACAAAAAAATACGCCATGACCCATTAAGCATCAGGCAATATGCACAAGCGTGACAAGTGATCGCTTGCAAAATCGGCTTAAGTCAGAGCTAGCGCTAAAGTGCGAAAGTAGTTTCGGTTTCAGAGGCGCGTTGCGACTTGCGAGACAGGAGTGGGCGGCAGGCTAGCGCCTTTAGGTCGCCTCAAACAAAAACATCTAGATACGATTGCGTTTGTTAATTAAGTTGCTATTGCGCAACCAGTTGATCCATTCCTAGTGCGCAGGTGCATACCGTGCAGTGCTTATAGGGCAATAAAATGAAGAAAAAAAAAAGCGGAGGCGGAAATACCTAACATTATAAAGAACTTAAATGCAGGTTATGGTTATTGCCACAAATCCATGGCTGCCTGCGAAATGGTATTTATTTCGGACAGATAAGTTTTGATTTTTTTTTTTTTTTTTTTTTTTTTTTAATTTCAGCTTGAAAATACGATCCACTTTGAGCTATCAATTAAAGCTGCTAGTTGGCCATTTAATTCTGTGTCTTCGATCATTGCCGAAAGCCCAGCCAACCACTACACTACTTGGATGTGATGCAAATGCTCACACAACGATGAGTCGGAAAACACCGATACAAATGAGAGGGGTGAGTACCTTTTAGAGTTTTTGGTGAAGGAAAACCTACATGAATATAATGTAGGCAGAGTACCGACTTTTGCAACTAGAGTAAGAGAAGAAGTACTCAACATCACCTTCGGAACTCCAACAGTGAGTCGAGTACTCAATAGGTGGAGAGTCTCCTCCGAACCATCTCTATCAGATAATAGGTTAGGCTAGGTTGGGTTTACACACTTAGACCGGTTACGGTCCATTGTGGTACCACAGGATCAAAGCCTTTTATCACTTTTCACTTTATCACATTTAGTGCAGTTTTTGACGTCTGATAAGCTATTTAATGTGTAATATCCCAAATGTTCCAGTCTTCCACTATCAAGAGCCGGACATGTACGTACACAAGAAGTGGGATACTGTTTCTTCCTCTTCGGCGTTATCGCAGCTTCTACAGAAGTCATTGAACTCAAGGCCCATCTTTCTAGCATATACTCTAAGGAGACAGTGCCCTGTTAAAATACCTAAATACCTAAAATCATCATCATATTTGGCTCTACAACCGGGGTCCTGGCCTCCCGCAAAGTCTCTCCACTGGTCCCTATTTTGACGTCGCCCTGGTCTACGCCATCCTTCCAGCGTAGGCTTGGCTGGCCTCGCTGTCGTGTTCCATAAGTCCTACCGTAAAGGACTTTCCGAGCAGGATCCTCTTCGCTCATGCCAGTCCACCGAGCTTAAGCTTCTCGTCACGAGTCTTCGACATCGCGGTAACGCTCGTAGATCTCATCATTATAGAGTGTCCGGACGCGTCCTTCCTCACATACGGGACCAACAATTCTCCGTAAGACTTTTCTCTCGAACGCGGCTAAGATGTTAGAATGCTTTTTGCTAAGCATCCAAGTCTCGGATCCATATGTAAGTACTGGTATGACCATTGTCTTGTATACCAGCAGCTTGTTAAGTTCCTGGATTTGAAGCGTGGTGCGATCCTTGCTCTATGTACTGTTCTAGTTCACGGACGAGATTCTTCTCCCAGGCTGCTTTCTTTCGCCGGTGAACTGGTTTTTCATAGCTTCTGAGCGCAACATTCTTACGTTCAGTCGCTAGGTTACATTCGTCGTCGAACCAGTCGACTACTGCCTAAGATTGAATCAGCAGTACTAATGACAGTATTCTTAAGGCGTGTCCATTTCTCTTCTACGCCCGACATCTCAGCCCCAGGACTTACTCTCACTGCATTTAGGGCGAGGCGTATCGCTTGAATTTAGTTGTTTCTGGTCTCTTCCTTGCGAAGCGCAGCCGTGTTGACTCGAATCAGATTCGCGGATGCAGTCTTTTGTGATGATGGAATCCGCGCTAGGAGCACCATACAGGTGGTCTTTCTGGTTGCGGGTGGCTCCATCAGGAGATACTTTTCTCTTCTTCTTCTTTTTCATCAACTGGGGAACTGTAGATGCGTGAACATTTATGAGGCTTATGTTTTTAAATCTGCCGCAGAGCAGAAACTCCGCTTATAGGGCCAGAACCGTTCTATGGCATAGGTTACCGCATAATGCGGGAAGAGATACGCAGTATAAGTAATGCAGCCGCTTCTGTAAGATGTGAGAATCTCCAGGCTCTACGGCAAGCAAAGGAAATGCTGGGGAACTATAATCGAATCGAGGTGTCGCCTGATATTGGGACTTAGTAGAAGAAATGTAAGAATCATTACGGGTTTCCTAACAGGACATTGCAAACTGAAAGGGCATCTAAAGACATCAAAATTAGGAGACGATGGCAGACTCTGTGGGGAAGCGTAGGAGATCCGGTGGCATCTTCTCAACGAAAGCGGAACAACGAGATCATATGGAGCAACTCACGTAATCTCGGAGTCTACGCGACGTTCACTGAACCAGCTGCATATTATTAAGTTCTTAACAGGCATTGGTTTGGCGAGGGTGCTATAGGGACGGGCATGCACTGTGTCCTCATGGTTCGCAATGCTACTACGTCAAGAACCCACAGATGATGATGATAACTGTGTGTTCTTTTTGGAGGCGCAATAATCCGTTTTTTAAATTTTAACGCCTTACTAATGACAACATTTGAAGATACGAATATACGAATAGAATGATACGAATAGAATACACCAACAACGACAACAACCACAACACCTTTCCACGACGATTGGTTCTGCGCACCGAAAGCACCGCAATGCCTATCAAGACATTGGGCCAAAAATCCTCAACACAACAGGTTTGAGATTTGATCGCCTGGATCCACTTCTTACATTTTCTTTATTATGCTTTCATATGCGGCAATGCTCAGGGCTACACAGTGCCAGCTTAGGATGAGCATGTTCATGAGTTGCTAACTGGCTAGATAACTGAGTTATTGAATGCTTCACTAATGATCCATGATTACACTATGCTACCGCCATCAAGCGTAGACGAAGTCAGCAGAGAGTTAAATCGGCTCAAAATTAATAAGGCCTCCGGTTTAGTTGGCATATGGGCGGGCGGATCTCCGGATCGACTCCCGATTTGTGAAGCTGCAAAATGATAGTAAAATATCATTTCAGTTTTCATAGCAATTTTACTTTCTTTTACTAGTAGTAAAAGTACTACAAGTAAAAGTAGTAGTAAACTACTATGAGAAAACGCAAAAAAATAATAAGAGGAAAAAAAATGTAATATACATTTACTGAAGATTCTGGACCCGTCCGTAAAAGAAAGTCGTGTTGTGCCCACACCTCCATTTTTAATTTTATATATGCCATATGCCATATTTGTTTATATTAAAGAAATCATTAAATGTCGCATTTGGACTCAAAAATCCTTCAACTACTTAACTGAAGAACGGTTTTCTGTTTACGCTTTTGTGATTATTTTTGTCAATCAAGAGTTGCAATACGAATATGGTTTTAGTCCTTTCCTTACCATTAGAAATGTATTCGAAACTCATCTCTCATCGCTTGAATTCCAAAGGATACCGACTATGGCCATCGAGCGTTTGCAGGCAAAACGAAAGCAAACTAATTTGACTAATAGCGGCACGAGAAATGCAATTGGACACCCAGTTATCGCAAGAGCTCAAGTACCCAGATTAATATGTGTAGCCTCACTTACAATGGGTTTCGGTTCATAAAAACAAACGAAAGTAAACGAAATTTTTTAGAACTACAAAGAAAATCACATCACACCATACTGGCGTTCTTTTGATACTCCATCCCAGATATCTTTCGCTGCATTTGACCACTTGACAGTAGACCCTACAGACATGCATACATAATAGATATCGAATTACAAAAGAAAGCAAAAAATAAACAAAATATTCCCAAATAACTTGCACTGACTGAATCCTTTCTCATAATTCACTTTATCGCTGGGTTCTGGGTGAGCGGCACGAAATCTGATCAGGAAGGGACTCAAGGAGAAAATTGTTGTAATTTTTTTTATTTTCACTGTGCGTATCCTGTGCACAGAAGAGAAAACATAAAATTTGCTTTAAATTATGGAAAAGAGGAAATCTTATCTGTACTGTATGCTGTTTTACAGTTTATATGGGATTGGAGGCAGTTAGCAGAAATTAAAGAAAACATTAAGGAAATGTGGCACGCACGCAAGTCTAAAGAACATAACTCGCACACGCACCATTGTTATTCTAAAACTGAGGTGAAATATCATTATTATCATTATATCATTCACGAGCTTTTAACGGAGACATAAGATATAATAGCAGCATTGCAGCAACTCTTTAAGTCTTTCTCAAACTTCCATAATGGCAGCAACACTATCAAAATTTTAAATATCTTCGTTATAAGACAATTTACATTAAATTATACAAACTAGGAGCTTAGGTTTAGTACGTTTATATAACGGGCTGCTATACCACACTCGTGAAGTCTATATTTCAAAAACTAATTGTCATTAACTTAACAAAACCTCTTATAAAAAGTATATATTCCAACTCTGACCGGCTTCGCGGTATAAAATGTATTTTTTTCTAATGTACGCACGCTGAAGGGGTTTGCTTGCAACTTTATAATGCAGCGCATGCGTTCTGGTTAAAATCACCCGCAATAACGATATCAGAATGGGGATCAAGAGATAACATTCTAGTAATAGAGTCAGGCATCAGTGCATCTAACTCATTACAAGTTTAGACACTGTCTGTAAATAAAGCAGTAGTGAATGCTATGCTTTCGCACTTTCGATCTAAGCCCATGAATGTTGCACACATCGAATTACGACATCAGTTACCGAGCGAATGAAATCCATCCGTTAACGAGTGATCGAGTATTTACATTGGGATGATCACTACTCGTCACTCGTTCACGTAAGCGATCATACCAAATAAACATTATTCAGTCACATATGTGGTATTTCGTCCCCTGATTTCGCACATCAGACGAATAGGACACACACAGATACAATCGAAACAAACCGTGACCTGAAGGACATGATACAGTAAGGCAGGCCGAATCTTAGTTTAGAGTTTTTAGACACTTAGATTTAAAGAATACCCAATTGAAGGACATCAATTCGAAATTAGGTGAATTTTTCGTCCTGGTGTTAAGTAGGAAAGGAAGAATGAAAAGCTCCTCTTCTGGGAGGTTTATTTCAGATCAGACTGGATAAAGTTCTGGCGGGTCATGCGGGGCGCCTTATGTGTTGGATTTTGATAGATCGGGCAAAACAATTGTTTAATTTCTGTACAATTGACACATTCCCAGGCAAAATTGCAGACTTTTGTTTAGCCAAGTTTCATAATTTCACACACAACGCTTAATTGAAGTAACACACCTAACCATGTACTATAAAATACACTAAAGGTAAAAATACATTCAGCTGTAACGTTGTAATATTTACAAGAGGAGGATTTGAAGTCTAGTTATTCACTTCACCAATACGAGTAAATCGAAAATTATGTGTCGCTAGGTACAACGACAACTTATTAAGTGATTTGCCCGCGGGAAAATTCCTGTATTCCTGTGCGAAAAATTACATAAAAGACAACGTCCAGCCCGCCTCGAACGATAATTCGCTTTACGTTTATTAACTTAATTCTGTCTTTGCAGGTTCCGCGGAGACTGTAGACTGCATCCAAATACGAATGTCACTTGTAGTGGGAACGTAGCAATAGCAACCATCTTCTTCTGTCCCAGAACCAAACAAGATAATCGCTCCATCACAGTTGTGCGTGTATTTCATGTTAATGCTGATGCCGAGTGAAGATAGATTGGGGTTATCAGCGGAACGAACGTTTTTTATTACTGTAATTGTACTTTGACTAGCCAGAGAGAGAGAGAGAGGGAGAGAAGAAGAAAGAGAAAGATAGTTTTTCTTAAGCGGGATTTTTTTCTTGAAATTTATTTGTCTTCTTGTTTGTTTGTTTGTTTTGAGCGGTTATGCCTATACTCTACGTTTCCAGCATTGATATCGCAATCGGTGCTCGTGACGTGACGTTCGAGGATTTTGTAAATGTAATTTTCTTATTTACTTATTGACCTGCGTCGAGCACTCAAAAGTCAAAATCACTACACTACTCGCCATACTGTTGTTAGGAAGCCCTCGCGGCGCGGCTTATCTACTCAAGCAATTGATTATTTTTGATAGGTGATGGATTCGCTTTTTTTTAGGCGTACCGCGTAGGCATGATTAAGTGGACACATAGTTATTTTATTCTTACCTGGCTCCGACAATAACTTGATTTCTTGCGACATCGAAGAGCATCTGAGAAAATGATGTAGTGTTTGAGTCCTCGAATCGAATTGAATGAGACATGAGGTCTGCGAAGAGGAAAAAATCGTTAGAAAAGTCAAACTTATAATCACAAGGTTGTTATGTTGGAACAAAGCAGTAAAATGGTAAACAAAAAAAAGGCAGCTTAGTTCTTCAAACTGAACCTTCCATCAATGGGGAAAACTCATCACTCATTAGGCGTGTAAGCAATTCTTTTTACCTTTACTCTAAGGTCTAAGGTCGAAGGTCGAAGCTTAATAAGTAAGTAAGTAGCTATTATTTTTACCTTTACTATAAGTTAAAAATAACAGTCTTTAAGACGGTTTCAATAAATGAAAAAGCAATCAATAAACAGCCGCATGGCAAACCCAAGTTCGCAATGACATAAGCAATTAAAGAAAAAGCAAAATGGCCAGGAGGGCTAACGAAGTATGACTTAGTGTTTGCTACTTAAAGTCTTTATAATATGCTTCATTATGTCATTTTCTTCTTTGTTGATTTACTCGAACAACAACGATACAGTCACTCGCTCCACAATAGGTGGTGCGTTCCAAGGAGAATAGTTTTTTATCTGAAGTAAATTTCGTTATCGCGTTTCTGGTAATCAGCGGAAATTTGCTTGCGTGTAAAATCGAACATATTCTCTATGCAGTATACATTACTCGAGCACCCTGTTAATAATTGAAAACAATAATTGCGCAATTGGCAATTTGGCTCGTACCCCGCCAGCCAGCCAGCCAGCACACAATCATCAGCCGTCGAGGAGTATTGCTCGAAACAGAGCTGAAAATGAAAACGCTTTGAATAAGCAAATTAAGAGATAAAAAACATTCCGACCACAGAATAGCCATAGCAGGAAGGTAACAAGCGAGGAAGAGCGGCGAAATAATTGGTTTCCTTTCACTTTTATCCACACACAAAGCGGCGAAGAGCGATCCCGCAACTTAATTTATGGTACAATAGATGATGCATCACAAAAAAAATGGTCAGGAATTGTGTTGTAGATTTCTAATTCAATCCTACTTTCTATTTGAGATTTGAAATGCATTCCTAGTTACTATTTTACTAAATATTCTGAAGCGAGCTGAAGGGCTACATTAGCGGATAAAAAAACGGCGTCGGGCCTCAGATTCTCTATCCGGTGGTTCTTTAAAACGGGAAAACAATCAAAGTAACCAGAAAAAAAATAACTGAATTGTTTGGTCAATAAGGACCAACTGAACAAGTTTTGTCAACATTTTATAAAAAATAAAGCTGCCTATGTAGCCAGAGTAGAACTTCGTAAAGCCATGAGAGAATTCGGTATCCCAAATAAACTGACACGACTATGTAGGTTGACCATGACCAATGTTATAAGCCAAATAAAAATATCCGGATTACTATCAAGCCCATTCAACATCTATAACGGGCTCCGACAAGAGGATTGACTGGCATGTGACCTCTTCAACCTGGCGTTGGAGAAAGTGATCCGAGGCTCTGACGTAACGGCGAGAGGAACAATCCTTTATAAGTCCATTCAGATACTGACTTACGCAGACGACATTAACATCGTTGGTAGAAACCAAAGAGCTGTACAGGAAGCTTTCATCCAGATCGAGCGGGCGGCACGAAATCTGGGGCTACACATATATGAGAGCAGAACAAAGTACATGGTGGCATTGTCTGCGAGTAGAAGATCCAACATTGGTCCCGCAATTAAAACAGTAGAGCACGAATTTGAAGTATTGCAATCCTTTAACTATCTCGGGTCAACTGTAGCAGCCGATAAACATCATGGAACCAGAAATACGCACACGGTTGCTTAAAGCCAACAAAGCCTACTATAGTCTGTCAAGATTCTTCAAATACAGGAACTTAACCATAATATCCAAGCTGCTGTTATATATGACAATGGTCATACCAGTACTTTTCTATGGATCCAAAACTTGGGTGCTTAGCAAAAAGCATTCTGGCCTCTTAGCCGCGTTCGAGAGAAAAGTCTTACGGATAATTGTTGGCCCTGTATATGAGGATCACGGTGTCCCACCTCTCGCGAAAGTCTGACAATCGTCCGAGAATAATAACTTGTCACGGAAAGCTTCTCAATTCGCCATTCGGATCCAGCTTTAAATTGTAGGGGTCCCCTCCATTTGTGTGCAAAAATATACATGCTCAACACAAATGGTTGGGAGAACCTTGGACCGCCGAATATGAGGAAGGACGATTCCGGAGACTCTACAATAATGAGATCTACGAGCGTTTCCGCGATGTCGACATCATGAAGAAAATTAAGCTCGGTAGGCTCCGGTGGGCAGGACTCACATGAGCGAAGAGGTTCCTGCTCGGAAAGTCATTTGCGGTAGGACTTATGGAACACAACAGCGAGGTCGGCCAAGCCTACGCTGGAAGGATAGCGTGGACCAGGACGTCCAGAGTTTAGAGATGCAAAACTGGATGACATCGGCTCAAAATCGGGACCGGTGGAGAGACTTTGCGGCAGGTCAGGTCCGGATTCCGGTTTTAGAGCCAAATATGATGAAGTAAAAGGTGAAGTTTTCAAACTTAATACTAGCCTCTAAGCTTGAAAATTATTACTATGGACAAGAGACGCAGGAAAGCTTCCCGTAAGTTTGATAGATTCTTAGACTTGTCGATTGTTTCTGATATATTACGGCTACTAACAAGTTATGGGAAGAAGCAGCACACACAAACACTGATTATTATAGTGACTTAATAGAAAAGGGATTCTATGGACATATAGTACATTGGCTTCAAGTGACGCAATTAGATAATTTGTTCATCAACCGCGCCCCTTGGCTCCTTTGCAATATCGCGCAAACACAACGGTCGAGGCACAAAAAGTGCAGCAAATGCTATATTCGACCTATCGTAAGGTCTTGTTGACATAATGAGGCAAAATGTGCCGATGGCTTACGTTCGTTATTTACGTAAATGTACGTAGCAGAAGATTTGATGAACGAACACAGACAGACGAACGGACAGATGAGTTAATCAGCCATATATAAGTGTCTGTGACAATGTGCAAAGTTGTCTTGGATGTATTTCAATTTTTGCTGCGTGAGTTAAATTGTGGAAAAGGCCATCGACCGATAAAAAGCTGTATAGTTGTGCTCTTGCCATTACATACATTGGGCCGTAGTTATGCTCTTGCAATTACATACCTTGGTATGAGATGTATCGTGAATCATTCTCCAAAAAATCCGGATAATGCTTGCGCGTCGAGAAGCTCCAGCAGCTTGGCATAAAGGTCGCAATCATCATCAGCAAGGCAAAGAACGATATTGATGGTATGTCCATTCTGAAAGCAAGACAAGAAAATCAATGTTATTCGGTTAATTCAACAACAAGAAGAAAAAATCATTTTACCTAAAAACAATTTATTTTAAACAAACAGAAGCAACACACATTCCAAAATTTCATTAACAACAAAGTTTTCAAGAGGAACAGCGCGATCGGTGTTTCTAGTTACACGTTCGACTATCAAATGACAAACCTGCAATGTCCTGTTCGAGTATTAAAATGACAAACCTACGCAATATCCATTATTACCGTCGCTGTCCATATCGTTCCGTGCGTATCTCTGTACGTAAAAATGTTTAATTGTATATAGATACGTTTAACATACGAGTCCTTGACTAATTGAAGATACCTTCGGTCAGCACGTTTGCGTGTTTTTATTCGAAAAAAATCCATAAAGAGACAAACAAACGAACTGATAACCTAGGCCATTCATGCACCCATGCGCACATAACAAAGGTCCTTGCGAGGACGACAAACTATGACTACACAAATGACGATGACGAATACGAACCTATCATTGGTGGCATCATTTTAAGCAAAGAATGTCCCTTTTTCCATAGAATTTGAGCAGATTTTTCATTTTTCTAATGGCACTTGCCTCCTTAGCCGAAGGTACCTACATCGGAAATTGTGTATTCGCGATTTAATTTTTCTGCGAATGGCCGTGTCCGGAACAAAGGACTCGTATATATTTGCCGAGTTTATCACGCTCGCTTGCTGAGTGCCCAGTTTGAATTGGGTCCAATAAAAAAAATTATTATTCATTCTATATATTGGCTATGTCACGTACGTAAGTAACGGCCGAAGATTTAAAGTTGTGTGTGCCTGACATCTGCTTTGTAAGCAACCACTTCAACTGCTGCATTATTTTTAAATTTCACTTTTAATTACTAAACTGCAGTTATTCATCTATTAGAGCAATATACTCGTACATATGCCATACGAGTGTGCGTATGATGGTTCTGATTCTGATCCGATCGGAGACGTACGCCCTAGCGGCCCAGGTCGCATTTGAAACCCGGTCGATAATGAGGTATTTTTGGATTTGGAAGCTAAATTATCATACCTATACATAGTTTATTTGTATGTATTTATTTATTTCGATACTACAAAAATACATTGAGACTTATGTCTTCTTTAAAATGTATAAGAAAATGTGCGAGGGAATCTATAAAATATAATAAATTAATAGAATTCAATTTGAAAAACAATTCTGTAACGAAGCTACTCCACATATCGTACAACATAATTCAGCTTTTGTTCCATAGCAAAAAAAAAAAAAAAAAGCGCCCGTACGACAGACACAGGTTCAAATCCGACTCCGGTCCATAGAATACAAGCTGAAAACCTCTTTTTTCGCTTAAATTTAAAGCATAGATACAAAAGCAGTAGGATATTAACCCACAAGGCTGGACACTCAAACAGTGGGTGGTGGATTAAGTCTAAATTACAACAAGAAAATACAAAATTAACTTGTTACAAATAAATTACAAAATATTATCTTCTTTTATTTTCTCTCAGTCAAAATAATTCCCAAACGGCTGAGAGAAAGAAGTAATGCCGTAGAGCGCGAAAACCAATTACCAGTATGCTAGTCGTACAACACCAACTAATGCATTATACAGTCAAGGCTCAAGGGTTTGCCGAGCATAGCCACTCACCCAAACCGCCGTTTGGCAAGTCCCACCGAGGACTTTTATAAATTACGAGTCAATCGACTCAGAAAGTATTGGTCAATTTCTCCGACCGACCGCTCCATTTCCCCCTGCTTTACATAAGATCGTCAGCTGCCTATCTCTGAATTTAACGTGCTTAACATACGTAGTTGTGTGAGTTCCACATGAGAAGTGGAGGGAAGCTGAGAGTGCTGTCGTCACAATTCAGAGATCATTGGGTATAGGCTGGACAAAGGCTGTTTTCCAACTTCTCGGGAAGAGTTCAGATAGATGGAAAAGCTTACGCAATGGTAATGCCAGCTTGGAAGAACACCTCTTCAGAACTACTGGGGAAATACCATCTGACTCAGCAGATTTGTGAGTGTTGAGATCGTTTAAAACTCTAGCAACTGCTGCACGAGTACGAATGAAAATCTGTCCCATGGAGTGTTCAATACTCTGAGGTGCAGGCGGTAGCAATGCACAATTTGGAAGCGTGGAGCTAGCTGCGAAATGAGCAGCAAACATATTAGCCTTGTCCTTAAAGCTGACAACTATACATAAATGAGCGTTGGAATCGACGACGAGACTATATTTTTGATTCTTTTCACGAATGACAAAAAATGTTTACATTCTTTGGGACATTGTAGTATTTTTTGTCCCAATTTTTGGTCGTAGGCGAACTTGATTCGCCGAAGATGGGAATTGCAATCTTTTGGGGGTCTGTTGTGAGTGTTTTGGAGGGGTTTAGATGCTCTTTCGGGGTCCTATGGGGGTATTTCGAGAATGTTTTGGGGGTCTTTTGGTAGTTATTTCGAATTCTTTTGTGAATTATTAATGTTTGAGCGGGTTTTTTGGTGGTCTTTTGGGGGCGTTTTTTTGAGTGTTTTTGGGATTTTGGAAGTCTTTTTTATATATTTTTAAATTGTTGTTTGTGATTTTGACGTCATGCTTTCCAAATTGTAAATAAAATTTCATATGTTTGATAACTAACTTTATTTTTGAGCATTTATAAGCCCCCTGTATGTTGTAAAAGTAAATCCAGGGGTTTTCGCCTCAAAATGACATGTCCGCCTCAAAAATATATCATCTGTGGTAAAAGTATAACCCTCTTCCATATGATTTTTTGCTCCTAATTAACCCAGATATCTCCCCTTCGCAACTTTGTTGCGTTTATTCTGTTATATAGTTTTTTAGGTTCATTTTCAAACAACCCCAGCATTTACAATGATCACGATTGGAGGATTCGGGCAGAGAAATTTAAATGTTTGACTTATTTAAGAAGTTGTCTTACTTTTTTTATACCACCAGCTATTATTTCCACTCACTGAAACAATTTAAGACTTCCTGACCTTCAATTAATTTGAAGAAAGAGTTAAAAGCCATCGGTCTAAGTCTATGAGTACATCATCAATCATAACATAAAAAAAAACCTAAAACTTGACAAAGTTCAACGTATTTCTATAAAGAAAAAAAGAAAGTTTTCAACCTACTGATGGTGTAACAGAATATTGCGGTACATCGCGTGAGGTATGAGTACGAGTTACCTCAATTGTAATGTTTTTTTTTTTATGACGACAACTTTTGAAAATGACGATAATGCTTAATGGCTGACAATTCAAGAAAACAACAGAGTTTTACGATTTTGTTTGACATTTCTTCAAATTTTACAATCAACTGAAAGGGTCTGAGGAGGGCAAACCAACGCCTATGTTTATTGTTTATTGTACGAGCAAATTACTTGTACAACCCGAAGTCGAGAGTTTGGAGTGCTCCAAGCCCGTGCCACAGACAACGAAGTGCTGCTATTGTACACCACCACTAGTTTTTCCATATATGCCTCTGCTTAGAGACAAGATTGAGATGAGTGTTGGAAAGAGCATCACCACCTGATAACACGTAGGCTATTAATTAGATCCGGCTGCTTTATGCTCGATACTAATGTGTTCATTATGCGCCAATGCGGGTATCCAAAATGTACCATCACGCAGACACACAGGTAAGGTGCGATATTATGTGGGATGAAGATAAAGATCATAGTTCACAGTTGAGATCTTTCTTGGTTTACCGTTCGGGCTGATCTTTGCGGTGTGTATTTTATGCCGCCGCATTGACGCAGGCGCGGTGCTAAGAAAAAAATTATCGCTTCTGTGAGTGGGATGGATCTTCGAAGGGTACCATCTATAACAAGATAGCAATAAGGTATAGGCGGCCCCGACGGTCGACAAATGACCCGTTAGATTTCCATTATAATTACTCGTCAGCACTTAAAGACGCCTCGTTTGTTGGCAACTTAATGTGCGAACCAAATGCATTGATTTCAAATTCCTAACAAAGACTGCGTAGGAGCGGGCGAACACCAAAATGAAATTTATTTCTCGTTGCCAAATTTCCAAGATTTTATTGTTGGTCAAATGATAAAAACATTTTAGGTTTTATTTTAAAGATTGCATGGCAATGTGGTAGGTGGGTCTTACAAAAAAAAAAAAAATAAGGAGAAACAAGACACACAAGACGTAGCATCTTCTTATGTTCGTTGCTCGTTGAATCGGCTGCTCTTGGGCTAGGAACTTTTACCTGACCCACATCGTCTACCAGTCAGCGTTTCTACCAAATCTGGGCATGTTTTGACAGCTTTGACAGCAAAAAACAAAAGATACAGAATGTAATTAAAAAACAAAAACTTTCACCTCACTACCAAAAAAGCTGTGTAGGTACAAGACGAGTATATCCTACCTTGTCGCCTCTACATTATGTCTACGAGCAGATCCGCAGCAACTACATATGCATGTTTGTCTGTCAATGCCATGATGACCAAGGCGGTTGAAGGCCGAATGAATGCCAAACACACATCACATGGTCGGTCGTTCTTTCGGTCGGTCGGTCGGGCGGTCGCCATTCGAAGAACATGTTGATGTGTGCTGCTTCGCCTCTTTTTTTAATGCATCGCATACATCCTCTTAGCATGTGGACCCACTGGCCATGTGCTCGACAGCTTTGGAAGATGATAACTATAATATCTACCTATAGTTCTGTACATGTCACGCGATCGTTTCGATTTATCTTTCTGGTTCTTCTTTCCTTGTAGCTGGGGGGTTTTGGTCGTTGGAAATGTCAAAAAGATTTCAGGTATTCATTTATTGGATACTAACGCCTTCGGTAAAATATTTATATTGGACCGAAATCTGGATCGACGATACTCGTATAGCATACAATAGCTAGAAAGTTGTTTTTATCAGCCTTTTTTTGGTTCGATCATGATAACTGTGCTGTGAAAATTGTAATATTTCTTCAAAACTTTTCCTCAAGATCCCAAATTAAAAATATAACAAGTAAATGTAAAATAACGTCGTTTTTAGGTTACAAACTTTTATATATACATCAAAACACGCCACACAGTCGTTTATTATTTGGTAATAATCGCCAAAATATCAGTTTTGAGGTCAGGGCTATTTCTAAAAAATTTCTTTTTTCCACGCTTCACACGCGATTCGCGACACGCGTCAAACGCGGGATATTAAAATGGGCCCCCGACATTGAGCCGCTAACAAAATTTCAGCCCTCTAGGTCGTGCGAAAGGTGGTTAAAAAAGACTTCAATAAAGGAGAAAATGGCTCGATTTCAAACCATTACATGTACAACACGCGAAACGTGACACACGTCAGTGCTGACGTCAATCATTAATGAAAATCAGAAACAGTGTCGGAAGCAAAACAGAGCCTTGAGGAACACCGGCTGGACCTAAACTGAACGGTCACAAAGGTAGTTACTAGTCCAATCGAGGAGGGCCTTATCAATTCCATAGGCATTCATTTCAGACAAAAGAGCTTGAAACCAGACTCTGTCAAACACCTTGGAAATATCGAGTGCAACAACTTTGCTTTCACCAAATTTGCGAATAGACTGGATCCACTTTTCAGTGACACAAGCCATCAGGTCACCTGTAGAACGTTGCCTACGAAAACCATACTGCCGGTTGCTAAGGATTTCACGTGACTCAAAGTATTGCATAAGCTCACGGTTAATCAGCGTTTCCATGGCCTTAGAAAGTATGGATGTTAGTGCAATTAGTCGATACGAGGAAAGAGATGGCGGTTCGCTTTTTTAGGAACAGGCTTTCCAATTCCTTAGGACGACTCCAGAAGAATAAGTGAAATGGAAAAGCCTGCCAACGTTGAAGAACACCTCTTCAAAACTATAGCGGGAATACCATCAGGCCCAGCAGATTTATGAATGTTGAGATCATTTAATACTCTAGCCACTTGAGGAGTATGAAAGTAAATTTGTCCCATAGAGGATTCGACTCTTGCAAGTACCGGCGGCGACAACGCGTTATCTGGGACCGTGAAGCTAGCTGCGAAATTGGAATCAAGCTTATTGGCCGTGTCTATAGAGCTGACAGTTGGAATGTCATTGTGAATGAGCGTTGAATATGAAGACGAGGCAGTATTTTTAATTCGTTTCACGAATGACCAGAAATTTTTACTTCCTTTGGGATATTGAAGTATTTTTTGTCTCAGTTTCTGGTCAAAGTCGAATTTGACTCTTCTAAGGTAGGCATTGCAATCGTTGCAGGCTCGTCTAAATTAAGTTCGGTTTTCCACAGTGGGGTGTTGTCTATATAACCGAAATCATACCTCCCGGTTCCTAGTAGCTTCTTTGTAGCTTAAATCATACCAAGCATTTTCCTTCGGTTTGATACACTTAGTCCTGGAAGGGATAAATTGTCTCATACCCTCCTGGATTATGTTTGTGATCGTATCAGATATGGCATTAAGTGGCCAGTTAATATTTCTAAAGAAATTGTTGAGGCCATCCCAGTCGGCTTTCTCGTGTAGCCATACTTTTATTTTAGGAGTTTTCTCTTTAACTGCGTGGTTCGACAACGAGAAATTAGCTGATACTACACAATGATCTGAAGAGCCTAGTGGTGATAATAGTGACGGTGTACTTATTAGGATGAGACGTAAGAAACAAGTCAATGCTATTAGCGTTATGACTTACAATGTCTGGATTTCGATTGGGCTCATTCACAAGCTGAGTGAGATGGTTAAAATTAGCAAATAATTCACAAGATTTCAATGTACTGCCTCAAACAAACTTGAAATGTTAAAATTCATTTCAGAAACTTCTTATTTCAGCCCTGCTCCTGTTGACCAAATGTACAAACATTCTGCTATGGATTTGTAGAAAATTTAATAGGCTTTAATACTGCATTAGTCAAAAAAATTTATTGAAGAGCATTTTTTGAGATAATCGTGTTTGAAAAAAAAAAATTTTTTTGACTTTGACTATCGGTAATGTTTTTCAAGAAATTAAAAAAACGGAACATTATTTGATCTTAAAGATTTAATTTTCTTTTAAAAAAAGACCAAAAGTGGCCTTCTAGCTGGAAGCGTTCAAGAGTTACAGAATGTAAAGTGATGCAGGATCATGAGTACGTTTCTTAGCACACCGGAGGGGATGAAAATAGACGCCCTCTCCCATACCATTTAGCCAAGAAATCATCCCTTTAAGTATTTGCCACCTAAACTGATACACCCTGTATGTGCATATGCAAATGTAATGACGTTCGCTGTGCAGCACCACACTCGACTGGAATATCTTTCGATTTTTTTGTGTTCTTACCCCTCTTTACTCTTTCATTTACATTAACCATAAAGTTTCGCGCACTGATCTGAGTATTCTGATGCTACTCTTGTCCGGGTTGACATAAAAGCGAAGGATTTTATGTGACACTGGGGTGATAAGTACTGGAAACCAAAAAATACTAAAATCGTATGTCCTCCTGAGACTTGTATGAGGAACATATGCGTGTAAAAAGCCAGAGGGAGCAAAGGCTTATTAGCTGAGACAGCTCTGCTGCATCGGACTGGTGACTGATGTATAAGAAAAGCCGACCGGACACCCGGCAGCATCACAGTCTCAGATATGTCAACCGCATCATTCAGTGATAGTGCATGCAGAGTGCCTCACCCATCATGTGTCTTCTTGTATGATCTACATACAAATTAGCGACAGTTTTTGGCAACAATTTATGCCATTTCTGGATAATGTGCCAACATTAATGCGGCGATATGTCACTTGATACGCTTTTTTTTTTGGGGCGGTACACTGATGCATTTGCGCGTGCGCTGAATAATTTCATTCGCCTGTCAAAAGTGGTTGATACCAAAGCAGTGTTTACGAGTATAGACCGCTCTGTTAATGGCATTCGCATGTAGATCAAACCAAACATCCAAATTAGCATCTCTACCAAAATTTAAGTTACGTACATAACATGCCCGCTGCAAACTCGCGGTCGGTCCTCCGTTCAATTTTCAATCCAATCGTCATGCGGGTACTGCGATCGTAGTTATTTGCTTTGTTTCACTAATCGCAAGCAGACTCACAATGATGCCGAAGGCGAGGGACACGTTCGTGTATATTTGGTTTTCAAATTAGTTTCGATCATCATTGTGCGGTTGCGCAGTGCGCTGGTGGTGGCTCACTGGTTAAGGTTATGCCGGAACTGCTGGGCGCTGCTCAACTTTGCTGTCGCGTGTACGTGACATGCGATGCGATCTTTCGGTTTCTGTTCGTTTCAATAATATTTGCCGTCGTCAAGAGATCTTTGAGCTGAAAGGCAGCTACAAAATGTCGCCTCTTTAACTATCGGTGGTAGGTGCCTATATACTGAGGGAGTATCTCGTTCAACGGTATATTTTCTGTTGTTAGGGTTTTCCCAGTGGAAGCACATAGATATACGAAAGATGCACGTGGGAGATCAACGCCACCGCAGCATCTAAATTTCCCACCAGACTCACGATTTCCGCACCTGGTGCAATTTCACAACAACATATTGGTGTTGTGTTCCGTCATTGCACAATTTCTACGTACGTACGTGTGTAAGTAGTTTAAGGTCGCTCGGATCAGTGCGCGCGAAATAAAAAACAATCTCAAGAGTATCTTATATCATTTCTGTTTAGCTGTAAAACAATTATTTAATGAAAATTGCATAAAATACAACAAATATCTCATCGCATCGATAAACATTGCTGATGTTAGATACTTCGCAATGAAGCGATGTTAGAGATACTTCGTGTTCTTTGGTTAATTATTCAACATCGCTGCTGACTCGAAAGACATAATTAAAGTTTGCCGAGTGTCAATTGAGCACGATTACGTCACTCAAGTTGAAGAGCATCGCGTGCTCCATCCGATCTGTTAGTTCCAGCGCCAGCATGAGAGGTTATATGTTGAAGTAATTGCCTTCTGGCCGTTATCATATAAAAAATCAGCCATAATTCATAAATAAATCGAAAATCAATTAAATATTTCGCATTCATATACAACTGGTAATGATGTATGTATCTTAAAACATACATTAAGCTGCTGGGTAGCCTACCCCTTAATGCCACATGTCAAGAGCGCGTCTTGAACGCGCTGTGTGAAAAACACCGAGTCTTGTCTTGTGACAGTGGCGGTTTCAAATCGGATCACAGCCATCACAAATACCGCATTTAGCGCAACGAATAAATTGACTATCAATTTCCCAACAGATCAATTGATCACTTCGATGCGATACACGATTATGAGGTTTCCATTATACATCTCTACGAACGAGTACCTATTCCCGAAACGTTGCAGAGGTTATGCAATGGCAACGGCGTGGCGTGTGTGCGGCCAAAGAATGCGTGGCATTCCGGTATTCCCACGTTTCAATTAAAATTTCCATAATATGCAAAGTTACAGATACTGCGAAGTGCATATTATCTGTATCTATATCTGCATCTGTTTGCAGTGATCGAGCTCAGTGCTCAGATTGTATTTCAATTGCGACAATGAGTTTTTCCCTGTGCCTAATGTGGTTTCTATGTGGAAATGCATTTCACAAAATTTGAATGCAAGATTAGTGTGTGAGAGGAGTGTTTTTTATCTTCACATTCGGTAAAATCGGATAATTTGGATCTGTACGGCTTCGACTCGCCTAAAGCAGTGAAACTACGGATAGAGAGAATGAAAACGAAAACACTTTGTGTTGCATCTGTGTCAAGCAAAGTGAAGTCGGTCGACACACTTCGGTTTATTTAGGAACACTTGTTGCATTTCTATGCACCGCTCCCTTCCAATTCCGGACGCAAAAAACAGCAGCAGGCCATCAAAACTTTAAAATTGTTTGTAAATTGGGAGCGTGTTTAGGTTGATTGTTAGTGTGTGTCTGTCCAGCCATCTTTTGATGGGTGCGCAATACGCACCTTAGTGAGGCGCTTTGGTCTGTAAATTGTTTTCCAAAAACCAACATTTTCTACAATAAGATACGAGGGTGGGTTGAAAAGTCAGCGGACTGATCAAGGAAGAAGACTTAGTACTTTACAAAATTCTTTTTTTCCCAACGTAGTCTCCACAAAGCTCAATACACTTTTCCCATCTGGCCCCAAAGGCCATTAATTATTATGCAACACAACAGACCGAGACCCATAGCTTCCCACAACCATCCGTGCTGTGCGTCTTATGTTTTCCTACACAATTAAAATCCATATCCGAAAGGCGATTTGAGGAGCTTCCCATGACGCTTTCAAAACATTACCGCATGCATACGAGTTAATTGCCTGACTCTTGACAAGGTAATCAACCAGAATGATTTCCTTTTCGTCCGAAACAGCACTTTCTTTGGTGATAAAGATATTGTCCACTTTTTTGATTGCTGTTAGGTCTCAGTGGTAAAGTGATAACTCCATGTCTTATATGTAGTCACATAATGAAGATTTGTCTTCTAGATCGGTTCAAAACATCAGCGTCAGTCCATTGAATTTTTGTCTTTGTCTTTGTCTTTCAGGCTGAGTCTTTCTATTGGCCTTGGATTGTCTTGCAACCGAGTCTTGGTATTGGACTTTAATTATCTGCAGGCAGAATCTTGTTATAGATCTTGGATAGTCTTACACGCAGGGTTTTGGGTCTTGGTACTAAACATGCACTGTCTTGCAAGCTGAGTCTTGGTAACGGTCTTGAATTCTCCGCAAGCAGATTCCTGGTATTCGACTTGCATTATCTTGCAGGCTGAGACATGTTATTAGACTTGGATAGTGTGAGGGCAGGGTCTTGGTATTCGACATGCATTGTCTTACAGGCAGAGTCTTGGTATTGAACTTGCATTGTTTTGCAGGCTGAGTCTGGTTTTTGGTCTTCGATTGTTTTGCAGGCTGAGTCTTGTTGTTTGTCTTTTATGCAGCCTAACTCTTGGTCTTGGATTGCCTATAGGCAGGCTCTTGGTATTGGACTTGGATTGTCTCGCAAGCAGAGTCTTGGTATTGGTCTTGGATCGTCTTGTAGGCAGAGTCTTGGTATTAGACTTGCATTGTCTTGCAGGCTGAGTCTTTGTTTTGGTCTTGGATTGTCTTGCAGGCTGAGTCTTGGTTTTGGTCTTGGATTGTCTGCAGGCAGAGCCTTGGTATTTGACTTGAATTATCTTGCAGGCTAAGACTTGGTCTTGGTATATCCACTCTTAGTACTGGTCCTGCTAGTAATATTGATAAGTAATAAATAACTATTGATATTGTTACGAAAAGTAGTTTGTATCGCAGATAATGGAATTCGTATCCCAAGAAAAATCCCAGCCTGAGCAGAATACTGCACAAAGACCTTGGATTATTCGCTTACAAGGTCCAGATGACTTAGGAGCTGAAAGCGATATCAGTTCTCTGCCATGGGCCGTACCCCAGCTTGATAATGACGTCGATTTTGGTCGAAAAATTATCTTTTCAGACGAAATGAAATGCATCCACCACGAGCGACAGTTTTGTTTGGATTTCGGAGTGGTGGTCCATTTTTCTTCGAAAACGCTGCTGAAAATGCCGTAATCCTCAGTCAATGGCTACTGTTACTGAGCCAGCCGACCAAAATTTTATTGCCTCAAATCGATGCCATGAATGTGGATGACCTTTGGTTTCAACAAAATGACGCCACATCCCATACAAGCCGACTGGCAAGCGATCTCAATCGATCTCTTGCGCGCCAAATTTGGCAAACGAATAATCAGCGTTTTGGAGATGTCAATTGGCCTGTGCGGAGCTGCGATTTAAAGCCGATGGACTTTTTTCTATGTGGATAGATGTTATGCGGATAATCCAGAGATAATTCCAGCTTTAAAACATAACATTGCGACTGTTATTCGCGAGATAGGCACCGAAATGATCGAAAAAATTCTTGAAAACTGGACTCAAAGAACGCCTTACTGTAAGGACAGCAGAGGGAGCCACATGAACGAAATCGCAGACTCCAACCTTAACAATAAATAGAAAGTTCCAAAAAACATTGATGGATACTCATTTTATACCGTTTTTAAAAACAAACTTTTGAATTGCCCCCCCTTTATGTACACACAGATGCGACAATTCTTACATAAACAACACAACAGATACAGAACAGCCCTTAAAACAGAAAGATGTCGTTTACCGCTGCTTTTGCCAAAAAATATTTAACAACACCGACAGCTGATACATATGCCCTAGAAAACTTCAAAGCTCTCATCATTTTTTGCAATTTGCAATAAAGTGGCCTTAACTAAACTCCAAATAGAACCCATGTACGAGTCTATGCCACACACTGATCGTTGATCGTAGTTCAGTGGCAGCGCGGCTAATGAGCGATGCTGATAACAAACAACAACAAAAAAGACAAATCTTGATTTAGGTTTGTGGGATTTACAGAGATGCTAATACACTCTATCAATTAATGATCATGATATCCCACATCCTCTTTTGTACGACAGCCAGCGATTTATACGAGTATCTCCAAAAATGCTATCATCTAGTTCTGTGATGGCAGTTCGCGATATACAAATCTTTATGTATTTTTCTAGAAACTGTAGCTATTTATGGCATTCTAAGCTCCTAAAAAGCGTATTTAAAGGATCATCAGATCAGATTCGTTGGAAAAAGTACAAAAAAAAACTCCTAAGCTGTTTGTGTAGATAAACTCTTGTATCTACCTACCTTGCTATCTATACATGAGGCGTTGCACGAAAGACAACAAACAGACAAAAATGAAGATAGGTAGTGGTGGGGAGTCGATGGAAAGGAGACGCACACCGAACCAAAGCAAAACGAATGCGTGCGCAGTAAGTTCCAAGATAACACCAGAACGTACCACACGAAATGGGTCATACTTATACAGCACTCATCTACGCTCGCTTGTTATCTGTTCCCATTAATAAAGGCCGTTAAAGCGTACCACCTTCCACGTAGCATTCCCTTCGATTCCTGATTGAGTGGTCGGTCGTCGCAGCGGTCGTTGCCATGGCCTGATGAGTACTTGGTATCGGAATTGGGTTGGGTTGGGTTGATGGGTTCTGGTAATCGACTTGTCAACAGGTTTACTGACTCGTATATGGAAAATTGATATTTTTATTGATTTTTTTTTCGTATTGACGGCAAGGCCAAAGTGGGATTTTTGCATCTATTACTATTTGTAATGGAAAAAGTTCCATAGTTTGTAGAAATTATGCTTCTTAAGAATATTGGTAATCTATTGCTCTCGAATATTAGAGACACCGAATATCCAGTGCCACGCCAAGGAACACTACATGTCAAGCGAGCAGCTGTTTCAATCAAACGATGTATCTCAAGCATAAGTTAAGATCAGAGCAAGTCTTTGATTTACTGCCAGACCACACAGGCTGCAACATAACCAATAACAACAAATAATTCATCCATATCATTGTTATGCAAATCTTCATCCAAGCACCTATTGAAAGCGACGCAACAGATTTGTAAGTTAATGAGTTGACACAGACGCGGCTGTAATTCCAAGACATACAAATGAAAATCTTCCGACCTCCGCGCTTACTGACAAACTTGAAAATTCTAAACGAAAAGTGCGAAAAGCTGCGATGCCATCGTTTGACAACAACCTCTCAGCTGAGCGCTGTTCAGCTCAGACGACTAATTCCAATATCCAATTCACAATTGAAATATAGGAACATGGCGTGTTGGAGGTGTCGTCAATTTATTGTTTCGCAGAACCTTATTACCTGCTGCGAGTCGTGTTAAGTGAACTGAAGCTCTATTGTCTGTTGAGGAGAATTGCGATTCCGCAGCTGATAGCTGATGCCGACTGCAGGCAAAAGATTTTGCCAAGGCAAACACCAAACCACGAAGATTGTTGTAGGTAGAGTATGATCGGTTGTTGTTGTTGTTGCTGCTGTTACTTTACTACTTGGCGTCGTCAGCAGTGGCACCATCGTAATATGAAAAAGCAGTCGTACTCCAGAACAACAACAAAAACTGTTGATCGCGGAGGCTGATGGTCGGTACAGTGTGCACAGTTGCGGTTACCAGCAATGTCGCTGGCACTCTGGATTCATGGTTTGGCTTCAAATGATTCCAGCTTGAACTAACTAACTAACCAGAGTGAACGAGGCTGCAGCCACCTCGCAGGCCCAACAACAACAACAAGCACACAACATCGACTTGGGCTTGAATTGAAAAGCTTGTTTTTCTGCAGTGCAGTTTTCCTCCTGTCAAGTACCTACTACCTATGTACGTTTTATTATTTATGGAAACTTATCTTCAAGAGATACGAATACGATACGCGAAGTGCGAAGAGAGCAGAAGCATTGTATCTATGTATATTTTCATATACATATATAAAATGTGTGTGAAGATAGGTATTGGTAAACCAGCTCAGCCACTGATGGAGGAGTCCAATTTTACACAACAGCAGCGACAAATGTTTACAATTTTCCCCGAAAAGCTAAGAAGATACTCACTTAGATGATATCCGGGTTGCTGAGCGTTATCTGAGATACGAAAATTAGAGCTGTGAGAAAAATCGTAGATTCAGAAGCATTGCTGATAATCCTTATTCCTTATTATTATTGGTGTTGGATAATTACATAGTTCCATAAAACAAATAGAAGCAACAGAGCACAATTCCTTTTGAGACAAGACACAGTTTTTACTTTGTTTCTATCTTCTTTTTGAATTAATCCATTGCATTGCACAAATCAGTGGGGAAACAGCAAAAACACGGGCTAGTTTTCTGGAAGAAAATATATCACAAAAAATAATGCACGGCAACTTATTACGTTGAGCAGAGTGTCCGCCATTCGATCCTCAACCTCAACGATGATCGATCGATTGTTATCAACGACGAAGAGGAGCAACAAGTATTTTCTTATCCATGGTACGCACAATTGCACCACTATTCAATATCAATAACAATAACTCCGTACAAAATAAATCTCTTCTTTAATTGGAACGACATATACGAGACAACAACCACCGACGAGCGAACGGAAAAGACTGACTAAAGCAAAACCCAAAAACTATTAAGCAACGCGTTTGACTTGACGAACGAATAAAAATTACATCTGCAAAGTATCTAGAATCGTTGTAGCGACACTGTAGTAGTGTGAGTGCCGAACTGCTTATGCTGACGACGCTGACGCTGAGTCGCTAAGTTTGAGTAGCAACTTGCGCTAGCGATAGCCGAACAGCGAGCGATCGAGGGACCGAGCGTCGACCATCAAGCAACAGTTTTGTAGTTTGTTGAATGTAGCTTGTAAGGCCGCAGTTGCAGGTTGCAGGTTGCAGACGTAGACGCAGACGATACTGTATTTTGCTCAAGCTAATTCGTCTTTCGTAGGGACCGCTACAAAACTGATCAGACAGACAGACAGAACAACAAAAACACAGGCTGCTTATGCTTAAGTAAGGCCTAAAAACACGGAGAGATTGGGCAAAGAAGCAGCAGCCGTTTCTACCGTTTATCAAGTAGATAAGTGTTCGAAGTTCATGAATCCAACCGAAATGTGAGTGAGATACTTATTTTGTCCTTTTCAATTCCATCTCATACACATATATGTCTTAAAAGATTTTACACAGCGGTAAGTTAGGAATGGTCATTGGTTACATCCTACATATGTAACTAGGCTGAACAAAAATATATAGTGATCAGGTGGCCTGGTACCTATATGGAAAACTGATCCTTCAGATACATCCATAATATGAATTTATATGACTTTTTACCGCTTCCATATGGAAGATGCGCCAAATTTACCTGTATAACCCTTTATTTGATATCAAACCCTTCCAGCATATGCATTTTTCCGAACCAACGTCCAAAAATTTAATTAACCGTTTAGGGCCGCAGTTCTGTCAAACCAAACAAGTGACAAGTTATACTGCTACCTATTAAGGGTATCCCATGTAAGTCGTCTCATTAAATGGGACACGATTCCTCCTCACTGAGGACTGAGAACTTGTCCGATTTTTTAGACTAAATTCTTTTTGACTCTCCTGGCTTTGTCAGTTGACTTTGACAGAGGTTCTCGTATAAGCAACTGGGCTGACGAAACCTTGGGACTGTTGTCGCTTTCTAGGGTCGTTTGTAACAAAAAACTCCACGTTGGACTTTAAGCAATTGACAGACTATCGAACTTGGCTGAGCATGAGCATGTGCATGAGCCCACGAAGGTTTCTGAGTTGGTACGACCAATTTTCGACAGATGGCGCCACTGTCATTCCAATGAATTTCATAGATTGCCGTGACGGTACATGCTGATTTGAATTGAAACGAAAACAGCGAACGAATGATGACGTTTCGAGTTGTGGGTGACATAAGAATTTATGTAAATTGTAAAATTCCCGTGGTGCTGGTGTTGTTTTTTTTCCGAAAATTATTATTTATGGAACGATTTGGCTCAAATTCACACCATATAATATTTAAATAAAAAGAAAGTCGTTGACAAAATTTGGACCCGATAGGTGGTGCTGGGGTGGAAAATGAAGTTTTCCCTGTATATGATCTTCATATAAAGAATATTCGAGCAAGTGTAAATTTTTTGCCTGTATTAGTTAGTGGGGTGTCAGTGGGCGTGGCGTCAGTGGGCGGGGGTCAGTGGGATGGGAAAGCCGGGAAACGCCGGGTATTTCCGCTAGTTATTAATAAAAATGAAAATCTGTGTATGTGTATGTATGTACATTGTACTTTACATACGTTTCCACAACGTCCATCTGATCAGATTCAAACTTTGCATTGTGGTTGTAAGTTTTATACTATAACTAGCCGATCCCGGGTGATTCACTACCCGTACACTCGAACCTTTGCCTTCCTGTTATCATCGTGGGGTGAGGTGTACTACAGCCTAAAACCTGCCAACAGACCCACCTTGGCGCACGTTAACCCGGAGAAACCCACTGTCTTGATTGTTTCTTAGTCTCTGGTGTACTGTGATGGATCCAAGTTTCGTCCACGGTTACGAAACGGCGCAAAAACTCGTGCGACTTGCGGCCTAAATATCGCCACTTAATCAGCACAGGAAATTCACTTTTTTTCATTTTGGTTAAAATCCACGAAGTTGACTGCTTTCAATGGCTGTCAAACACAAAACTAAATGACGCAGCTTGCTCAAAGTAGTCTATTAATGGATGGCAGTTGACAGAGCAGTGTTGCTGCGCGGGAAATTCAAAAAGTCACTGACTAATCAACCTGCCCTCGTACTCCCTTGATATTTGAAACGTGCTATGCTTAAATTATTTTGAAACGACAGTACTGAGTATGTTACCCTATGAACTACAACAAGAAACAAAGAGAGAAACGTTTAAGCTGCAAACTTCAATATACAAACGTCCACTGCTATGGCATCTACAATCTGAAAAGATATTAAAGATTACAGTACAGTACTCAGCTGTCAGATCAGACACAGAAACTTCTCTCTCACGTTTATAGATTATGCAGATACAAAATAACTATCGTACCTACAATCCTACACATCTATGTACATCTATCTAAACTTATCTTTCTACCCGCTGGCGAGAGAATCTAATCGAAAATTCCCCACTCAACATTAACAGACTCTCTGTGTGTATGTTGCTGTGGCGTCTGTTGTATTTTTGTATGACTTTTGAGAATCAAGAGCTGAGAGATCAGTCGTTGGTTGAACTGCAAGTTCTCTCTGGTCGAACACACGATCTCCACGACCGGTTTTAATAATGCCTGGCTGGCCTCTCTTAAGTCCTAACCATAATCCAGTAGTCATACTAGATACAAGGTATTACTTGGAATTGGAAGAAGCAAGGCAAAACCGTAGGTAGGACCAGTAGAACGCAGAACCCCCTTCAGAGTTGAGACTTCTACTTTAACAGTGGCACTCCAGCGTCCAGCGCGTTACATATACCTTCTTCCATGTCCGCCCAACCCGCTCCCTGTTGTTTGTTTGTTGGATACCGATCATCATCGATCATGCTTGTAGTTGTATGTATGTATGTTTGAAAGTAGTGTGACCATAATTGTGAGCTGTTTTTGGTTCTCCGCTGCGAGCTCAATGTTGTGCTTTACTTTTACAAAACGCTTTCGGATTTTTCTCTATTATTATGTCACCTATCCCCTTTTTGCTTTCGCACTGGATTTCTTAAAGCCAAGTTCAGTCAAAGTAACTCTCCGCAATGAAAGACTTAGGCCGTTGTCTTTCTCATTTCTCATACTCGTAGCAGTTGATCTTCTGTTTATGTTTAGTTAGCTTGGGTAGGCGGTATGCATGGCTCAGCTAACCGCGTCACTTGCTTGGCGATCATCTTCAAATTGAAAGCTGACAACGGGTAGAACGGTAGAAAGCGCAGGAGTTGTTTCTTTGTATCTTTTGTGCTGGTTTGTTTTCCGGGATGTTCCATAGTTACTTACATAATGCAGATCCAACAGAAAGAATCACTGATGATCTCATCTTGTGTTGCGTCCCAATTGTTGTTCCTTCTGCGAATTTGACTCCACATTGTATTGACGAGTATATACCTACCTACCATAGATACATACCTACATCCATAATATTCTGTCACATGCAAGATCGCAGATGCCCCCCGATTACTGACTGCAAAACTATAAAAAAAAATATATGCGTTTACGTTCCTGCTGTCGATGGGCATGGGACTGTTCCAGATCCGAAACGCAAACATAAAATCACCAATCGATCCATAAAACGGCTTCTCGCAATGCTTGTGCTCAATAGAAAACGCTCGTAAGTTCACAACACACAATGGCAACCAGCACGGGAGGAGGAATGAATCGTAAGTCGTAACTGCAAAATTAGCAACAGCAACAAACAATACGCAGTCGCGTGGACTAAAAACTCGCATGTCTCCACCTCGTATCAACAGCTACAGCATAGAGCCTGCTTGCCTTTAAATGACGATTGTGTTGTGGAGCGACGAGTTGGTGGATGCAGGAAGGGTCAGAGCCACTTAATGCTGGCTGGAGTGGCTGGCAGAATCATAACCTGGTTGAGAAGTTGAGATGCTGTTGAACTGATCGCGGACGTGGCGGACGGACGAATTGAAGGTCTTTTCGAACTGAAAACATCTTGACAATTAGAACTGAAATGTGTGTGTGTGTGTGCGCAGAGTAAAAAGACGAAAGACGCGTGACAGACGACGGCTAAGTATTATGCTTTGGTTGCTGGTTCCTGCGGTCTGTGCCGAGTGTGAGTTTACGACGATACGACTCAGCTGATGTTTCCTCGTAGCAGTGGTGTCAGAATTGGATTCAAATTCGTGGACGGAAATCCATTTATATTGTATCCATTTGGTTTAAGGCTCCGTCAAACAGAGCGCGGGCAGTACAGTACACCGCCCGCGGCGGCCAGAATCATTTGTCCGCGCCGCTGGCCCGCGTTCGGTTTGACGAAGCCTTTGGGGGTTTCAACTAATATTGTACATCAGTATGCAAGGATAATAAAAATATTTGGTTATGGTCTCTCAGGCCCTAGCTTCTCGTGACCATTCGTTTTGTGCAAGTTATTTTTTTGCACACCTAGCTGGAAGGGTCTTATCCGAAAGGCAAATTTTACGAAGCTATTTCATGACAGTTATGACTCTCGAATGTTTGTCGTACATTCGCGAGAGGTTGGACCGTGAAAATGTTTTTTTATGTTTTGTTGGGGTCTGAACTTTGAACCTCCCGCTCAGGAGCGAAAATCACTAACCACGGCGCATTCCCAATATGTAAAAAAACTGCATAGAAATTGGAGAGCATGTTAGTTGAGGCCCAGGTTCAGGTAACGCCATCTGTAAGACTACACAGTGAAATCTTATTTTTGTAGCTAAGCTTTTTATCATAATTTATTTTGGAATTCTTCCAATTGTCGCCAAGCGTGGCTGTTAGTTAATTGGACAGAGGAGCTTACTTATTTTGTATATTTGCTGCTACGCTACGTTTATCATCGTCGTCTTACGTGATCAGGCATTCACCATAGTTTGTCATAGTAGATTTGAGAAGTGAAGATGAAGCTGTGGCTGCAAGCCAACGCGACTATCGTCTTGCGCCGTCTAACATGTGAATAAAGAAATTAAAATCCTGCCCAAGCGCAACTCGCAGTGGGTATCCTTCTCTGCAGATGTACACATGTATGTGGGTGTGTTTGTATTGTCATTCTGCAGAAACGTGACGAGTTAGTTGCTTTTGTCTAAGGCTGCGTCTACATTGGGCGCATCTACATAAAGCTGATGAACTGTTTCGTAACATAAAAGACTGACCAAGCAATGGTCCAATAAGTATTGTCCCGACAAGCTTCTCATTTAGCAATTGAAATGGCCTTTTCTGCTTCCGTGATCAGTTCTAATAACCGTGTCTCTTATTAGCCGGAGTTCTGTTTTAGGTCGTAAGCATTTCATCTTTCGAGGTATCTACTAAAACCATTCGTACGCGCCATCGTGTGCGGTTTCTGGCAATGAGCTTCAGCCCTTTCCAACTCTTCCCCAATTGCCGTGACTCCTCCTCAACTGTTCTGCGCCTTGTATTTCTCGGACGACTCGTTCTTCTACCATCCTGAGATAACGGATTTCATTGCATTGCGAAGTTTGCTATGGAACTGTTGCCTTTTCGGAGTGTATGACCAATCCACTGCCACTTCCGTCGTTGCATGGTTGTGCCTATGGGTTCCTGACCCGTTCTCTGGTAAAGATGTTCGTTAGAGATACGTTTAGGCCACACAACCCTTAAGATGTTCCGTAGGCACCTATTTACGAACGTTTGTAATCTTTTTGTGGTAGTAGCGGTCACCTTCCAAGTGCTGCACCCATACAACAGCACAGATTCAACATTTGAACGGAACAGTGGCAGCTTGGTGTTTAAGCTGATAGCATTGCTTCGCCATATCATGAACATCATTCCAAACACTGATTTTGCTTTGCTGATTCGGTTGACAATGTCCTGTCAAAAACTTCACTTCACTTCAACACTTCACACACGTCACACGCGCCACACACGTCACACGTGCCACACACGTCACACGCGCCACACGCGTCACCCACGTCACACGCGCCACACACGTCACACGCGCCACACGCAATACACGCGTCACTTCATAGCAAGTATCATATTTAAAAAAACGTGACGAGCGCCACACGCGTCACTTCATAGCAAGTTTTAAAACAAGTACACGCGTCACACGCGCACACGCGCCACTTCATAGCACGTTTTAAAACAAGTACACGCGCCACACGCGCCACATGCATCACACGCGTCACTTCATAGAAAGTTTTAAAACAAGTACACGCGCCACACGCCTCACTTCATAGCAAGTTTTAAAACAAGTACACGCGCCACACGCGCACACGCACCACTTCATAGCAAGTTTTAAAACAAGTACACGCGTCACACGCGCCACACACGTCACACGCGCCACACACGTCACACGCGCCACATGCATCACACGCGTCACTTCATAGCAAGTTTTAAAACAAGTACACACGTCACACGCGCCACACACGTCACACGCGCCACACACGTCACACGCGCCACATGCATCACACGAGTCACTTCATAGCAAGTTTTAAAACAAGTACACGCGCCACACACGTCACACGCGCCACACGCAATACACGCGTCACTTCATAGCAAGTATCATATTTAAAAAAACGTGACGAGTGCCACACGCGTCACTTCATAGCAAGTTTTAAAACAAGTACACGCGCCACACGCGCCACATGCATCACACGCGTCACTTCATAGAAAGTTTTAAAACAAGTACACGCGCCACACGCCTCACTTCATAGCAAGTTTTAAAACAAGTACACGCGTCACACACGTCACACGCGCCACACACGTCACATGCGCCACACGGTCACACGCGTCACACGCGCACACGCGCCACTTCATAGCACGTTTTAAAACAAGTACACGCGCCACACGCGCCACATGCATCACACGCGTCACTTCATAGAAAGTTTTAAAACAAGTACACGCGCCACACGCCTCACTTCATAGCAAGTTTTAAAACAAGTACACGCGTCACACGCGCCACACACGTCACACGCGCCACACACGTCACATGCGCCACACGGTCACACGCGTCACACGCGCACACGCGCCACTTCATAGCACGTTTTAAAACAAGTACACGCGCCACATGCATCACACGCGTCACTTCATAGAAAGTTTTAAAACAAGTACACGCGCCACACGCCTCACTTCATAGCAAGCTTTAAAACAAGTACACGCGTCACACGCGCACACGCGCCACTTCATAGCAAGTTTTAAAACAAGTACACACGTCACACGCGCCACACACGTCACACGCGCCACACGCAATACACACGTCACTTCATAGCAAGTATCATATTTAAAAAAACGTGACGAGCGCCACACGCGTCACTTCATAGCAAGTTTTAAAACAAGTACACGCGCCACACGCGCCACATGCATCACACGCGTCACTTCATAGAAAGTTTTAAAACAAGTACACGCGCCACACGCCTCACTTCATAGCAAGTTTTAAAACAAGTACACGCGTCACACGCGCACACGCGCCACTTCATAGCAAGTTTTAAAACAAGTACACGCGTCACACACGCCACACACGCCACACGCGTCACACACGTCACACGCGCCACACACGTCACACGCGCCACATGCATCACATGCGTCACTTAATAGCAAGTTTTAAAACAAGTACACGCGCCACATGCATCACACGCGTCACTTCATAGAAAGTTTTAAAACAAGTACACGCGCCACACGCGCCACTTCATAGCAAGTTTTAAAACAAGTACACGCGTCACACACGCCACACACGCCACACGCGTCACACACGTCACACACGCCACACACGCCACACGCGTCACACACGTCACACGCGCCACACGAAATACACGCGTCACTTAATAGCAAGTATCATATTTAAAAAAACGTGACGAGCGCCACACGCGTCACTTCATAGCAAGTTTTAAAACAAGTGCACTCGCCACATGCGCCACACGCGTCACTTCATAGCAAGTTTTAAAACAAGTACACGCGTCACACACGCCACACACGCCACACGCGTCACACACGTCACACGCGCCACACACGTCACACGCGCCACATGCATCACATGCGTCACTTAATAGCAAGTTTTAAAACAAGTACACGCGCCACACGCGCCACATGCGCCACACGCGTCACTTCATAGCAAGTTTTAAAACAAGTACACGCGTCACACACGCCACACACGCCACACGCGTCACACACGTCACACGCGCCACACACGTCACACGCGCCACATGCATCACATGCGTCACTTAATAGCAAGTTTTAAAACAAGTACACGCGCCACACGCGCCACATGCATCACACGCGTCACTTCATAGAAAGTTTTAAAACAAGTACACGCGCCACACGCCTCACTTCATAGCAAGTTTTAAAACAAGTACACGCGTCACACGCGCACACGCGCCACTTCATAGCAAGTTTTAAAACAAGTACACGCGTCACACACGCCACACACGCCACACGCGTCACACACGTCACACGCGCCACACACGTCACACGCGCCACACGAAATACACGCGTCACTTAATAGCAAGTATCATATTTAAAAAAACGTGACGAGCGCCACACGCGTCACTTCATAGCAAGTTTTAAAACAAGTGCACTCGCCACATGCGCCACACGCGTCACTTCATAGCAAGTTTTAAAACAAGTACACGCGTCACACGCGCCACACACGTCACACGCGCCACACACGTCATACGCGCCACATGCATCACACGCGTCACTTCATAGCAAGTTTTAAAACAAGTACACACGTCACACGCGCCACACACGTCACACGCGCCACACGCAATACACGCGTCACTTCATAGCAAGTATCATATTTAAAAAAAACGTGACGAGCGCCACACGCGTCACTTCATAGCAAGTTTTAAAACAAGTACACTCGCCACATGCGCCACACGCGTCACTTCATAGCAAGTTTTAAAACAAGTACACGCGTCACACGCGCACACGCGCCACTTCATAGCACGTTTTAAAACAAGTACACGCGCCACATGCGCCACATGCATCACACGCGTCACTTCATAGAAAGTTTTAAAACAAGTACACGCGCCACACGCCTCACTTCATAGCAAGTTTTAAAACAAGTACACGCGTCACACGCGCACACGCGCCACTTCATAGCAAGTTTTAAAACAAGTACACGCGCCACACGCGCCACATGCATCACACGCGTCACTTCATAGAAAGTTTTAAAACAAGTACACGCGCCACACGCGCCACACGCGCCACATGCGTCACACGCGTCACTTCATAGCAAGTTTTAAAACAAATACACGCGCCACATGCATCACACGCGTCACTTCATAGCAAGTTTTAAAACAAGTACACGCGCCACATGCGCCACACGGTCACACGCGCCACATGCATCACACGCGTCACTTCATAGCTAGTTTTAAAACAAGTACACGCGCCACATGCGTCACACGCGCCACACGCGTCACTTCATAGCCAGTTTTAAAACAAGTACACGCGTCACTTCATAGCAAGTTTTAAAACAACTACACGCCCTAAACGCGCCACACGCGCCACTTCATAGCAAGTTTTAAAACAAGTACACGCGCCACAAGCGTCACACGCGCCACATGCATCACACGCGTCACTTCATAGCAAGTTTTAAAACAAGTAGTGACGCGTGTACTTGTTTTAAGACTTGCTATGAAGTGGCGCGTGTGACGCGTGTGGCGCGTGTGACGCATGTGGCGCGTGTACTTGTTTTAAAACTTGCTATGAAGTGGCGCGTGTGGGATATTTAGCCGGTCGATGTTATACCTAGCATTCTGATGTCAGTTGACACCCAGCTGACCTCGTGGCAGGTCTTATGCTCAAACATGGTGCCTATGACAAGATAGTTGGTGTTGCAGAAATCAACAAATCGTTCACCATTTCGTTCATTTCGTTCGCCGAGGCCGTGCTTCCCAATCACATGTTTGAGTCCTTCATTGGCGTTGCCTACCTTGGCATTCAAGTCCCCAATCACGATGAAGATATCTCCGTTCGGCGTTGAGTTGAATACAGCGCATAGCTGATTGTAGATGTTGTCTTTTTCATCCTCAGTCGAATGATATCGAAGAAACTCACGTTCCAGTTGAAAAAATCTGGCATTTCGAAGTCCTTAACGCCCTGAGTCAAGGAGCCTCCTCACATTCCAGAAACAAATCTTAGTCCGGGTACAATAGCCAAAAGTCGTCATTATTGGATCATTACTTATCCGAGGCGTAGTGTCGGTTTCAGTAGCGGACATTTTTCGGTACCGCAGGGTGCTAACCCACGTTACCTAGACTTGGCACGTTCAATGGTGGCCTTGATATGAGAATTCCAGTTTAGTCGTTTATCAAGGATGACTACGAAACATTTAACCTCACTGGAATACTCTTATAGTGCCTTTTTTGATGATAGGTCCCATATCGGACCATCTTCGTTTCGTGAAAGGCACTAGAACGGTTTTGCAAGGATTGATGGAAAGCCCTTCTCTGCTGCACCATTCTAAGACGTGAAGTATAAGGCACATTGCATGACATTTGTTATGGTCGTGCGGTGCTTACCACTAATTATGATCACCAAATCATCAGCATAACTAATGGCGATGTAGCCTGATCTATGCAGATCGTCTAGAAAGTTGTCTATGACGAGTGACCATAGCAGGGGTGAGAGGACGCCTCGTTGCGAGGAGAAAGTAATAACTCGACTTTAAAGGACGGCCCCTATCCATTGCTTGGTTGAGCCCTCGATACCTATACTACTGATTGCTCTTATCATTGAGTCGTAGCCAGTGTTATCGAAAGCACCCTTAATGTCAAGGAAAGCACACAGAGCTATTTCCTTGGAGCGAAAAGTCCATTATATCTTTTTAACTAGATAGTGAAGGGCGCTGTGCTTTTTCCTTTCCTGTATGCGAACTGACTTAAGTGTAAAGGGCTAGACGTACTATCTAGCCAGGCTCTGATATGAACTTCAATAAGTAGCTCCATAATTTTGAGAACAAATAACAATACCATGTCACTTATTTGTTATTTTTGTTATGGTTCCTCGATCATCTATGGTCGGCACTTGTATCTAATAGTTCCATATAAACAAACAAAGTGATTCGTAAAAAACAATTCATTGCCGAAACAGTAAAGATGTGGACATTTATTATCCAAAAAACCTTTTTTAACTAAATTTTGTCTTGAACCCGAACAATTGTTACTCAAGACACTATTGGATTTCCTTAGAAAAATTGTAAAATATCAACCATACATCGATAGATAGTTGCATAAGAGACAAATTATTGTCTGCCTGTCTCAATAATCACATTCCTCCCCCAGACGCTCAATTTCGTTCAGTAGAAAATCCATCTCGGCCTCGTCTAAAACTGGATAGCATGTGAAGACCATGCGAAAGAAGTTGCCTAAATTGCGATGTGGCAATGGAGAGTATCCCACCATCAGTGTTCCACTGCATATCATCCGCTCCTTGATTTTCGGTGAAACCTGTCCGCGAAAAAGGCAAATTATTTATCATGATGACACATTTGTCAAATCGGCCATCATACCGTGTACAGTTTGGCTGCCCACTCATCGGTTTCCTGCTGGCCACGCAGTGCCTTCGGAATATACCAAAAGCAAATATTTGTGTATTGAAATGAGTCTTGAACGCAGCGGAAGCGATCTGCTCCTCGCTCCTTCAATTTCAGCATCAGTACTTTTGACATCTTTACGGCGTGGTCCACCAACCCGCCTATCGCGCTTATGCCACGAACTTTAAGCATCAACCACAGTTTGAAAGCATCAATCTTGCGACCACACTGAACACTCTTGTTGCCCGTATCGTATGAGACGTCATAGAACTTGTCTTGTTGGAAGAGGTAGTTCACCTGGATGCTGTTGCATTGCGCCAGCAAGTCTCGCTCCTTGGTCAAAAACAGCGCGCACTGCAGTGGTGCGCCAAGGGCCTTGTGTGGATTCCAAGCAAGAGAATCTGAACGTTCGATGCCATTCATCAGGTGGCGGTTTTCCTTCGATATCAACACTGATCCACCGTGACAAGCCTAAGAGAGCAACAAACAAAAATTGTTAATAAAATCTGTATGATGGCAAACAATGTTGCTCCTTTCAACTCACATCGACATGCAGCCAAAGGGCGTATTTCTCACAAACATCGGCAATGCTATGAATGTTGTCAAAAGCTCCCAACACTGTCGTCCCGGCGGTGGCATTGACAAAAAATGGTGATTTTCCTTCGGCGTGGGCTTTCTGGACTTTCATCTCCAAATCATTGGCTAACATTTGGCCGCATTCATTAGTCTTAACAATGACGCAATTGTCCATCCCAAGACCAATCCAGTGAGCCGCTTTCTTGAAGCTGTAATGCGATTCGTCCGATGTGAACAGAACAAGCGGTTTCATACCAAACATTCCGGTGGACTTAACGTTCGGGAAGAGCTTATATCTGGCCAAAACAAGGCCGTACCTGAGAAGGTGAACATAATTGAAATGGATATTAGGCTACCCAAATAGTCGCCCCTTAGATGCACTTACATATTTGATAGTGATCCTCCCGGAGCGAATATTCCGTCACCATCGTCATAACCACAAATGCTACACATTTTATGGATCACTTCCGTTTCGATGAGAGAAAAAACTGGAGCCACTTCGTAGGTGTACCTGAAATATGCCGCTCAGCGCATTAGTGCTCAGTTCGACTGTTCCTTAATTGCTTTCTTCCAACTTACGCACTTGTGTTGAGGGCTTCGGTTATCCAAGAGCCGGCCAAGCCATATGGATCCATCTGTCCAAAGAGTTGATTGTGAAATCTGTTGTGATTTGTCTTAACCGAGTACTGGATGACGCGTCGGCAAAGATCTAGAACATCACCAGGGTTTGGCAAAGGATCGTATTCAATTGACAAATCAATTAATTTCTATAAAAGAAAATTAAAAAAATTAGGACTTGCACCCTTATTAAGCTAAGCAAAGCGTGAAGGAATTAAGGAGAGGCAAGGAGAATATCTATGCACTCATGTGTCTTGAATGTCAGCGGATAATAAGTATTCGTAATAAGTCAAGAAGCGCTTTGTCCAACCATTAAGCGGTGGGGTCTCGGGGGGCACTTTCACCGACAGTAGATACTGCTCTATGGCACTCGGTAAGATGAGACTGAAGTACATTCGTTGATCTTTGAAAAGCTACTTACCAAAGTCGACGTGCTCTCACCGATCCCCAGTAAATCGAAGAGTCCAAAAAACTTACGCTTCAGGATCTGGTTAGCGAAGCAGATAGAATCGTTTGCCTGAAGCACGACAAAACCAAAGTCATCGAAGAGTTCAAAGTCAAAGCGGTCCAGCAGAAAAAGAAATCATCAGCTGGCAGAACTAGCCCTTTTCAAAAGAAAGTTCGAACCTATCCAGCGTGCTCTGATCAGCACTGAGTATTTAACTGTCCTTACAAAGCGAAGACTTGCGAATAATGCAAGAGCCTGAATCATAAAACTAGTCACTGTATAAGTTATCAAGTTTTTTTTAAAGAGAGCCAACAAAAATGCTCAAAAAGCAGGCCTTCAAATCAATCAAGTCAGTGAAGTCAACAATGCCGCGCAACGCAAGTTTGTTGAACCAAAGTTCAACGGCGCGAACGTGAAGCTACAACTCGACACAGCTTCAGACATAACGATCATCTCAAAAAGAAACTGGAGCCGCCTTGAAAAACCAATTCTCCAGAGTATCTCAAAACCAGCAGACAGCGCATCCGCAGATGAAGCTCCGCTGCTTGGAAGTTTGCCATCTGTCATCAAGTTGAATGGAGTTGAAGAGTAATGCTGAGTGCTACGTAGCCAATCGAGAAATTCATTTATTCGGAATTCCTTAGTTAAACGCTTTCAAGTTGTGGGGAGTTCCACTCAATACAGTGGCCGTGAACAGCATCAATCACGACGGTAACTTGACAAGCAAAATAAGAAAAGTGTTTCCTGAAGTTTTCATGGAAGGTCTCGGATGTTGCACAAAAGTCAAAGCTTCCATGATACTGAAGCTGGAAGCGAAACCAGTTCTCAGCAATGCTCGACCAGTCCATCTTGCCGTAGCTCCGGCAGTACAAGCTAAACTTGATGGCCTTCAACATCTCGGAGTTCTGTCACCTCACCTGTCTCTTACTCCTAAGCAGCAGCTCCGATCGTGGCAGTCAAGAAGAAAAATTGCATGATTCGAATATGTGGTGATTACTCATCTGGACTCAACAGCAATCTGGAGCCAAATCAGTACCCATTGCCAACACCAGAAGAATTTTTCGCAAACTTGGCAGGCAAAAGAGTGTTCAGCTAAATTTAACTGAGCGATGCATATTTCCAAGTCGAAAACGATAAACAAGCAAAACCACTGATGACCATCAATACTCACATCGGCCTATTCGATTTTAACCGACTGCAACAAGGTGTGAAGACACCTCCTGGCACTTTCCAGAAAATAGTCAACACATTGCTCGCTGGCATTCGCTGGCATCACAGCTCAGGTTTTCATCAACAACATCACGAGCAGCAGCTCTTCAAAGCCATGGACCGTATCAGAGAATACGGAACTTCAATTCAACAAGCATCATGGTGCGAAATGGAGAGAGCTTGAAGCCAATGATGAAGTCTTCTACAAGTTACAAGAATCAACCGAAAAATGGAACTAGGCTCCAGCAAAAATCGTTGAAAGAATTGGAAGAGTGAATTACAACATGGCAGTCAAAACTTCTTGAGGAGAGCGAGCCCATGCGAACCAGTTGAAGACCCGCTATTCCAAAATCATGTTTAATGAACTACTGTTAGAAGTACCCGAGTTCGACGACGACGACATTACCGAAATTGAACCTTTCATCATGACACGAACTCAAGACGTACAAGATGAAGACAACAATCAATCAATCGGCAACAAATTGAACGCATTTGTAGATGCATAGGAAGAAGTTCAAAAGGAACCTGCTCCAAGAAGAAACGAAGGAGCTAATGCTACCATTCCACCACGATATTTGGATGACTTCGTCAGATTTTAAAGGGGGGGGGGGGGGAAAGTGTGGAGAACCAGATCTATATTCCTCTCCTGTTATTCTATCTCTCTGTGCCATGTGCAACGTGTCAAAAACACAAAAATGTCAACCCTCGACACTGCGTTTTCTGGCAAGCGGACAAACGCTTGAGAATCTTAAATTTATAACAGAAATTGTACCACAAACTAATGGGAACATTGCCGTACTGCCGCTACCAGCCATCGCTGCTCAAGTTCTTTGCTGGACTGAGCAATTTTATCCACACACCACACAATCTTTTGAATTTTAATTTTTAATTTTTTTTGGAATCACACATGCGCAATCAACACTATACTATGCATGTTTGGGTTTTGTAAGCCCTATAACTGGATCAGCGACCGCAACCAAACACTTTAGCTACTGCCGGGGCCGAGACTTAAAGTTTTGTTATTTTGATGCACCCGCACTAATCGACACGACATGAGGCTATTGACCTGTTACTCACTACTGACTACTAACCTTCAATTCGCCCGGTTGTACGAAATCCAAGATTTTCTCCGCATTGTCGCGTTTTGAGACACAAAACACTTTCTCATCACGCAACAGCTCGTAGATGGATTGCAAAATTTTCCAATCCTCGCTCAAGTTATCTCGTATTGATGCGGGATCCATAATTCTCCAAACGATTCTTATAACAATGCACTTGATCTAAGTCTTAGAACGGATAGACAAGATTTTTGCTACACACGCGAGATTTAAGATTGAATCCGCTTCAGATGTGTTTCTGTACTGAATGGATCTTCTGTACACTGAACCGTGTTTGCAGCATCTCTATTGGAATGTACCGTTGGTTGTGCGATCGCCGGCTGTGTACCGATAAGACTTCACGTTCAATAAACCCTTAGGTAGTGGCTAGACGCTAGAGTGTGCGCTTGGAGCAGAGTCTACTTAAAAGCTAAGCAGATACGAGAGAACTGAGCAACCGTAGCAAATGCTTCCATTACTTGTTCACGATTTTCATTCAATGCTCCGCTCAGCTTTGAGCGCACACTCTAGCCATAGCCTTATTGCCATTCCGGCTGCGATTCCAAGTTGAGAATTATTCCAAATTCAGATTCTAATCTTTTTTTATTGACTCCAGGGTCGTGTTTATTTCTGAGAGGGAAGCAAAAACATAGAAAAAAATATTTTGTATATATTTAGTATATTTTGACACTCTCAATCGATTTATTCTCTGAAAGAACTGCGAATACATATAAAAATTAATCGGTCTACCTTTTATCAGTTGCGAGTGTGTACTTAAATTTCTTGCTCAGACGTAGCTCAATCCATTGCAGCACACAAACTTAAATGTCTATTCAATTGCTGTTCCATAACCCAAGTTCATGTAACGCCTTCTTGGTGACAGTTGTCGTTATTGTTAATTATGCCAAAGACCCAGACAGAGAGCGGGTCGATGCTGTCTGCTGTATGTGATTGTAATACAAAGCATTACATTATTAGCTTGGTAGGCATACTGATTTCGGGATTAGAAAATTCAGGCAGCGAGCACAAGACAACAGTAGTCTATTACATCTTAGAGAAGATAGTTTGAAGCACCAAAATTTACTGGCTTTGAAATTCTAGTCGGGTGTTGTTGTTTTTAAATTCTCTTGCCTTTAACCTCGCTTGCCCGTGGCACGTCCGGTTGTCGGTCGGTCGCTTTGTCGTGGAATCTCGCGGTAAACCAACCAACCAACCAACCAACCAACCAACCAACCAACCGACCAACCAACCAACCAAGCAAGCAAGCAACCAACCAACCAACCAAAAGCGGCAAAGCAACAAAGCGGCAAAGCAACAAAGCGGCAAAGCAACAACGCAGCAAAGCAACAAAACAACAAAACGACAAAACAACAAAGCAGGAAAGCAACAAAGTGACAAAGCAACAAAGCAGCAAAGAAGTAAAGCAACAAAGCAACAAAGCGCCAATGCAACAAAGCAACAACGCAACAAAGAAACAAAGTAGCAAAGAAACAAAGCGACACAGCAACGAAGCAGCAAAGCAACCAAGCGACAAAGCAAAAAAGCAGCAACGCAACAAAGCGGCAAAGCAACAAAGCAGCAAAGCAACAAAGCGACAAAGCAGTAAAGTAGTAAAGCAACAAAGCAACGAAGCAGCAAAGCAACCAAGCGACAAAGTAAAAAAGCAGCAACGATACAAAACAACAAAGCAACAAAGCGGCAAAGCTACAACGCAGCAAAGCAACAAAGCGACAAAGCAGTAAAGAAGTAAAGCAACAAAGCAACAAAACGACAAAGCGACAAAACAACAAAGCAGGAAAGCAACAAAGTGACAAAGCAACAAAGCAGCAAAGCAACAAAGAAACAAATCAACAAAGCGACAAAGCAACAAAGTAGCAAAGAAACAAAGCGACACAGCAACGAAGCAGCAAAGCAACCCAGCGACAAAGCGACAAAACAACAAAGCAGGAAAGCAACAAAGTGACAAAGCAGCAACGCAACAAAGCAGCAAAGCAACAAAGCAGTAAAGAAGTAAAGTAACAAAGCAACAAAACGACAAAGCGACAAAACAACAAAGCAGGAAAGCAACAAAGTGACAAAGCAACAAAGCAACAAAGAAACAAAGCAGTAAAGAAGTAAAGCCACAAAGCAACAAAGTAACAAAGCAGCAACGCAACAAAGCAACAAAGCAGCAAAGCGACACTGCAACAAAGCAACAAAGCAGTAAAGCAACAAAGCAACAAAGCGCCAAAGCGGCAAAGAAACAAAGCGGCAACGATACAAAACAACAAAGCAACAAAGCGGCAAAGCTACAACGCAGCAAAGCAACAAAGCGACAAAGCAGTAAAGAAGTAAAGCAACAAAGCGGCAAAGCAACAACGCAGCAAAGCAGTTAAGAAGTAAAGCAACAAAGCAACAAAGTAACAAAGCAGCAACGCAACAAAGCAGCAATGCGACAAAGCAACAAATCAGCAAAGCAACAAAACGACAAAGCGACAAAACAACAAAGCAGGAAAGCAACAAAGTAACAAAGCAGCAACGCAACAAAGCAGCAAAGCAACAAAGCAGTAAAGAAGTAAAGTAACAAAGCAACAAAACGACAAAGCGACAAAACAACAAAGCAGGAAAGCAACAAAGTGACAAAGCAACAAAGCAACAAAGAAACAAAGCAGTAAAGAAGTAAAGCCACAAAGCAACAAAGTAACAAAGCAGCAACGCAACAAAGCAACAAAGCAGCAAAGCGACACAGCAACAAAGCAACAAAGCAGTAAAGCAACAAAGCGCCAAAGCGGCAAAGCAACAAAGCAGTAAAGAAGTAAAGCAACAAAGCAACAAAGCAACAAAACGACAAAGCGACAAAACAACAAAGCAGGAAAGCAACAAAGTGACAAAGCAACAAAGCAGCAAAGCAACAAAGCAGCAAAGCAACAAAGAAACAAAGCAGTCAAGCAGTAAAGCCACAAAGCAACAAAGTAACAAAGCAGCAACGCAACAAAGCAACAAAGCAGCAAAGCGACACAGCAACAAAGCAGTAAAGAAGTAAAGCCACAAAGCAACAAAGTAACAAAGCAGCAAAGCAACAAAGTCACAAAGCAGCAAAGCAACAAAGCAACAAAACGACAAAGCGACAAAACAACAAAGCAGGAAAGCAACAAAGTGACAAAGCAACAAAGAAACAAAGCAGTAAAGAAGTAAAGCCACAAAGCAACAAAGTAACAAAGCAACAAAACGACAAAGCGACAAAAAAACAAAGCAGGAATGCAACAAAGTGACAAAGCAACAAAGCAGCAAAGAAGTAAAGCAACAAAGCACCAAAGCAACAACGCAACAAAGCGGCAAAGCAACAAAGCAGGAAAGCAACAAAGTGACAAAGCAACAAAGCAGCAAAGCAGCAAAGCAACAAAGCAGCAAAGCAACAAAGAAACAAAGCAGTAAAGCCACAAAGCAACAAAGTAACAAAGCAGCAACGCAACAAAGCAACAAAGCAGCAAAGCGACACAGCAACAAAGCAGTAAAGAAGTAAAGCCACAAAGCAACAAAGTAACAAAGCAGCAAAGCAACAAAGTCACAAAGCAGCAAAGCAACAAAGCAACAAAACGACAAAGCGACAAAACAACAAAGCAGGAAAGCAACAAAGTGACAAAGCAACAAAGAAACAAAGCAGTAAAGAAGTAAAGCCACAAAGCAACAAAGTAACAAAGCAACAAAACGACAAAGCGACAAAAAAACAAAGCAGGAAAGCAAAAAAGTGACAAAGCAACAAAGCAGCAAAGAAGTAAAGCAACAAAGCAACAAAACGACAAAGCGACAAAGCAACAAAGTGACAAAGCAACAAAGCAACAAAGAAACAAATCAACAAAGCGACAAAGCAATAAAGTAGCAAAGAAACAAAGCGACACAGCAACGAAGCAGCAAAGCAACCCAGCGACAAAGCGACAAAACAACAAAGCAGGAAAGCAACAAAGTGACAAAGCAACAAAGCAGCAAAGAAGCAAAGCAACAAAGCAACAAAGCAACAAAGTAGCAAAGAAACAAAGCGACACAGCAACGAAGCAGCAAAGCAACCAAGCGACAAAGCGACAAAACAACAAAGCAGGAAAGCAACAAAGTGACAAAGCAACAAAGCGGCAAAGCAACAAAGCAACAAAGCAACAACGCAACAAAGCGACAAAGCGGCAAAGCAACAAAGCAGTAATGAAGTAAAGCAACAAAGCAAAAAAGCAAAAAAGCAACAAAGCAACAAAGCGACAAAAAACAAAGCAGGAAAGCAACAAAGTGACAAAGCAACAAAGCAACAAAGCAACAAAGCGCCAAAGCGCCAAAGCAACAAAGCAACAACGCAACAAAGCGACAAAGTAGCAAAGAAACAAAGCGACACAGCAACGAAGCAGCAAAGCAACAAATCAGCAAAGCAACAAAGCAACAAAGTGACAAAGCAACAAAGCAGTAAAGAAGTAAAGCAACAAAGCAACAAAGTAACAAAGCAGCAACGCAACAAAGCAACAAAGCAGCAAAGCGACACAGCAACGAAGCAGCAAAGCAACAAATCAGCAAAGCAACAAAGAAACAAATCAACAAAGCGACAAAGCAACAAAGCAACAAATCAACAAAGCGACAAAGCAACAAAGCAATAAATCAACAAATCAACACACCACCAACCAATCAACCCAGCCCAACCCTAAAATTCGCTTTCAATTTATGCCAAAATGTATCGCCTAGTTTGCGCTCTATATATATTGTGAAAGACTCAATGTCGCATTTCTTTAATCTTCTACTCACAACTAGTTTGTAGAAGTTGAGAAGCTATAATGGAATACAGCTAACGTTTCTCATTTGTTAGAGCAAAAAAGTATGCAAAGAATAAACAACAACAATATACAATAACCTCCGAAGTTCATGTCTATAAGTATACTATGTTTTTATTGCCATGAATGTGAATGAAAATTAATGAAAAAAGGAGCACTCACAATATCCATCTGGACTATTATGTAGATACACAATTATCAATATCAATGTTATATTTACCGAGTATCTAAAACTAAGTTAAGCGACGAAATGTTGCACTGTTGATGAAGCTGTGAAAAACATCACTTCCTTTGTAAAATAATCGAGAATTCAAGTAAAGAATCGATGTTTGTACTCATACATTTCTTTGGAGTAACGATGTATTTACAAATAACGACTTCATTGCCGTTCTGCAATAGTAATAAGATAATATAAACTATGTCTATTGAAGTGGAAAGCTGTATGTATAAATGTATGTATTTATGTTCCCTATGGACTGCCTCAAACTCATTGAACGATCGCGTTCAAACTTTCCATACGCAATCGTCGATTTCAAAGGCATCTTTGAGCGATCGGAAGAGCACTTCCATGAATTGATAAATGGCCAGTTAACTGAGGAATTGGAGGCTCCACCAATGACCGAAGATTATACTATGCTGCCGCCACCAACCATAGACGAAGTTAGTATCAGAGCGATAAATCGGCTCAAAAATAATAAGGCCCCGGGTTTTGATGGGATCTCAGCGGAACTGATAAAAATAGGAGGCCCTACATTACACCAAGCTCAAAAATAATAAGGCCCCGGGTTTTGATGGGATCCCAGCGGAACTGATAAAAATAGGAGGCCCTACATTACACCAAGCAATTCATGAAATAATAGTGTAAGTATGGGAGGAAGAAGCTATGCCAGAAGACTGGCGAAGAGGCATCCTGTACCCCATACATCCCCGTGGGGGTTCCAATTGCGTCTCAACCCATTCATGGTTGAGTTGCTGGGCTTAACCACGGGATATTAAAATAGGGCCGCGGGTACTAAGAGTATGCTCTTTATGGGCAATGTCTTCGTACTTAGCGACCCGAAATGGGTTACTGGTACTTAGAGATTTGTATGGGTGACTCTTCGTATTTAGTAGCTCGTTTCGTGCACAAAGGGACAGAGGGAATAATTTATATTCCAAACGGCCTAGGATAGCACGGTATCCTAGTGACAAATGATAGGGTTCGAGGTTCCGGACCGAGCATACCTACGCCCAGTCACTCATACTGAACGAACTAAGTCCCTTGATGTCAGATCTCACCAAGGTTGCGTTAGTACTGCGGGAGTTGTCCGTGCCCATAGACAATAAGGCCGACCGTAAGGTTGACCGGTCTGGGGACAACTGTGGTTAAGGACCCAGCTCGTTCTTGATGGGATGCAACGCGGGGGCTTACGGTTTACTCTCGAAGAGAGGACCGCTAAATGGGAATAGTTCTTGAGCATGCTTAATGGCGAAAGCTAGGTAAGCTGGGTTCGTCGTCCCACTCAAAGAATGTCGTGCCCCATACATAAGAAGGGAGATATCGTGGTATAACGTTGTTGAGTACCGCGTATAAGATTTTCTCCTCTATTCTTCCACACAGGATAGCCCCATACGCTAAAGTCATCATTGGTCCATACCAGTGTGACTTCATCCCAGGCAAATCAACAACTGATCAGATTTACACCCTTAGGCAAAACTCACTACACCATCTTTTTATATACTTTTAGAGAATTCGGTATCCCAAATAAACTGACAAGACTATGTAGGTTGACCATGGCCAATGTTATAAGCCAAGTAAACATATCCGGATCACTATCAAGCCCATTCAACATCTATGTATAACGGGCTCCGACAAGGAGACGAATGACCAAACTTCCTTTGAGACATTGAAGTATCTTTTGTCTCAGTTTCTGGTCAAAGTCGAATTTTACTCTTCTAAGGTAGGCATTGTAATCATTTCTGACTCCCGTAAATTTTGGTTCGGTTTTCCACAGTGAGGTTTACTTTATAAAACCGAAAGCATACTTCCCGGTTTCTATTAGGCTTTTTCCAGCTTAAATCATAACAAGCATTTTCCTTCGGTTTGATACACTTAGTCCTGGAAGGGATAAATTGTCTCATACCCTCCTGGATTATTTTTGGAATCGTATCAGATATGGCATTAAGTGGCCAGTTAATATTTCTAAAGAAATTGTTGACGCCATCCCAGTCGGCTTTCTCGTGTAGCCATACTTTTATTTTAGGAGTTTTCTCTTTAACTGCGTGTTTCGTCAACGAGAACTACACAATGTTCTGAAGAGCCTAAAGGTGAAGGTACACTGACGGTGTATTTGTTATGATGAGAGGTAAGAAACAAGTCAAGGGTATTAGCGTTATGACTTACAGTGTCTGGAATTCGATTGGGCCCATTCACAAGTGAGTGAGTGAGATTGCTTAAGTCAGCAAATAGCTCAACATCCCTTCCTTTTGGTGTTCTTAAGCCTGAATGGCGACTAAAATTTTGTGTATATTGAAATCAACCGCAATGAAGATTTCAGAAAATGAAATCTAGCTATAGAAACATTTGATCGATAAAATTAGTGACCTTATGTTGATTAAAGGGGAAGGGGAGCAATATCTTTTTAATTTACGACCAATTTACCTTTAACATTTCCCCAATCTCCCTCATTGCAACTAGAATTTAAGTTCAGAGAATCCACCTACCAGACAGAGTCCTCTGACGAACGAAAAATGCTTAACAGATGTTCAAGACGCGCTTATAATTAATTTCTGTCACAACTGCAGGAAGGTTTTGTGTTTTCCGGTTGTAGGGATATCTCCACGAACAAAATTATCAATTTAACGTGCACATCACATTGAAGCCGCGTCTTTTACCGAAATGATGTGCAGTAGTCCTATACTAGAAACCGCACTAATTAAAAAAAAAACCCAAAAAAATAGAAAAACATTTGTGCTGACTTCTCAACGCAGTACTGAGATTTTCTTCGAACGAACATGAAAGATGCCCGTCGTACAGGACATGAGGGAAATTCAATACTCACACGAACCCCTCTAATACTACATGGAATCTGTCTAGTGAAGTTTCAAGTACATCACGGCAGCTTAAATTCATTAAAAAAGATTAATCACTTTTGAAGTGAGATTGAGATACTTGTAAGATGACGGATGAATCGCAGCGGTATGGGGATATGAATTTGGTTGGAAAAGCTGCTGCGCACATCATTGACAGTGACATCATTAAAACCTGAACCATCATTTTATATAAAAAGGATTCTTGTGCCTTTACTGTTCGTTCTGTCAATCTATAGGTTTTCATTCGTTTTTTAAATGGCTCTGTGCTATCCAGTGATAGGAAACCAAAGCTATGTGTAAACCTATATACTGTATATACCTCTATACCTATAAAGGTATTGCTTTGATGACAAAATAGCATTAGAATGTGGTTTTCAAGGCATACAACACACAAGTCCCGCTACTTTGCTATTCGAAGGGTCCTTTGAGCTACAAAATGGCTATGGACTTTGATCTGCCAATTTCAGAACAAACGTAATGAAATAAGTTATGTATAGTACCCTATGAGACGTCCAATTCTACCTTAAATCGAGCATACACCTACATCTCCACCGAGATCTGTTCATATCATTCAGTGATTTCCTTTTCCGTCATCTCCAGAGGTCATTGCTACTAACATAGTCAGCATCGGCATTTTATGTTCCCCTTATGAATCCTCCCTGAGGTCATTGTCACCAATTCAGTTACTTTGTCGTGTAGCTAAACAATCTGTTAAGCAGTTACTATAGGTAACTAGTATCGAGCGTGCTCACTGGCATGAGTGGCTTTACCGGCAGATACGTGTTTTCCACCCCTACTTCTAATTCAAATCCAATACCCCGGATCAAAAACCAGAAGCTACGAAAATAGATACATTGTATAGATACACATTTAAGTACGGGTGTTAGGTGCTGATAGCACATCCATACGTGTTACAGTGGATAAGAGGCGTAAAGCCGGGGCGGCGTGCGGCAATACAATACGAGGAAAACACAATTTCATCTCAAGCGCATCATTGGTAGACTTGTATCTGACAATTGTTGATGTAGCCACTGCCGCTGCCGCTAAATGAGACCTTCGAATTTGTTCGAATTTGTTTTGAAACTACGACTATTTTTAGATACATAGATACTTGGCGTAGATGCGTAGATGCGCCACGCGCTTGATGATGGTCCTATGGAAGCCAAACGAGCAGTTGCTGTATTGTGATCGGTACGGAACCATTCCCTCTTATGTTATCTCTGTCTGCCTGACATTCCTAGGGGATGATGCAGATGATAATGGGATCTTCATGAGGACTCCGGTGGCATTCCGTCGACAGTGCTCGCACTCGCAAGATCGTCTCAAGGAAATGCAGTGGAGGAAACTAGCGCTGTGCACAGTTTTCCCCGTTATTCAGTTCTTGAGTGTTTTACTGTTGTGTGAATTGTCGTGGATAGAAGTCGTGCGATCGTGCGTCGGTCTTGCTCATATCTCATATCGCCACAAATACTGTTGTTGTGTCACCTTCGGAACATGTGCCGTGTTATTTTAAGCAGCGTCAATTGACAATCGAAATTTTGTGAATAATTCTGGAATTTGTTCGCCGTCTTCGTGTGTCTGTGTGTGTAGAAACAATAAATTGTGTGTTGTTCAATCAATCAAAAAGTAGAAACTTGGAAAGCTCCTAACTGATAGCCTAGAAGGATAGATTCTTTTGGATATTTTTGGTGTATGGCAACGCCTTTTGGTAAGTACCTACGTCTCTATGCGTGTTTGTCTATGTAAGGAATGTAATGGGAGAAGATTTTAGTTGAAAGAGTTGAAGTTAAGGAGATTGTGCTTATCTTGAATGTCTGCTGGTTTTAAAGTTATTTCCATTCACTAACGTATCCAAACGGGGCGAATTCCTTCATGGACGCAAAGGTAGACTGATGATGCTTCGCGTTTATCGAATACAATAGAGACTTGACGACAAGGCGAATCAATGTATGAGTACAGAATAAGTACGAATACTCGAAAACATTTCCAAATTAACTGACAGTGAATCTGCATGTAATTAAGGTGCAGATCTTTAAATAAAAAGTCAAAAATTAATCTTTTGACTTTATTGCATTAGATTTGATTACATGTCATCCTATAAACATACCTATTAAAGGGAATAATGTAAAAAAATCGTTACATTAGATTTTTCATTAAGAGCGCCCCTTTTTGTTTTTCAAATAGAACAGCTTGTGTTTGAGATATGAAAAAAAACAAACATTAAGGCTTAAAGACCTATCAATGCCATTAATTACGAAATACAACATCATTCAAATGTCCTCCACGTAAACGCCTGCACGAGTGAATGTGCTAAAACTAACTTTTTCCCATAAATCCGACTATATGCCGGCAATTGTGTGTCCGATATTGGTCATGAGATTGTCTTCAGTCACTATCTTATTGGCATAGACCGTTGACTTGACATAGTCCCAAAAGAAAAAACCCCATATGCGTCCATTTGAATTGGCCTTTTCTCGTCACATTGAACTTCGACTTCAATAATTCGATTGCTTGCCCAGATAATGGCATCTGGTGTCATATTTTTAAAACCACTCCACATGTCAGGCTCTTCCAATTTATCGCAAACATGGTACGGTAGCCCTCTCCATTGACTGTGACTGGCAACGAATCATTGAAGAAAAGGTATATGAGTCAATGGCCGCAACAAACAGTCAATTTTTTCAAGATGTAATGGTTTTCGTGGATGCCTTTGGGTTGCTACTTACTTACTTATGTCCTATATCCCCTTGTGGGTCCTAGGGCCTCTACTACGCTCACGCGCCATCGCGTGCGGTTCCTGGCAATGAGCTTCAGCTCTCTTCAACTCTTTCCCAATTGCATTGAATCCTCCTCAACTGTTCTGCGCCATGTATTTCTCGGACGACCCGTTATTCTATCATCCTGAGATAACGAATTCCATTGCATTGCGTAGTTTGCTATGGAACTGTTGCCTTATCGGAGTGTATGACCAATCCACTACCACTTCCGTCGTTGGATGGTTGTGCCTATTGGTTCCTGACCCGTTCTCTGGTGAAGATGTTCGTTAGAGCCAGGAAACCCTTAAGATGGCACCTATTTACGAACGTTTGTTATCTTTTTGTGATAGTAGCGGTCACCTTCCAAGTACTGCACCCATACAAGAGCACAGACTCAACATTTGAACGGAACAGTCGCAGCTTGGTCTTTAAGCTGATCGAATTGCTTCGCCATATCATGGACCAATGCCTATCGCGCCAAACATTATCATTATGTCAACATAAGTTACATTAACTTATTGGCACAGAAATATTAAAACATCAGTTGATACAATCGTGCTTTAGTGTAAAAATATTGAGGATTGGTATAATTCATATAATCGGGAGTTCACTGTAATATCATATCGCTATAACAAAAGTTAATATATTATCTGTACAAGCTGACCTTCTATAAGTACGATATAATACTTGATTTGCCGAAAAAACGTTCCTTGTTTACTTTACCTCGTTGACCACCTACCACCACATCTCCGCCGATTCCTAGAAATTTGCGAGCCAGTCGTCCGTCTGCAAATTGAAGTTCGTTTTATCTGTCTGTATGTGTGTGCGAGTACTTTTTCACGGCTTTCTTGTTGAATGGCGTTCACGGCTGATGCATGATGCTGAAGCTTGTGGCGACCGCATTGCCCTTCGTCTATTTCGTCTATTAATAGGCGTTTTCAGACAGTGCAACATCCGCCGATGCATTAATAGCTTATGCGGCTGCTGCTACTCTACATACTCGTACATCGGTGCAATGCGCCAACGCCGAATCTATCAGCGTGGTGTGTGCTGTGCGTATCCCTTCCTTATCCAGTCGTCTAACAGCCTGTTGTTAGACCATCAGGACGCGCCGATGATGAACAAGCGCAAGCCAAATAAACTACCAAAACTAGTTCACTTTGCTGGGGATCTATTCCGCTTGTGTGCGCTATTTCGGGATCAGCCTGGATGAACGCATATTTTCGTCATCGCGTCTAAATAGTGATTAGAGAGAGGGATACATCGCACTGGTATAGTAGAGCGTTGTGCTTCGTTTCTCTTCCTTCCAATTCAGTGCGTGCCTGTGCGCCGATGTAAACTATGGGTACGTGCGCTACTGCCTGTTTACGTTTCAGCTGCGACGGTCGGGATGATGCACCGCCGATACATATACTAAAAATAGTTTATCCTCCACCCGTCCCAAGCCATCAAGTGACAAACGGTTGCTGGATTTCCCTCAGTTTTCACTTTCTTACACCTCGTCTATTAGCTGAAGATGTCGACAACACCGGGATATTGTACGAGTATCTATGGTGGTACATTTGTATTACATGCGCGGCATCAGTCTGCAGCAGGAATATCTACATATAATGGAAATGGAATGATTTCCATCACTGAGTTTGTTGCTCCGGTGGCTGTTGCACGCTGCTGTTACATTTTGATGAATATGCAGGGGGTTGCGTGCTACACGTAGTATACAGACTGGAGGGATCGCTGGCAACGATCAGGAGGGTGCGAGGATCGCTAGAGAGCGATTACGTTCATCTAAACACTAAAACAAATAAAAACGAATCTTGTGCTACTGCAGACTGCAGAAGAAGCTTTGTTGTATTTACAGTGGCGCCGTTTGTCTACAGGGTGTTATGCATTAAGTGTAATATATTAAGATGTTATTCATTTGATTTTTGTAAGCATAAAATAGTTCTTAAAGCAGCGGTGCACACGCGAGAGCCTCAATTAGCGCTTGAGTGCGCCATTTCGTTACCTCAGGAGACTTATTAGAGTTAATTAGATGTTTTTTGAATCCAGTCTGTACCGTCTAAGTACAAGATCAGTTCTATAAGCCTGTACTTCAAAGCCACGTCCAGGTCGGCAAAGAAGAGTTTGCTCAAAGTGCGGAGTCTGAACACTGCTAGGGCAGGAATTCTTCTTTCGAGTGTTCTTCTATACACAACCGACCACAAGCCGTCCAATAAGATTTTTAACTCGCAATTAAGCCATAAGTCTGCCCTTTATGTATTTTCCACCTATAGTAAAACACCCTGCATAAGGCAGCAACACCCACTTTTTTTAAACTGACAAACTTGAAAATTGAGCTGTCGCTTTTGCCCAAAAAGTATTTATTCTGTGAAAGTGATCCTAACTCTCAAATCCATACTGTAGCTGTTTTGAGTCCACAATACGAATGCCTGCCGGCATTGCTCAATGTCCAAGTCTACAAAGAATGCCATCGCTTTTTTCAGCTCGGAGATCCAACCAACAGACTCGTCGGACATTTTTGCGACTGTAGCTAAAAATAATTTGGCGAAATTCCTTGGGCGCGATCACCATCAGACGCCCATGGCGGATGGTCTAGGTCAGCCAGCAAAGCGCAACAACAACAACTGCGAAAATTCTTGTGCTGCTCAGTGAAGTTTGTGATGATTCATTTGTTGTTTTTGTTTTTTCTCTGTAGAATACACCGCACGACAAATATGTTGCCAAACCATTGCAACGACCTGAATGCGTCGTTCACCTCGGAAGGAACGGATCATTCCGCAGACTTAGACTCTTGTTTCCATATTTACAATGAGCTGCAATTGGTGGAGCCGCCGCAGCATTCGAATAGCGCCGCAAGTAATTCCAATTCGTATGGCTTCCGGACGCGTCATCTCTCATGTATCGAGGAGAATGACTCAGACTCATACCGCTCGTCGTCAGTGCCGCCTGCTTACGATATGATGAAGGAGGCTGACGAAACTTTCCAAAAATTCGTACACGATCAGAATTTCAACCTCAGCTCCCTGTCAGAAGTGGACGACATGATTTTGCTGGACGAGTCCCGGACTAATAGCCTGGAATACTTCGATGAGCTGTGCGTGAGCGGCAAAACTGAAGACGAGCATGAAGACTACTGGCAGAGTACCGTCTCGGAGCCTGTGCATAGGGCCAATTGTCGAGATAAAAATGGACTTCCAGCCATTATGACAACGTCCTGCTATGGCGCCTTCAACAATTCGTTTGGAAGTGATGTAAGCAGCTGTACAGCTGGTCCAGCTATATCAGCCAAGGAGGCGGTCGTCAGACAAATCGTAGAGAAATCGAAAGAACCATTGTATGCGGTGCCGGACAAACGCCGTGATAACTTCAACATGAGCTTCGATTCATCCTGCCAATCTCAGTCAAGTTCCATGTATGGCGGTGAGCAGCCACTCTCTTTGACTTCATCATTGGACTTCACAGGAGCTACAGGGGTTATGCCCGGCATCCTAAGAGGTAACTTCACATCAGCTGACTGGTCAGCATTCTCTGCTGATGGTGTATCGAAGATTGATTGGAGCCATGATGAAGATCTATCGGAGGAAACTAGAGCCAACTGCATCAGTTCGACACAAAAAGGTAAGCTCCTCAACAATATTTGTAACTAGTTATGACCGAGAACTGATTTCGATAGAAATCTCGGATAATTTATCCGAATGGGAAGAAATGTTGTTCATTAGTTATTTTCTTTTCTATCTTATTCCATTCTGTTCTTTTACATTCTATTCCAATCTATTCCATTCTATTCTATTCTACTTCATTCTATTACATTCTATTCCATTCTATTCCATTATATTCCATACTACTCCACTCTATTCCATTATATTCCATTCTATTCCATTATATTCCATTCTATTGAACCGTAATTTTGGAACTAAAAACATTTGGTTTTAATCCTAGCCCAGTTGGCTGATACTGCGACTAAAAAGATCTATTGTATCGTAGGGTGTGACTAATCTAAGAGACTTACTACCTCCCTAATGAATGATAGTATGTCATTAGTGGCAAAGTGTCGCAGATCTGCCGCCGAACATATTGGCTTGTCGAAAATACGTCTCCATAATCAGATCAATGCTGGACAATCACAGAGAATGTGCCCGGATGTTTCATCATCCTCCGAGCAGAGCCTACATTTTATGTTTGAGCCAAGACTAATTTGCTAAGGTAATATCGCAGGCCACAATGACCTGTGAGAAAGCTCACCAGCAGTGCATCGTAGCAGCATTTAACTGATTTAGAGTCAATTATGTTTAAAAAAAAAATGAGAAAGAGTATCGGTGACAAAACAAAGCCCACCAGAATGCCAGCATTTATGTTATGTATACTATAGATTTGAAACCGTTCAAGACAACTTGAATTGAACGGTCCAAAAGATAGCAGTTTTCCATCGACTCCATAATTGCATTTTTGACAATAGAGCTTGATGCCAAACTCTGTCAAATGCATTGGTAATATCGAGTGCACCAGTTTTACAAAGACCGGTTCCAATTTTCGGTGGGATATACCATCAAATCACCATGAAATCCTTAATGCCGGTAACTAAGATATTTCATGAGATGAAAATAAATCAGCGTTCCATGACCTTGGAAAGAATGGATGTAAGTGCTATGGGTCCGTCGTCGGTACGAAAAAGGAGACTACGGCTTGTCTTTTTGGATATAAGCTGGACAAAGGCTGTTTTCCAACTTCTCGGGAAGAGTCCAGAAGAATATGTGAGATATGGGAAAGGTTACGCAATGGTAACGCCTGCTTGAAAGAACACCTTTTCAGAATTAATGGGAAAATACCATCTGGGCCAGCGGATTTGTGAGTGTTAAGATCGTGGGTTAAAAATAAATCACGAGATTCCAGCAGCCAACCACAAACAAGCCAACAAACAAACACACGGACACGCGAAGTTAATATAAAGAATTTAAAAACGCAAAAAGAAGTTCATCGGTATAGGGGATGTTCTCGACATAGCTCCAGAATGGAAACTCCATATTTCAAAAATACACGTGTGTATCTCCGATAGACCGAACTTTTTGTAAAATTTTTTTGGAGTGAATTGGCACTGTGGAACGATTTTCTTTACATTTTAAACACATATGTATCTCTGATGGACAAAACTTTTTGTACATTTTTTTGGAGTTATCGGGCCCTAAAGCTTGAGGGGTGCCTATATAAGTTTTTTAAAAATTAACCCGATTTTCTTCAAATTTTAAACATAAGTGTATCTTCGATGACAACACTTACTATTGAGAATTGGAAGTGATCGGGCCCCAAGGTCGAGGGCTCCCATACAAATTTATTTACACATGTGTATCTCAGGTGACAACAGTTTTTGAAAGTGAAGCGGCTCTAATATTAATTTTTTCCAAATTAACCCGATTCACCACTTTGCACACATATGTATCTCCTATTGGAGAATTTACATGCACAATTTTAATTTTTTATGGATTGTTTTTTTATTTCTTTTTATTTTGAACACAAGCATTTAGTTTATTTATTTTCCTGTAATTTTCTTTCACAAAAATGTTTACCGTAACGATATAGTATACCTACTCATTACAGTCGTGTGCAGCACATTTTTTACGTTTATCAAAGTTGTGGAAAGTGATAAGCCAAACGATCTCAAAAACCGATTGACAATACATGCGGAACGCCAACGAAACTATCCAAAGAGAGAGTGAGAAGAGCCGTTACCAGCGTTGCCAATTTGACTGATTTCCAGTCAAATTTTATTGAATTTGATTATATTTTGTTGTCTGATAGGGGCTGTTGACAGAAGAAGTTTCTGCTGCAGTAATGGCTTTCCCATCGGAAACCAACTTCCTACATTTAGGTAAAACAAAATGTGTAAAAGCTACAGACAAAAATATATGACGTATGACAAAAACGACAAAGTGCTTTTAAAGAAAATTGGTTGGTATTTAGAGAAAACAAGGATATCATATTTGGGAACGATTGGAAACTTCGTTTTTTTATAAATTGTCCAAAATTTGTTTATAAAAATAATAATTTTCGGCGCTACAGACCATTGCGGTCCAAGGCCTTGCTTCTCGCGACCATTTGTGCTGCGCATTTATATTTTTGGACACAAATGGTTATGAATCCCCTACATCTAGACGCTCCCGAACATGCCAAGAATGAGCGCTATGAATAAAGGGTTAAGTTCGGTGCAACTTTAAAACGAAATGTTGAATTATGACCATGCTGGGTCGGTCTGAACCTTAAAGCAATCAGGTTTTTCATATTATATACGTGCTACTCATACACTACTAAGCAGGTAAGCAAGCAATTAATGTTTGAAGCGGCAACGCTGGTCATGACCAAACCATATGGCGCAGGCGCTACGTATACGTCCAAGAACTCGCAAAAATTGGTTATAGTTTAGCAAAAGTAAGTTGCTTGGAGCTTGTTAATAATTGAGCTGGCAGCTGAGTTTCATTCAGTCCTTCATAGAATAGAGAGAGGAGGCTTTGACTTAACTGAGTGCTCAATGGAGTTTTGAAGTTAGTGTGCGTATGTATTGAGTATCTATGTGGAAAACTTGCTTTTTTCTGCGTTTGTTTGATTCGTGTTCTGTGTTATCGTATACGCTGGTTGCTGTACTTAAGCGAGAGCGTTGCCGGTTCTTTAGTTTCTCGTTGTTGCTGTAATTGTTGTTTCTCTTGCTGTACTCACTGGTACCCAGCTTGGTGAAATGAAAGGTACACTGCGATCGATTCAGTTAGAGTTCAACAGTTTTGGTTTGAACGCGACGCTGTATCGGTTGCCGATGCTCGGTTGGTTGTTAACTTACAGATACGGGCACGGAGATTGTTGTACGCTTTAGCTTAGCACTTGTTAGATTTCGAATAATTGTAAAAATCTATCACCATAGCGGGGAACAGCCAAAATGCGGTTTATTTTTTTATTGTTCTCGTAATTGTCTCACTCACTTTTACTAAAGCGATACACAAGTATACCTACCTGCGCTGCGTGTACCTTTGTGAATCACAACCTGAGAGTACCTTTCAAGTACGAGTATCTCACTAAAGTGCTCTACGTTTAGAAAAGTGTGAAGTGTAAAATGTGAATATACTCTGCACGGCTGGAGCAGATAAGGAAGTTATTTTCAATTTACTTGGTGCAGTGCCGTTGGTCGTCAGTGTGTGATCTTGCATGATCCCAACCAGAAAGCAACTATATAGATACAATCACTCTCTAAGATTATACACCTAGAAGTGCATATAGAAAGTATCTCGCCGTTTGTCTCACTAGCAGTGATTTTTATAGATTCTTGATTGCAGTTCAAATTTTTATATTCCCCGGTCTGCATGGACTTCTTGGAACTCGACTCGTAAGCTACCTACATAGATACTCCATTCTTCGGTAATCGGTATAAGCAGACAAACAAGTGACGGTTACTGTGGGTAAAAACACGTTCTCCATTTGTTTCGTCCCAGAAGTCCGCAGATACACATAATCGCATCAGTTACCGCTTTGTTATAGGTTGTGTGTTTGTTTGTTTTATGGTTCTTGTGTCACACGAAGAACACGAAGACACAAGAAAATATTGAAACAAAACGAGCGAAAAAGATCAGCAGTCAGCCAGCCCTTTCCTTTGAGTTGGTGCGCATGCCCATTGCGAAATGAAGACGTCTTGTCGCGTATTATACATTCGTATTACCCAAGTGGGTTTTCTTTGTTAACTCCACTGTGTGCGGAGTTGGAAGTTTGTGAACTGAACCAAAAAAGGCGAACGAACGGTGAAAAGTGGTGAGTCACAGTGCCCACAGTTAACACAACGACGACGATCCACAGGTTGGCGATCTTCAGCACTTCCACTCGTTTGCGCAAACGCTCAGAACGTTTACCTTTAGTTATACAACTTGTTTCGATCGCATTCGCATGCTCTTGTTCTTCTTCTTCCTCGTCATCGTAGTCTTTTGTCTGTCGCCGACAAGACGGAATACCAAGTTTCCTGGCAAAAAAGGATAAAAAAACGAACTCGTCTACATCGTCTCCTCGATTGGAATGTTTTGCATTTGTTCAAGAGTCTCTTACTTATCCACAAATACCAAACTAATGGACACATCCAACAATGTCGTCGTCCAAGGATAAGCAATTTCAAAATACCTGGAGCTTCAACAAAACCACCGGCCGCCGCTCTGGAAGTGGATTTAGCTGTAGTTTTTTAGGTAAAGTTTAGGATTTTATTGGAGCTCAATCGTAAGAAGATGCGCACTGCCAGTGATCAGCCAGTTTCCAGTTTGCTGAGTTTTCCGGTTTCGTCCAATGTGCTCAGTTCAGTGACAGCAGAATTTCAAGTACTGCGCTCATTGCATGGGTGTACTGAACCGGAGAACTTGTGTCGAAATTGTCGACCTTAGTTGACTGGAAATCGCGCATTGGACTTTGCATTTTTTCGGATTTGATGAACCGATCAACGTATTTGCTAATTTTAGGTGCATTCACCTGAAATGGTAACCACTTTGGGGTTTATTTTCTCGAAATAAATTCGTTTTTATAATTAAGTTTGCAAAATTGTTGGGTCACTTATATTAATTCCAAAACGATCAATCTGTGACACACAAACACATGTGCTTATTCTAACATATTTTTGGTTTTTCCCAAATCAAAATTAAGATAACTTTGATATTATTACCAACCACAGCAAATTGCTTACAAAATTCTTATTTTACGTTCGCTATCCTTGCAATTTAAACATTGACATTAGGTACATAAATATCAAAACTAACGCCAGCAAACAACTACATATACATACATATGTGTACGTAAACACATATAAAAGATAGAAATTGCCGCATACGCCTAGGTAAACAGTACAGACTCGATAATTCGAACCAATAGCGACCTATAAATCCTAACATTACTGAATACTTTCTTGTGATCTATATTTTACTTAAAAAAAGAGTGTGTGGTAATTATTTTCAACTATTATCAAAAATTTATAAAAAGTAATAAAAATACTAAAAATTTTGAAAAACAAAATAATAATTTTTGGCTCCAAATTGATTTTGCACGATGGTAAATGTTTTTGCATAAGAATCCTCTGAGGAAAAATACTTGGTGGTTCTCCTTTTATTGTAGGAGTGCCATCACGCTCTTGATATGGTGCAGTTAGTTACACTGGTCCAGCTTAATTGTGACCTATAGTCTTTATATTTCCTGGTGAATAGGACAAGCTCGGCTTTGTGAGGATTTACCCCTAAAACACAGCGATCTGTCCAGCAAGTCAGCTTGTCGAGAGCATTTTGCAGGAGTTCCTTTAAGGTATTCGGGTATTTTTCTGAGACGGCGATAGCAACGTCATCCTCATAAGCGATTACTCTGCAGTCATCACCTCTTAGGCATACCAGCAGTTCATTCACCGTTAGGTTCCATAGAAGGGGGGACAGGACTCCACCTTGTGGGGTTCCTTTGCAGACAGATCTTCTGGCAGACGACCAGCTTTAAATTAATAATCCGACTTGTGAGCAGAAGATTAATCAATTCGCCAAGCGAGTCGTCCACCCTGAAAGTCGACAGTGCATTCGTAATCGCAGATGTGTTGACGTTGTTAAAAGCGCCTTCAATGTCTAGGAATACCACCATTGTGTACTCCTTGTGGTGAAGGTGAGGGTTCAATAGAACGTACCAGTGTGTGCAGAGCTGTTTCTACAGACGTGCCTTAACAATACGCGTGCTGATCTGTAGACAGGTCTTTTGTCAATGCGTGTGCGTATGTAGATATCGTTCGATCAGTGTTTTTAACAGCAATGATGAAAGACTGATTGGTCTGAGATCCTTAGGACTACATAACATGCGAGCATTTGCCGGCTTTGGCTATGAAAACTACGTTTACTTCTCTCATTAGACATGTACTAGTATTTAACTTACCTGTCTGGTATCTCCCATTTAGATAATCTTCTATACATTCATAAACTTGATCAGTGACGTCTTTAAGTTTCATTAACAGCAAATTTCTGTTTATTGTTTCAAAAGCTCTTTTATAGTCTAAGAACACGGCTACCACTCCCTCTCCTCTGTCAGTTGCCCTTAACCAATTTTCTATCACTAATTGCAATGCTGACTCTGTGCTATGCTGTTCTCTAAATCCCGATTGGTGTTCTGTTAATAATCAATATTTCTTCATATGCCCCATTAATGTTTCAAATACTATTGTTTCTGTCATTTTTTTAATCACTGGAAGAAGGAATTGGTTTAAGGTCGTTACACTTCGCACTCCCTTAATTTTAGCAAAAGGAACAATCTCTGATGTTTTTAATAATTTTTCACACGACCATAGACTAAAATGACTGTGACTACGCTATAACCTACCATCGAAGGTAGGCATTATCCACACTAGTGTGTTAACATAGAAAATACTATTGTTATTTATTGCAGTCTCAGCGAACATACATTCCCACAGTAGTTTTGCATTGTGCTTGAACTGAAAAGTTCTTATCATGCTCTTTGGATTGCCGCACCCTCCTCTTGCTTCAAGCTTCTAACTCGCACGATAACGTCCACTTTCCTAGCTCGTTATGTAATATACTATTGGCGGCATCATTCTTTGAGCAAGTGACCCTTTTACAATTGTAGTTACTCTATTTCCAATCACTGTCCACGATTTTTTGATCATTTCACTTCTGACCTTATCAGGTCCATTTGTATCTTTTAATGTTTTTACAATTCTTTCAATTTCCTGCCTAGTAACTTTATTAAACTCCTTGAAATAACCATCCTGAGCTCTCCTCTCGATTTCATAGCCATTTACAACAGGTATATTTTCAAACTCCACCAATGCATTTCAAACAAACGATTTTGTTCCTTCTCGACATTGGGTAATATCCAGGATTTGGCCATTCGAACCAAATTCTGATTGGTTGTTAATGGTCACATTAATAGCTTGGACGGATCCAATTTGTATTAATTAATTAATAATTTAAGAACTGTCACATTAGAACAACAATCTACTAGCAAACGACGAAGCATTAATCAATATTTCTGCTTCGTATAGTAACGAAAAAGCTTCCTTGGAATGTGGTTTCTCAGCTAGAACCCTATGATCTAACGACGTTGCATTAAATTAAACGATTTCTTGTAGTTACAACTTACAAGCAACAAACAACTAACTACGAGCTGATGGCTCAGGCGTGCTGTGGTGTGATCGCTGTTATACGCTGCAATATTCTGTTTCATGATGTTATGTGAAAACTATTCCAAGCTGTTCCCATCGCATCGCGGTGCAGGTGAAATACCTAAATGCAGATTGCAGGCACATTTGCGCCAAAGAAGCTTGCCTGTGCGAAAGCTGCACTGTGCGCAACCGCCAGCAGCTAATGGGTCATGATAATTTACAATTATTTATCATCTCGGATCCCCAAGCAGAGTGGAGTGCATTAAGAAGCGATCAGAATACTCCGCTCTGCGTCGTACGACGAGTTTTCATTAACAACCAAGTCACAGACGGCGTCAGCCGGCCGTCAGTTGCTGGTTGTAGTTGTAGCGGACTAATTAATTACGGATTTTTATTGTTGCTCCTTTGGTTAATAATTGTACGGGTTTACATGGATGTGTGTATGTATCTATGTGATTGAAGCGAAATTATAAGCTAGGCGTGTGGGTTAATTATGATTGCGATGACCAACCAGTGCTGAGTGCTACATAGTCGTACCCGCGTATGTTTGCTGCCCCCATTACTCGAGCATTCTGTGAAAGTGTTGTTAGCAAAATGCCACAGTGTGGTCGAGTCGACATTTCAATTTGAAGTAATAATTCCGGAGCTTTCCTAATTGTTATGTGGAGAAGATTTGCAAAAGTCAAGCATTTCCGGTGCGCTTTCACTGTCAGTAGGAATAGAAAAACCCCCGGTTATGCTATGCAGCACCAATAAGACAAAGCGCTCTGTGGCATCTGCCTGAAGCGCAATGCTGACTCTTGGTCATTATAGTTTGGTGTTAATGAAGGAGGCACCCTGCACGCTATATACGTCTTTCGTTTTACATCAAAGTGAGTTTTTTGTTGTTGGTTGCGGTTGGGTTGTTATACTTGCAGTAGTAGTTGGTTGCAGTCTGCATTTTGTTTGTTCGTGGTAACATCTTATTCGTGTTATGTTGAAAAACCTGTCTGCCTCAGCACTTGGGTGCCAAGTGCTTCTTCTTGTACAGCTTCTGCAGCTACTGCTACTGCTCAGGAAGTTTGTTTAACATTTCATTGAACGCCGGTTGAGTAAAAGCACCGAACGATCGTGTGTCAGAGAAGAGAGTGGAGAGAGAACGACGGACGCAGCATAACCCAGACTCATAAAGAAGACAAAAATCAGCAAATGACTGACCTATAATTGCTTTGAAAGTGGTCGTCGGATAGTTTCTATCCTCGCTGGTCGTTTTCATCGTTGACCATCGCTGGACATGAGATGCAAAGTTTTCAAACTATTCGTTTGTTGTTAAAAATGATTTTAAAAATTATGATTTTTGCAAAATATAAGCTAAAATGATTTATCTTAATCAATGAGCTAGAGATTAACAGTATATATAGATATATCTGTGTCTAAAGCAGTAGATATGGATATATATGTATCTAAAATCAGTATATGCAGATAAGTATGTTTCTAAAAGCAGTATATATGGATAAATATGTATTTAAAAGCAGTACATATGGATATATATGTATCTAAAACCAGTATATGCAGATAAGTATGTTTCTAAAAGCAGTACATATAGATATATATGTGTCTAAAATCAGTATATGTAGATAAATATTTATCTAAAATCAGTATACTTGTATGGATAAATATTTATCTAAAAGCAGTATATATGGATATATCTGTACATAAAATCAGTATATGAAGTTAATTATGTATCTAAAAGCAGTATATATGGATAAATCTGTATCTAAAAGCAGTATATGCAGCTATGTCTATATCTAAAATCAGTATATGTAGATAAATATGTATCTAAAAGCAATATATATGAATATATCTACATCTAAAAGCAGTATATGTATATGTCTATCTATATCTATAAATTTTGCTTTGATGAATGGCTTTGATGTAAGGTTTTTGAACTTTCCAGCTGAGTTCTATAAGTTTGAGAAGTGATATAACCATATATAATGTTTTTACAAAGCATACACACATCAGTGCAAGCTTCTCAGCTTTAACAACTCGATGACCATAGCCAACAAACCCAACCCATCACTAGCTCTTCCTCTCAAAACCGCACGTGTGCATATCATCTATCACAGGAATCATTCATCAAATTCTACTTCTTATTCCAGTCTGACTTACAGTTATTAAAGTTGCTGCATTAAGTAAACCGGTCGAGTGATGACGGAGGCCTGTTAAACCTTACCTGTTTAATTCTTAGCGGATTATAAGACAGAAATGTCTTTTTGACCCGACCAGCTGAGGAGGAATATGCATTTGCGCACGTTGCACTTGCCACGCCGGCCAAGAAATTTGAATACCTTCTCTACTCGCTCACCATCAAGTGGAACCTTGTTGGTTATAAAATTTATGATTTATGTTTGAAGATTTTCATCTGAGATTCTCGTGTAGATACATTCTCGTGTATGTACTGACTGACTATAGTGATTTGTTGTGCGACTCTGTGCCTTTTGCCAGAGACTACGCCTTTTTCCCTGTCGCTATATGTAGCTCCTTGCAGAACCGGATTATTGTAACGTGTGTCTGCGTTCGCTTTGCGTTATATTTGCCTGCGGCTTTTTTCTACTCCTCGCGGTCCTCGTTTGTGGTTGCATATCCTCAAAGTGAGGTTATCGATACTATATTGACCTGTTAAGTTTCTCCTTTCGAAGTAAAAACTTTACTGAACGAATTCAAATATTCTATGTAGCTTTGTTTTTTTGTTGTTGTTAGGAGCATCCACTTTGGACGTCTCTTGGCTTTATAAAACTTCTAAGCTTAAATGAATTGTTGTTTCGGGTTAGTTCCAATTAAATGAATTTTCTTGCCACTTGAATGCTTGGAAAAGAATATTCGAACGCAGACTTTACAATTTCTTAAAATACTCAAAAAAGCACCTAAGCACCGCTATTACTTAGCTCTGAGTAAAAGTGTCATGTCATAGAATTGTCTATTTCCTACTTCCCAGAGACATATGAAGAAAGTAAACCTTGACAAATAAAGCAAATGCCAAAGATCAGCTAGTCTATGTTTGAGCGGAGCACTTCTTACAACCCCCTCCACTGCATTGGATATTCTGTTCGATCTTACACCACGCGACATTTACAGCCGGCAAGTAGCTGCTAGTTTGGCTATTCGCCTTAATGCTATCTCCCAGTGGACTGAAAATGAAATCGGTCACTCCTCTATCCTGAATTTAGTCAGGATCCCAGACAATATTTACTACACATTCCGCAACTCCATTTCAACAAAAACTGGATGATGATGGATGAAGACGCTTACTTGGAAGATGAACGCATTTATTTTTACATAGACGGGTCAAAAACTGATGACGGAGTCAGCGGAGGTGTTTTCTCCAAGAGGCTAAATCTTAGCTTCTCTTTTCGTCTTCCTAATCACTGTATTGTTTTCCCGGCTGAAATTATGGCAATCTGTGAAAGCTTGTCTTGAAGAAACGTCATATCCGCTAAGGATAAAGGTATAGCCAAGCTGCACTGAAATCCCTGGGATCAGTCTCTACAAATTCAATTCTAGCCCTTAACTGCGAATCATCTCTCGTGGAGATGGCGGAGCAGTTCAATATCCACTTGTATTGTGTGCCGGGTAATTGTATGGCTGGGGATCTCGCCAAGCAAGAAACTAAACTACCCTTCTTACCTGAATATGGTTCCATAGGCATACCAATCGCTACATGCAAACTCTTGTTAAAGCGGGATGGTAATGTAAAAACTAACTGTAAGTGGCCAAACGGTACAACTTGCATAGCGACAAAACAGATCTGGCCCAAGCTGGATCCAAAACGCTCCAAGTGTTTGATCTCTCAAAAAAGATCGCACATCGGTGCTATTGTAGGTGTCATCATTGGACACTATCTCATAGGCAGGCATGCAGCAAGACTTGGAGTCTTCTCGAATGATTTCTGCAGAAGCTGCATGAATGAGGAGGAGGAGGAGGAGGAGGAGGAGGAGACCATCGTCCATCTTCTCTGTACACTGTACAAAAACGTAAACTCCATGTGGGAACTTCCTTCTACACCGACATGAATGATCTTCATCGAGTAGGTGCAGGGAATTTTTGCTGATCAGTGTGGTATAACAATGAACCATTATTGGTCGGTTTAACTGACAGACACCTTAACATAACCTAACCTTGTGGCTGGCCGAATCTTAAAAAACATTTTTAGTCCACTACCTAAAACCTCTGGGTCGAGGGGCTTCCTAATAAATTTCTTAAAAATTAACCCGATTCCATTCAAACTTTGCACACATGTGTATTTCCGATGACGAAACTTTCTGTAAAAATTGGGAAGTGATCGCATCCCAGGGTACCCCTTTGACCCATATAAATAGTTAAACCGATTTTTTTCAAACTTTGAATGCTTTTAATGCAAACTTTTAAATTTATAAGAAAATGTTAAATATTTCATTTTAGTATTTTTTTCTATTGTAGCCCCATAGAGTTATAACGTGGGAAATGATTTAAATTCTTCCCGCGTCTCGAACACATACGCCATCCTCAACAATACGAGTTGTTTGCTCGTAATTAACTTAGGAATCACTCCTTTTACCATTTGTCACGCTTTCAGATACACCCTCTATAAGGTAGAACCCATGCTACTTTGACTTAAAACCTTACGGCTACCGCACGAAGTCCAAATCAATTACTCGCATACGATTTTTGCTCGTAGTGAACCCAGATTGAACCTATATGGTAAAAATTAATCCATATTTAACATTTTTAATAACTGGTTAAAAATCCAATATAAAATGCTTTCTAAAAGTGGTACCTACACAAAGTGTGACGGGAATGCTTATCGTCTCTAGTAACTATGTATGACAGACACACTACAGTGGTTAACAACTGTAAACACATAAATCAACCGTCTATCTTTCTTACGCATTTGTGTGTGCCCTTTCTTTTCAAGACTAGATAAGCCGCATAATACAATGATTATTTTTGTGTAGAATGCCTATAAATTTTTTATTTTTATTTATTAGTGTTTTCGGTTTTTATTGTTTCAATACGAAAGAGTACTATAAACGAATTAACATTCACTTAACAAAATACGAAATGTTCTCAAACGAATTGTTCTCCTCGGTGTTGTTTCATTTTTTATCTCAAATTGTCTCTCGATCCTCGAAAAAAGGAATGCAGCTTTTTTGATGTATCTGCAAAAACTTAATCACAATCTACATGTGCTACATATGCTCGTTTGTGCTGATCCATTTTCCCTTTACTCCTCATACTCCGTTTTTTACGTACTGCAGATTCGGCATTGCGCAGTTCGCTGCTTCAAACAAAACCAGGAATCGAAAAATTAAATTCCTCGAATAGAATTTCACTCTATCAGATGTAAGATACAAGATATTTCGACAGATATGGCAAAAACAGAGAATGATACTCTTCTTCTTTTGTTTGAAATTTAAATTTTTCGTGTCCGCTTGAATCGGCGAAATACATACACTTGTACATAGGTTCGTAGCCAGAACGTTGTGCAAATAAATTCTCCATTGCATATACGTACCTCGTACATAAAAAACGATCAAACGAGGGTGGATCGAAAAGTTCGTTTTGTTGAGAAATAAAAACATTTTGTAAACATTCCAAGTGTTCTTTCTTGGTCAGGCTGCAAACTTGTTAATACATCGTATTATGTAGTATAAGGAATTGCCTTTTTTGTATGGACTATGAACGACCTTTTCTAGTGCAAGTCTTTTGATATATAGGACCTTTAATATAACTGTGACCAAAATGTGGAGAGTTTTTTGAATTTAAAATACATCTGCTCGCTTTTATCAACCGAATGTTAAGGTGCACTAGCAAGTGTATCAAATATCATCATCATATTTTGCTCTACAACCGGGGTCCGGTCCTTGCCTCGATCCCTCTGGTTTAAGGTGTCTGTCACCAAATTCAACTGGTTTTTGGCTTTTTAAATTCTCTATCAGCACTTTCGATTTTCTTGAAGGTTTGGAAGGTTTCGAGAATGCTGTCGAAATGGGACACCAAACCTTCACTGTACCCAGCAAATCGAAAGCGCTGTAAATTAACTTCGCGTCGGCATGGTTCTGTTGTTCGTTCGTTTGGTGGAGGAATCTGGCAATCAATTTTTTACCCACTTCCCAAAGCCCGATTCTATAAACACTTTGCCTTTATTTTAACTTTGTTTTCACTAATATTTTAATAGGTTGTTTTTCTGGCTTCACAATAACATATACAGTACAGACTCGGTAATTTGAACACATGATAACTTTTTCCCAGATTAGCTTATCTTATAATTTGAGCTCTGGTCTAAACTGGATCACTGTAATTCGAAGTTTTGCCTGTAATGGTTTAAAGGTCTTTTCCATAGAGAATTTTTATACAAAATCATTTACCTACATTCGAAATTGCCGAGTGTGTACTGTATCGTTAAATGGCTAACCTTGCTTGCTTTATTGATTCAGTGGATTCGGTTTGATTACTTGGAACAATTGGATTCATAGCCAACCAACATTTCGACCATGTTTAGCACCAATATTTTGACTTAACTCTAAGAGCTGTTGAGTTCTCCTCCTTGGATTTCGCTATCTAAACACTTATTCTGAAACATCCGACAAAATGACTGAACAACAGACAAACAACTTTACGACGCTGACCGAACTGACAGTAGTTTTCAAGAAACTAAACAATAAGTCCACGGCAGGTTTATAGACAGCATTCCAAATGTTGCGTTGAAACATCTTTCGGTTGAAATCATACGGAAATACTGCGTTTTTTGAACAACTTACGTAACAATCAATACTTATCTTATATCAATTATGATTATATCAATGGTATACGGGAAGAAATTTGTGGTAACAGACAAAGAAAATACGACTCATTAAGTATTCTATATAACTAACGGTCTGCCACAGGGTACAGTAACGGCCCCAATCCTGTTCAATCCTATTGAAGTACTTAGGGATGAGGATGTTTATGCTGACGACATCATATTGTATGTACATCAAATATTTGAGAAATTCAAAGAAGGCTGCAAGGCAAATTCGCTGAATTTTGGGCATACTGCGAAACATGGAAGCTTCAAAATGTGAAGCTATACTGTTTCGCCCCCCTTTAAGGCGCGGAAATCACGAACTACGTTACAATTGGAAAAAGTTGCAAATAACTGGTGCAAATGGTTATCAAATCCCAACAAAGAATGTGGTGCGCTATTTGGGTGTTCATTTGGACAAATTCTTGTCCTACAATGAACACGTAAATAGGGCGCCTTAAAAAGCTCTTCTACTCACGCTACCTGAGAACTGATATGAAGATTGTTAGTTACCAGCCATTTTTACGACCAATTCTGACGCATGCGTGTCCAATATGGTGGCATACTAGCCCCTCATGTATGGAAAAACTCCGCGCCTTTGAGAGGAAATGCCTAGGAGCCGTGTATGCATATCTACAAAAGCGAACATTCCGATTTCAGACACTATGTTTCTAATAAAAAAAAGTCCTGGATGCCTATGGAGTATCTAGATATAGAAATTCTTCTTCTTATGTCCTATATCCCCTTGTGGGTCCTAGGCCCTCTACTACGCCTACGCGCCATCGCATGCGGTTCCTGGCAATGAGCTTCAGCTCTCTCCAACTCTTCCCCAATTGCCGTGACTCCTCTTCAACTGTTCTGCGCCATGTATTTCTTGGACGACCCGTTCTTCTACCATCTTGAGATAACGGATTCCATTACATTGCGTTGTTTGCTATGGAACTGTCGCGTTTTTGGAGTATATGACCAATCCACTGCCACTTCCGTAGTTGGATGGTTGTGTCTATTGATTCCCCCGACCCGTTCTCTGGTAAAGATGTTCGTTAGAGATACGGTTAGGCCAGAAAACCCTTAAAATGTTCCGTAGGCATCTATTTACGAACGTTTGTAATCTTTTTGTGATAGAAGCGGTCACTTTCCACGTGCTGCACCCATACAACAGCACAGATTCAACATTTGAATGGAACAGTCGGAACTTGGTGTTTACATTAAATCACGCAGAGCGAGTTTTGCCAACATTTGCAGCAATTATTGCGTGCAACCTCGATAAAATGTTTCACCATCTACTCAAGCCCGCCTCCGTTGCACTACGACCATTTTTTTTTTAAATGATGACCATCGGATGACTTCACAAACGTTTAAATGTTCAGGGCTACATTGCGCATCTGACCAAGTGTTTCCTCGCTGGTGGTTCGCTGGATTTCAATTGACCGTCAAATTCAAATCTAAGAAGTATCTAATTGTTTAAACAATAATTGTTATCGTTGTGTGAAATCCACCATAGCAACAACGTTTACTTTCTGGCATATTGAAGCGTGAAGTGTACTCGTAGACCGCAATGAGTAATGGACATTGCCATGATTAACCTTGTCTGTTATTGAGCGTTAGATGATGTCATACACGACGGTGACACTGACAATATATGAGTACTTGACTGTATATATAACAATTATTGTTAACAAACAAAAAAACAGTTCGTGTAAATCATTTGGTCATTCGTTCAATTCAGCGCCCACACAGGTCGATTTCCATGTGAAATTTTGTTGTGGCCTGAGACTTTCCTCGAATGCAGCGAATTTGAGTTCGTCTTTGATGAAATCTTTTGTTCAGGAAGTTCAGCCTTCAGCCTTGGACAACCTTCAATCAGTATTCCTTCCTTTAGGAAATTTTGAACCAGGAACTTTGGGAGATACCTATAATCCAAGGAAAAGCTTGAATTTGCGATTTCTTGGCACCTGTAGGTATTCGTAGAAGCGAAATTTGTTCGGATACTTCACAATACGCCGTATACGTTTTTTGAATTCACGTCGTCTTCATCTTCACATGAAAACGCTGTGCATACAAATTGCAAATAAGATGAGGACGTGCAGACGAAGTTTTTTTTCTTTAAAAAAAAACGAGACAGACCTGAGATAAAAATCATCTGATATCTGATATCCTTGCTGAATTTCTAAGCAAATTTGTATCTGCAATTAATTACTACTTGTACTTGCCGTCGAAAAATTTCGCATAAATCTTAATTTTTTGCGCAAATCTAAGAGTACAACTGTCACTTGTGTGCCTCGGTGAGTGAAGTCCGAAGGTTAACTGCCACTTGTCCAGCAAAGCAAAGCACGTAGAGTAGAATGCAAGTATTCGTCGACATGAAATATATGACGAATGCGTTCAACCGGGAAAGGTATTCGTCAGCCGGCATCACGTTTTTAGCAAATATTTACCTAAAAATACTTCAAGATTGATTTTCGTCCCCGCCCCTCTGACTAACAATCATCTTTTTTGATGTTTACCTCTACGAGGAGAATTTTTAAGCATTCGTTAACGTAATCCAAAGAGGAAGTGTGTTCTGGATAATGTGTAATCCTGTGATTCGAACAGAAATTACAAGCTGCAAGTTTTAAAAAATTATGCCTAAGAATGACTGTAATTGATGTCAATCCAATCCATAGTGCTGATCTCATTTTTGCCCAACAAGTGAAGTCTCAAAACTAACTTACACTAGTGTATGGGGGAGAATGTGCAGTATGGTTGAGTCGTATGTTTTGGTGTTTACACAACGGCGGTCAATTTGTGAATTGCCTGTACACTTTACCGAAACTACGGTTTTCCGATATCAACCCACATTGCGTAGTAGAAATAGTAGTAGAAGTAGTAATAATGAATCAGTGAGACTGCTTCCATTGATCGACTCAACAAAGCCCACACAGCTTGTTCAGCAGATTGTTCCAAATGTTGTTTGCCGTATTCATAACATCGAATTGTATCGAAATTACTCTGCGATCGAGTATCAGTGGAGTTTGCTAACTAGCCGCCTAGCCAAACAGTCTGCGACAACTGAGAGGTGGCCATAGTTTGTGGTCAGCCGCAATGTAAGCCACCAATAGACGCTTGATCTTATTTTGCCTTCCGTTCCGAAATCTAAGCGAGCATACCCACACGCTATGATGCATATAGACTGCTTCGATTTCAGTGAAGTTGATCATGTGGACTGTAAAGGTACACACACGCAAATCTTTCAATTTCGGTGACAAATTGGTAAAAAGTTATTTGACCCATTTTGAATGTGAGGTACCTACGAATAATCCGGATACTGATGATGACGCTATCTTTTTGTTCGTTCGTGGTCGTCTGTCTAATAACACTCTGTTTTTTTTTTTAAATATATGCAAACGATGGGTCTCCAAACATCTGTACGAGTGAATGAAATCCATACGTTAACGAGTGATCGAGAATCATGTGTATGATAGTCTCAAGAAGAATACTGGGGTCGAATCACGACATCAGTTAACTAGTGAATGAAATCCATACGTTAACGAATGATCGAGTATTTACATTGCGATGATCACTACTCGTCAATCGTTTACGTAAGCGATCATGCCAATTCAACATTATTCAGTCATGTATGTGAAATTTCGACCGCTGACCTTTTCATTTCAGAAATTTGACCCCCTTCTTAAAAATGTTTAGGTGGTTATCGGATGAGTTGGCCGCATTTTGATCACTTATCTGTTAGCTAATTGTAGTTAAGAGCAAATATTCGGCAGATTATCTAAGCGCAAGTGCAAATTTTATTTTATGCCGCCATAGAAGAGGCTTTTAAAACTAATGAATTAATCTCAAGCGATAAAGTAAAAGCTGACAATATACTCGGCGGAAGCCTAGGACCGATCCAAATATCATGATGATGAATACACTCGGCAAAAAAGGCTGACTTGTTCTATATTTTGAAGCTGGTTCAGCTTCCAAGCGCCGGTATTGTCGCTTCAAATTGATGATTTGTTTCCACCTTTTTTCCCGGTTCGTAATCAGTCACTTCTACTTGAAATTTCTCAGATGTTTTGCTGTAGTAATAACACCTTTGCACAATGCACGGAAAAAACGTATTTAGTATATTTCGGTCCGTTTTTCGTCTATCTACTCTTCTATCCTTCCAAGAAAAAAAAGCCAAAGAAAGAAGGTGTAAACGTAATCTATCAATCGCTTCGCTATCATTTTGAATTTCTCGGATCGTGCATAGCGAATTGTTTTATATTTCAGATAGCCGGGTAAATATTTGAATACATCAAACGAAGTATTGCAAGTGCTTGTACACCACACCCTATAATGTGGTGTGGTTTTTATTAACATCATTACGTATAAATCATACAAAGCAATTAAGCATTTTAACAACTTTGTAGTTTTCACAAACTGACGTGTTATTGGTACAGTTCGCATTTGCATTCGAAGAACAATAGAAGTAAAGCTCTACCTTCTTGGGGTACCGACCAATAGCACTTACATCGATTCTCTCCAAGGTCATGGAAACGCCGAACAATTTTCAGCTCATGAAATATCTTGAAACCTTAGTGACCGGCAGTACGGATTTCGTGGGCAACGTTCCACTAGTGATTTGATAGCATATCTCACTGAACAGTGGAACCGGCAAAGTTGTTGCACTTGAAACTTCCAAGGAATTTGACAGAGTTTAGCACCAAGCTTTCTTGTCCAAAATTGGGGCTTATGGAGTCGATGAAAAATTGTTTTATTGGATTAGAAGTTATCTTTTGGACCGCTCAATTAAATTTGTATTGGACGGTTTCAAGTCTAAAGTACATCACATAAATGCTGGTGTTCCCCAGGGTTCTGTTTTGTTCCCGACACTCTTTCTCATTTTTATTAATGGTCTCTTATCTGTGACTTCTAAGCCAATTCACTCTTTCGCTGACGACAGCACTCGGAACGTTCCGCCACATCTCATGTGGAACTCAAACAACTACGTATGTTAAGCCCGTTTAATACTGACCTGTACAGCATATTAAAATGGGAAGAAAACGATCCAGTATAATTTAACGCTTCCAAAACCCAATACTGTCTCCTGCCGTATAAGCGAATCCTAAATCCAATGCCATTATCCAAGAATGGCACTTGCATCAAAGAAACTGAAAAAATCGCAATTCTCGGTATATGCGTTAATGACCACAATACTGCGAAATGTTTAGGTTTCTAACCCGGTGCAAGAAATATTTTACTCCCTCAGATCTGACTATACTATCTACAAGATTTTTTTTGTTCGACCTAAACTTGAGTACAATTGTCATATCTGTTATGGTGCGCTTAAAACTACCTGGTATCAATCTATCAGCTAGATAGATACCACAACCGAGTGATAAAATTTATCGGTGACGAAGCGGTGAAGCAGCGGTGCTCAAGAGAAATAGCCAGTTGCATGCCACTCCTTGAATTCAACCACAATACTCGTGGCGCTCTAAATGCTAATCAGCTTACCCTCAAGAACATCTTCGAAGCTCAGGGATTCGCCCTTCAGCCGTATGTGGAATGCTTTGCCAAGCTCTGTCTTTTCACAGCACTATGTTCCACAGACAGTGTCTTGAGTTGGGTCTTTAGGGGGTCTTGAGAGCGTCTTGTAAGCGTCTTGGGGAGGTCTTGAGAGGGTCTTGATGGGATTTAGAGAGGATATTGAGGGGGGTTTCGAGTTGAGTCTTGAAGTGGTCTTCAGGATGTCTTTAGGTGGTCCTGAGGAATTTCTTTAGGGGGTTTTTGAGGTGAGTCTTGAGGAGATCTTTTATATAAAATATCGTTCTCAAAATTATTTTGCACGATTTCATATTACATAATATCTGATATGAACTAACATGCTTACGCATTAATTTTTGTGAGTTCCAGAACTCGATTTTCTTCAAAATAAAATCGGGCTTTATCTCCGATTAGAGAACTAATATGAAAATTTGTAATTTTTATGGGTTGGTTTTTATTCGTCTAAGAGAATGTTGCGTCAAGTCAGATAGTTATCGCATCAGGGACCGTATTTTTAAACAAAGATACAGCCGTTGATTATTCCGCTGTTTTCGAATTCATATTTTGCGGCATTCAGTCTAACATTATGTGCTCTAAAGCCTAAATTTAAAAAACCCCTTAAAAACTAAAATTGTTCATGCAAATTCTCGAATCGGAGAAATCGGGTTAAATTTGAAAAAATTATTCGGCCCTTGGGACCAATCACTTCCAACTTTTTACAGAAAGTGTTGTTATCGGATATATACATGCGTGCAAAGTTTGAATAAAATCGCACTTTTGGAAGTGGGTTCTAAATTGATCACAATATTTGACGACAAACAAGCAAACAAACACACACATCCGGATGCGAAGGTAATGTAGAGAATTCAAAACACCGGCTTCTCTATGCTGTGCTAGTAGGCATCGCTCGTTATGCAGCTAATCTTATAGCATAGATATATTATATTATATGTGCTTTTAGAGGAATGCACTTTGTACTGTTGTGCAACTCAACAGGCGACCAACATCTTGCAATAGTTATTGTTGTCATCGGGTAGTCACACTTCATCTGTAGATACTCGACAGACGACAAACAGAGGCACACACGAACTGTGGATTTGTATCCCTTTGGTTTTTCCGTTGCGGATTGTTCCGAGCACATAACAGGGAACACAGATAAAACGATCACACTTGGCCGATGGATGTGCGGCGCCAATGTCCAACTGCCAAGTGGTTAGAGCAACACGCACACACATCAAACACATAGTGTGAGATTATTTTCTCAATGAATTTGATTTTTTATAGTCCGCCGCCATCCATATCCATACAATAGCTGCTGGGCAGCGGTAATAAGATTGACGATTTACAAGCGGAATGGTAATTTTGCGGAACCCCGATCCATCGATCGATGAGAACATTTTTTTTATGTCTTATGCACAGAAGATACTATACTATCAAGCTTATATTTATGTGCTTTTAGACGTTTTTATTGATCATTTGATCATTTTAGTCGTTGCTATTACATATCGGGGCGTTAGTTCATGTGACTAAAGTGGAAGTGTAGTATGTGCCACAACCAAAAATCAATGGATCGTCCATAATTACCCACAGAATGTTTTTTCTCCTTTTCAAGGCGACAACGAATAGCCATCCAATAAATTGTCGTCTTGTCGTCGGCGTTGTCGATGGCGTGTGTCGTGCTCCGTTAAATGAGATTTTAATTAACTGCAATCCATTGCATGATCGCCGATCTTGTCTAGCCAATCCTCTCACTAGTTGTTGTCATGGCCGATTTAATCACTGCCCTCCGAAAAGACATTTCGAATACTGGCTGGCTGACATCATGTCTGCGAACCGTTGAACGAAATATTCAATGTCGTTCGATTGGCCGCATTAAAGGCAGAGTCATCTCTCATGTCCATAGGATGAATGGAAATTTGCATCTTAAGTTGGTTAATTTTTTAATTACGTTCATGTGACATGCATCATACGTCCACGCTGCTGCATTAACTGATGGATGTAGATACATTCTCGTTCATTCAAGTTGCGTAGGTTGCATTATTGATGTATGTAATGCAATGTTCGACGTGAATCTGTGTGGATCGCAGCCTTCTTTGTGTTGCTCTTTCTCGTTTGCAATGATGATGGGCAGCCCGGAACAAAAGAACCGGAAATGAGGTTATTGTCAACTAAAATCGACGATAGTATTTGTTTGCATGTAAATCCAATACACAAACTAATTACTAATTACGGCAGGCAAATTTTCGTTTTCATCTAAGCTGCTTGTAAGAAATACTTTAGCGATGAAAAAATTGCCAAAGCGTATTTCGATCTTTTCAATTGGACCTCATTTGAACCGACGCTTGAACAATCTGACGGTTTAATAAAACTTTTAATTTGGTTCAACAATTATTACCATGTACGTGTGCATAAGTGTGGAATGAGAACGCTTAGTACGACTCTGTGGTCTGTGATGTCCGCATCTAAGCTCCTTGCAAGAAACAAATAAGTGATGGAATTTATTCCTCTGCTCTGTTCCATAAAAATGTCAATTGCCAATTATTATTATTCGTTCAGCCATATGCGTTGACGGTTGAGCGTTAATTGAAGCCCACATGTGAAACGTATCTATGCAATCCATTTGCATGTCAACGGTAGTTGACGTTATAGTTAACGAAGCGTGGTTAGTGAAGCGACGAGCGACCATCAGGCCACATGCATTTCAAACACGCCAAATAACTCCGCTGGGGTCATTCCCATCGCCATTATGTGATGATCACGCAGCAATCTCCGAGTATCTATAGATACTAGATACTCGCGTACACAGTCTCGTATCTAATGTAATATATTAGAATTGCTCTTCCACTTGTTATTTGCATTAACTGCAAAAGTGCTTTTCTTAATTCCACGCATCCATGGCATCCATGAAAATATATAACCAACCAAGCCGTGCGTGGTTATGCTGGGCATAAAGGTGCAAGCCCACGCTCGAATCCGATAGTGCGACTATACATATTTGAAAGGCGTAATATGCAAAACTGGAGCGGAATCCGTGGACGCTCCACGCGAGACATCGCACACCACACACAGTTCAGCCGGTTCAGCTAAATTGGATTTTTTTGTTTACTACTTGAAGCCGGCTGGCTGGCTCTTGACTGTTTGGGTTGGGTTGGGTTGGTTTTGTGCGCGCTGTTCGTTGCTGTGCAGTTGCGTTTCTACGCCAAGTACTTTTGATGAATAAATGCGACGCAAGTTCGTTCGTCGATGTTAAAGATTTGCGGTCGCGAGTTGTGTTATATTGCGGGCGTTTCGTGTTATTACATCGAGGGGTTCTCCAATAGAGAGTTACCAGTTCGGTTCTACGACGCACACACATATACCCAACGGTTGGTCATTGCACGAATGCGCCCCCTCTTATGCAACTTAGTAAATCGGTCCTCAACCTCATCCGTGCTGCATCTGCATGCAATAACAGCAAAATGTTCTCATCCGTCTCAGTAATTATTCAATCAATTACATGTACAGTACATACTCGTACATATATAGATACGAGTACGTCACATTTGAGTTCCAAACGCGTTGACCGGCGAAAAAGAATTCGTCCTTTGGTACTCAAAATATTTGCAAGAGTCACGTTGTTGTCGAATGCGCGATCTTGACAGACTAACCAACGACCATACAACTTAATGAGTGAATCTCGGTTAATTGTTTGCCTTGGTATTTGCAAATCGCCGGTGTCCAATCAACGTTATACTTTCTATTACACGCAGAAGAACTGAGCATTCTTCCGAGCGGAGCATAGCTGAATAGCAATAATAATACCGGCGCGACAGACCATGCGGTCCAAGGCCTGGCTTCTCGCAACCATTTGTGTTGAGCATGCATATTTTTGCACACAAATGGAGGGACCTACAATTTAATGCCGGATCCGAACGGCGAATTGAGAAGCTTTCCGTGACAAGTTATTACTCTCGGACGTTTGTAAAACTTTCGCGAGAGGTGGGACACCGTAAAAAATACTTTGGTGTTACTGGGATTCGAAGCACGAACCTGCTCAGGAGTCCATGCTCCTATCCACTGAGCCACGGCGCCCACTTTGTTTGTCTGTATGGATATAACGCTTTTAAGTCACCTAATCCTGCCTTAACCACTGGACGTATCAAAGCCATATTCACATCATATGTTCGTTTGGTGCTCCGATAAGTTTAAGGTTTTTTTTGGACCCGTTAGGTGGCGCTGGAGTCGAGATATTTACGAACATTTGTGTTTGTTTGGTCTTATATCTTTTAAAGAATGGGTAAAAAATTGTTTGACATTGTCAGAGAAGCTAATATATATGTTTACCATTTGGAAGGCTTGCAAGATCAATCTGAGTAATCATGCTATTGGCAATTATTTAAACGATCACGTTCGGGACAAAATAACAAAGGAAATTTTTGCACGGCCCTTAAGACAATGAAAAAACGAACGTCAGAATAGCCTCCAATCCAGCATTAAAGCAGAGAAGCATCTGATGTTAATGCAAGTAAATCAACCGATCCTCATGTGGTTCGAATACATCAAGCGACTAAAGCTGAAGAAAAAATCACCAGGGCGTAATGATTTGGGCTGCAATATCTTGTTGTGGCAACATCGACTTAGTGGTACAAAGTTTAAAACAGGAAATAGCTACAAAGCGGTGTTGGAATCATCATCATCATCACATTTGGCTCTACAACCGGTGTCCGGTCCTGGCCTCCCGAAAAAATCTCTCCATCGGTTCCCTAAACTCTAGGCGTCCTACGCCATCCTTCCAGCGTAGGTTTGACCGACCTCTCTGTCGTGTTCCATAAATCCTACCGTAAAGGACTTTCCGAGCAGGCTCCTCTTCGCTTATGCGAGCTAGCTGTCCTGCCCTCCGGAGCCTACCGAGCTTAATTCTTTTCACATGACAATGAAGAGCGCTGATCGATGCCGTTAAACTTACCCAGAATGAGATTTCACTCGATTACTTGGCCTCATTGTACAACTCCATTAAAGATCGAATTTTTAAGGTTATCTTGAAGAAAATTATATCTGAAGTATGAAGTTAACGAGTGATCAAGTATCTACGTTGGGATGACCACTTATCGTCACTCGTTCACGTAAGCGATCATGCCCCTGAATTTTTTATCATTAATTTGTGAGTTGCTTCTAATATTATCATCATCATATTTGGCTCTACAACAGGGGTCCGGTCCTGGCCTCCCGCAAAAAGTCTCTCCACGGGTACCGATTTCGAGCCGGTGTCATCCAGTTTGATATCCCTAATATTATGAACCGATTTAAATGTATGGCCATTCTGACTCATTCGGGAAAAAGGTCTCCAATGTACCGTTATCTTGTTCTGCATATTTTTTAAATCTTGATTTTGTATTAACCACGAACTTCTTTAACTTTCACCATCATTTGTTTTCTCTTTCCTGACATATAACTGAAGAAATATTAAAATTATCTCCCAAAATGATGTGCTTCTAATCGAGTGAACCGCAGTGTACATGCGTAATCGTAATAGGCTCTGGCGTCAGTTCATTTCCATTCAAGCATTGTTGCTTTATGGCAAACAGTACTCGTATGCCGGCAAGCGGGCAATTGAGAGCAGTACTTACCATAGCTTCGAGTACGTTCACTTTGCAACCACAAAATGTGGAAGTGGTGGGTTTCATTCAGATATCCATTCAAGAATCTAATTCACGAGTTATTCTTTCATAAAATCCCGGCAAATTCCCAAAAAAAAAACACCCCGAACATTTCGAACGCCTTTGCGATTTTTTTAAAACGCTAGGCGGTATGCGTACCAGAACCAGAAATGCAGTCTGTATTTCTGCTCAGCTCATATTAAGGAGGCGTGCATTACATCTGTACCAAGCTGAGGCTGAGGCTGATGTTGATGCGGGTCGGCAATACTACTACTGACAAGTACGTGCAGTTGAGTGGCGCAAAAACCTGACAAGCGCAACGTTGACTGTGTGGAGTGTGTGGGCAGATGCCAGGCACCATCAGACACTGCCAACGCTTGGCGCGCGGCATAAAGTCTAGCGCAAATGCATACGCAACACGGCAAATAGGAAATAACCAGCCCACATGTTGCACACTGCACTAGGTGCAGACTGCAGGATTAGCTTTTCGGAAACTCTAAAAGTCTCCACCGATCTGTGGAGACTCGAGTTCTTGTGCATTCATTCATTCATCGATATGGCGGGACTTGCAGACTGGTTGTTCCAGCTTACCCACGCGTGTTCCGCACGGATGAAACGCTAGTGCTGGCCACGGCCGTCAGCCTAAAGTATGATCTAATTCACGGCGACAGAACTGCAGGCTGATCTGAGCTAGGCTGGGAATACCTGTACTGTGAAGATGTAATTTTAATTACGTTCTGCCAATTGGCAATCGAATGTTGGTATCACGCAACCTTATGCCAGCCACGTAGTTGCCATACGTGCTCCGTCAGCAGCAGTGCTCCGCAAAAGTTTCCTCTGTGTGTTTCGAGTGTCGCAAGCGCGTGTGAAATACTCGAATTGTTTGCGTGTTGCTGCTCAGATCTAAATCGCAAAGCAAGCAACAAAATTATTGTGTTACTAATAAATATACTATACGAGTAGTCGAGTACTATACCACAGTCATCCATCCGCCCATCCATCTTCCTTGTGGATTTGTGTTGTTTTCTTTTCGTCGGCGTCATCTTTCAAAAATGAACAAATTGTCAAATTTGCTTTGTGTTGGAAAATATGAAAATACCCGTTAAACGGCGCCATCTTATTGCTTTTTGGATACGTTATCGTTTTTTTGTTTGTTACATAATTCCTAGTACGAGTACGAGTGTAAGCTGCACTTACGAGTATCTATACCCGTACATTGCAACATTTTCGTGAGTGAGTGAATGTTTGGTGGAAAATGTGCTGATTTTTGTTGAAACAATCAAAAACTGACTCTCTCCCTCTCACTATCCTTGTTGTTTTACTTTCAGATTTACAATCGATTAGACGTCTGCTGGATCATGAAACGAGCGGCTCCGCCTGCCCAAGCTGCCGCATTTCATTCGACAAAGGGAAGCGACGAAAACTGATCGATACTTGCGGCCATGAGAGATGCTATTCATGCATGTTTCGTAACGATCAGTGTCCCATGTGCATCAATAGCACACTCAAAGGTTAGTAGTAGCACGTAGTAGACTCGCTGTTACTTGTTTATCTATTAGATACGAGTAACTTCAGCAACATAAATCATTTTTGGTACAAGTACCGACGAGGTTTTTGACGCTTCTATCGCTTGAAGCATCAAGTTGAAATTTCTCAACCGCAACTGAGTATATGAACATTAGTCAAGGCTTGCAAATAGACACCATTTTCGATAACATTTTGCCATCTTAAAGTGCATCGGGTCCTAAAAGATATCCAATCGCTGTTATGAATACGAGACGAATATGAGACGAGGCAGAAATATGGATTCTACATAAATACGAGTACTATTTAAGTACGAGGGTGGATTGAAAAGTTCACTGCCTGTCATAAAAATAGTTTTGAATTAGTACTTCTCCAGTTCAATTACCCAACATTCCAAGAGTGACTCTGCGAAGTTTCATTCCTGTGTTGCATTTAGTTCGGGTTACATGGAGTGGCGGAGAGAGGACTATAAAGAAAAATTTTTAAAAAATTTGTGATCTGATCATTGTAGACAGAATATTGAAGATAAGGGAGATATGTAGTTGCACTCAATTGAACTAAAAGTGAAGCTGTCTAACAAAATAAAAATAAACACTTAAAGGAAACATGCTTTTTACACGCGCACAAAATTTCAGCTCTATAGAACGTGAGAAATTTTGTTAAAAAATGACTTAAAGAAATCAAAGAACCCACCGTTTTACGCACGCGCGTCCCATGTGGGATCTCAGAAATCAGAAATGACACTGAGCTGCTTACAAAATTTCATATCCTAAGGTCGTGTGAAAGCCGGTAAAAAGGACTTCAAATAACTCGAACAAATTGGGCCTATTTCAAAGATTAACAACACTTTTCACGCATCGCACGCGCTATTTTTTTTCTATGATCTCGGCGCCTGCCTCGCGAATAACAGTCGCAATCTTATGTTTTGAAGCTGGAATTGTCTCTGGATTATCCGCATAACATCTAACCTTAGCGTCATCCCATAAAAAAAGGCCGTCAGCATCAAATCGCAGCTCAGCGCAGGCTAATTGACTTCTTCAAAACGGCTGATTATTCGGTTGCCAAATTTAGCGCGCAAGAGATCGATTGTCAGTCGGCTTGTATGGCTTGTGGCGCCATCTTGTTGAAACCAAAGGTCGTCCACATTCATAGCGTCAATTTGTGGCCACAAAAAGTTGTTTAGCATGGCTCTGTAACGGTCGCCTTTGACGGTAACGGGGTTTCCAGCAGCGTTTTCGACGAAAAATGGGCGAATTATGCCACCACTCCAAATTCTACATCAAAATGTCATTCTTGGTGGATGCATTGGCTTCTCTACGATTACGTGTGGCTGTTCCGAACGCCAAATCCGGCAGTTCTGCTTTTTTGCGTAGCCACCGAGATGGATTCTGCCGCGCACTATGGGCCACAGCTGCAGCATTCCTTTGCATGCGCACTGTCCGTGCTCGGGGACCAGTTCTCTGTTATCTATCAGCAAGCCTTCCTCATTAACTCTCTTCAGACATTTCACCACAGTGGCACAGAATGGCGCTCTTTCACGACCCATATTTCTTTTCAAAATTCGCACGGTTTCAATTCAATTCATATTCAAATTCAAGCAAATCGATCAAAAAAATGTTGCCATAGTATATGATTTAAAAACAAACCCGTAGATGGTCCCACCTTCATAAAAGTTTGTAAAACCCCAAAAAAAAACGTCGAAATTGATAACAAAACTTCTACTGTAGGTACATACGGCGTTTAGCGCAACAAGATCACCCGTCTAATATAAGAACAATATCCCTCATAATTGCTGTTGCTCTTTGCCATAATGGATTCATGGACTCTGGCTAATGTTTTTTGCTTTTGTTCTCTCCTTTGTTTCACAGATGTTGACTGTAGTAATGCTCAAGGCTATGACACGGGCATTGGCGGATCGACATCAACAATCGTTAGCCCTCTGGGATCGCCACAGCCGCAGCTGAGATCTCAACTGCGAACGAATTCTGCCGCTCTGTCGAAATATATGCAGGTAAGTGAAGTTGCCACAACATAGCAGTAGCAGGTGATTGGCTTGCAGAGTGAATGTACGGACGGACGACGCTCGAAAGACATTAACAAAACAAATCTGAGCACATAAAACATGGTTCGCTGTTTTTCCGCGATCGCGCAAAAATTGGGTCAAATCTCTCAAATGCCGTGTGTCGCTTTCGAAACTCTGCGATGGAAGAGTCAGCCGCCTGGACTACTTAACTTGATTTAACATAAGAAATGGACAGAACGGGAATTTTTTCAACGGAATTATTTATCCAATTACTTGTTAAGGTTTTTGAATTTGGCTCAAACGAGCTACGTTTTCTAAGTGCATACATAAAGCGAGCCGCAATTTAAGATTTACAATTCAATTGACGGCACACACAAGATGACATCAGAGGGGTAATCTTGGGATTATTGGTCGTTAATTTGGCGATTATATGGGCACATTTGTCCTATCCATTGTGCCTTTCTTTTAAGAATTAATCAAAGCAATTAAAAGCATCAGTGCGAGAGTATCGTAATCGTAAGTAAACCAACACCTCGACCAACCTCTCCATTTGTTCCCTAACTAATAAATAACTTGGCTGATGCAGAAACGTTAGATGCAGAATGATCGGATAGTGTGAAGTGTGTATGTCTGGATAGCCCCATTGCCTTCCTACACGGAAAAAAGCAAGTCCTTATATGAATATATGTGTATCTGTTGGAACTGCACTTGAGTATCGGGCAGATATCACTGCAATCTAAGAAGGAAAAGCCACCCGACGAATAGACAGACAACTTCTCTATCGACTACTATGGCATGATGTATTCACCCATTCATATATGACACCCATAAAACGACGTCGCATCGGCCGAACGATCGTTCGATTAGACGGGCGGACTTTTGCGTCGTTGTCTAAACGGATCGCGGGGCAGATCGGCAGATCAAGCCGATAGAACTTATACTGCATATTCCTATACCGCTCAAGTGTCAGGATTTTTTCATCGCAGGTACTCGAAGTTGTTTTTTTCTTTTTTTCAAGAAGGCTTCAGACTGCTGACTAAAAGTCGTTGCCGGCATGGATGCAAACAATGTCCAACTAGCTAGCCGAACCTACTTACAAACTCCAAAGTAACTCGTATATACCAGCTGCGATCGTTTCGCATCGCCAATGTCCTATGATACTTCATATCCCATCGCCGTAATCTACTATCGTGATCGATAAAAATGTTTTTTACTCCATCTGTTTTTTCTTTATTTGCCTTCTCTTCCTCCTCCTTGCGTTACAATCTATTTTCTGTGTTCACACTTTAGATACTACTCGTACTCCCAGCTACGTGTGTATGCATTTGACTCGATTTGTGTAAGCTGCAGCGATTTCCACAATCTCATATCGTACAATCGCCAGTTGAATCCCAGCGGGAACTCCGTCACTGAGCGATGACATTAATTACCTCGATTCGATCCGCTAAAGAGGTAGCACACATACATATACTCGCGTACCAATCAAAATTCAGTGATTAACGACAGGAAATCGGTAACTGGTTGTATAGCCGTGGTAGAAGAAGTTTCAAACTTGTTGGACTACGGCATCGTAGTTAGACAGTTTTACAATACCACCAATGTCAATTAAAACAATATTGGTCGTGGGTTGCGTTTCGTGTGATTGTATTACATAATATTACAAAACACCACCATAAATTTTTGGAGAAACACCATTCCGAAATATCTAGAGACTATAAAATGTCCCTTGTACGGTATACGGACAGAGCGAACCTTCTTTGATCTGAACTACCTGCACTGTCTACCGTATTCAGGAGAAATATCATAGACCCTTAAAAGAAAAAAACCTTTTAAAAGGCTGAGACATTCCTTTAGATGGTCTATAAGCTAATAACCTCATCCTTACAAAGTTTTAGTGCGGAACCTACGGAGAGGTTGTCTAAATGGGTCGCTCATCCCTAAAAAAATCCGGCTGCTTTAACGAATACACTCCAATAGTCCCAAAATTTTTTTGAAAAAAACAATTTAAAGCTCAAAAGGTTATTTAAAGCGATATTGAAAGTGCAGAATGATCTTCATCCATTGCTTAATATTGTAATCGCTCTTTTTAATTTAATTAATCTGAATAAAAGACTTTTGACCCAACCGGTTCAGGAATAAAGTAGTTTTGAAAGAAAGAAAAAACAGTTCCTAGCTTTTGCATTATTATTGCAGGGTGTTAATTACAAATAAGGTTTATAAAGGAAAATATTTAAAACAAAACTTAACAAACTTCAAAAGTGTTAGTCTTTAAAATTAACAAAAAAATTAGCGGAACTTCCCAGCTCTCGCCATATGGATGGATACTTGTAATTCAGTCTAAAGACTAAAAAAAATCTCAAAATTACGCCATCGTAAGCCGAACGCTAAAAAATTGTATTAAAATAAGTACAACAAATTCTGACTGGTAGAAATCGAGATATACGAGTGGACAAACTGACAAATGCACAAAAACTCTCAATTATAATTATAGATTCCTTTGTCGTGGGCATATTTTTGACAGTTAAAGGATTATGTCAACTATTTAGGTTTCTTTGCCTTTGCCAGTTTAAAGAAAGCTCTTCCACGCTTTTTATGGACAGTCAAGTCAATCATTAGCTTGTTTTTGACCGTTGTTCTTGTTCATTTGTATATTTTCCTTATACGATGTACAAGTAGAGACCCTGTCGCGGGTGCATTGAACAGAACAGAACAGAAAAATATTCAACGAGTTCCTGAAAAAGATTTGTTTACTCTAAGCGATTCTGTTGATCATCCTTGGCAGATACGGTACATTTTGTTTATCAACAGATTACCACTTAATCGGATAATAATAATATTCGGCGCGACAGACCATTGCGGTCCAAGGCCTAGCTTCTCGCAACCATTCGTGTTGAGCATGTATATTTTTGCACACAAATGGAAGGGACCTACAATTTAAGGCCGGATTGAGAACGGAGAATTGAGAAGCCTTCCGTGACAAGTTATTACTCTCGGAACGTTTGTCACCCTTTCGCGAGAGGTGGAAAATACTTTTGGTGTTACTGGGATTCGAACTACAAACGCCCTGCTTAGTAGCCATGCTCATTTTCACTGAGCCACGGCGCCCACGTATATTTTTTTGTAATTCAGTCTAAAACTAATTTATCTTAAAAGCCTAATAGTATGCAACGTTAAATGAAGTTCTTTCATTCATTAACGATAGGTCTTTTTGTCATAAGCGGTTTCTGAAATAGACTGAAAAACCCAAATTTAACTTTGCAAACCTTTAGGCTTAAAAAAATCAATAGCGATGCGTAGATTGAGTATTTTTTTTAGTTTCCTCTGAAGTAGGAACCTCTATTAATGAAAAAATTACGCCATCGCAAGCCGAGCGCTAACCAATTGTTTTAAAAGAAATCCGATCACATTTTGACTGGCAGAAGCCGAGATATACGACACGGCAAACAAACGGTACAAACGTACGTACACACGTTAAAACGTACAAACGTACACTCGCTCGCTGAAAAATTTTCATGTCTTCTGAATATAAACTTCGCCCTTCGGGCTCGCAATAATTCCTGCAAAATGTGCTTAACCAAGTTTCCAGATTTTCGGTCACCACTGGCATTCCAATTTTGCACCCCTTCAATATGCGCACTAGACATAAATTTCAATTTTTTTTCATCTTGAGTTTTGGCCGCAATGCAACTCGCTATCGGCCAACTTGACAATCACTAATTATTTTGACTTACTTGTACGAGTAGTAAACGAGTAAGACTACGAATACCTAACGACAGTTTCTGTGTGATGTGCGATCCATTACAGCGGACTTATAGTTAATTAACGCAAGCGCCGCAATCGTATCCAGCTGCGAGAAAAGTTAAAAAAACTGCAGCAAAACTTTTGACTAAACTTAAGCTGGAATGTATTCGGAATTCTGCCATTTATTTATATAGGTACAGCAAATATTTATGTGGGTCAAAGTATAATGCGCTGTAATAAGATGCATGAGCTAAAGAACCTCCTGTTGACATCTTGACGGGCGAATAATACCGTCTTTGAGGCAAAAAAGAAACGTTCGCTAAAACCAGCTGTGCACCTGCGCGTTGAGTGATCATGGTTGCTGAACTTCTGATTTGCTCTTCTCATACATTTAACCCGCTTTCGGTATGAATATTTATGATCGGAACTGTAACCACTTCGATGCCATTTGCACATAAGCGCGTTACACTACACATCACTTCACCTCCTCCTTTCCTTTATTTATTTTTATTTATTTCTGCTTTTTGATTTATTTTATCGCTTCCATTGGAACTTTGATGATAAGGCGTTCCTATCTTTCCAGTGTAGGGTTTGTTTTGTAAAACCGAAAGAATACCTCTCTAATCCTAGAATCCTCTTTACAGCTCGAGTCATACCATCCATCCTCCTTTCGTTTGACAGACTTATTCCTGAAAGGTATAGCGTTTCTCATAACAATAAGAATGATGTTTGTGATTGCATCAGCGGCGGCATCGCAAAATAATAGCGACCAGTTAATACTCTCAAAGAAGTTGTTAAGGCCGTCCCAATTAGCTTTCTCGCCAGCTTTGATCAAATGTTATTGTTTTTTTATTATAAACTGGATGACATCAGCTATCAGTACCAAAGACAGGACTCCAATTGTACAACTAAATGTGACGTTTTCTGAATGTAGCTTTAAGCATCTCCTGTCATCTAAAGGACATTTAGAAAGCAATGTGCGAAACTTCAGAAATTTATATTTAAAAAAATACAATCAAAAAAAAAAGCTAGATAGTTAGTCTTCCTTGATGGGTCACCCTGTGTATGCAAAAACAGGTTGGAGTAATGTTTTTGACCTGATGTTTATGGGGTTCGTTTATTGTCGTGTTAATGCTTCTCACAAGACGTTACCTTCCCAACGGAGATAATAACCCCATTAACAATAGCTGCGAATAAAAGTTGTTGTTGTTTTTCTGGTACTTTGTCTTGCTGTGCCAGTACATATAAAATTGTGAATTAGTGTTGTGCTCTCGGAAAATTACGATTTTGATCAAAATTAAGTGCAAAAGGTGCACTAGCCCAGAGCTCGTTCCCCGCGTACTCTGTGTTCTGATTTGCACTTTTCTTCCGCTGAATTGGACCAGATGGAACGAGCAAATGCCGTAAACATATAATAAAATAGAACGTCGAAAATGAGGCCTCTAACAACAAACAGACACATACATAGATACATTTATATAAAAGCAGTCTCTGGGTTATGTTACGTTCTTCTTAGGTTCAGCCAGAAAATATTTATCACAGCGTGTTAAAGCGGCCATGGCGCATCACCGCATCACGTACCTTCTTCTGGGCTCCGGGGTCATAAGATCTAACCCACTGTACATCCATCAATTTTGTGTATGCTTTTTTATATGATACGCTCGTTGCCATGCATTTGACCTCTTCCGCAAAACCCACGAATTATCTCGACTTTGTCAAAATTCCACATGCATGATTCATGCACATGGATGATCCAGAGCCTCAGCATCATCGTGAGGTAAATTATTTTTGTCTGATCCTTGGATCTTCTGTTGTAGAATTTTTTGCGCCACATTTCTTCTGCGTTTTGTGAAAGGCAATCAATTTCCAGTCATCCATCTCCATCTCAGCTTTAACTTGGAGTTGTTCTTTGGTGGTTATTTGTTTCTGTATTGTTGTTGTTGTTGTCGTTTTTTACTACATTACAATCAATTTCTCCGCGGCTTGGTTAAGTCTTGTTATTTGGCTGCAACTTTTTAATTCCATCACCCAGCTACCCAGCTAGCATGCCCTTGCCCCACTGCATCGATGAATTAATTAACAATTCGCGATCAGGAGTAGCAGTTGCAGCTGCCGCTAGTAGCTGCAATTAATTTATGTACATTTTATGTTTTCTATTAAATTAATGAATTTGTATAAATCACGCACCGTTGGAAAATTGCTGTCCAACTCGCCACTCGCTTATTGATTATTAATAATTAATTGCTTAGCTTAAAATTAGTTGCTTGTTGTACACATAACGCATGTGCGTCGGACTTGCTACATGCTGCGAGAGGTACTCGCTTACATTCCAGTACTTGCTGTCATAGGCTGCGCTGGAATACAAGAAGTAGCGCTTTCAACCAGCACTTTGTTGTATCTAGCTGGCGAACCGAACAAGCTTGATGGAGCCTTAATCCATGTTAGATGTGATGTTAAAAGCACTGAAGGTCCAAAGGCTGAATGTGTAATTGCAAATACATAGATTTCATTTTTTTTTCAAAATATTGTTTACAGGTGCGCAGTATAGCTCTGATCTAGAACAACATAGTTTTACTTGCAATCCCAATGTATGCCTCATGGTCTTAGAGCGAGATGGTGGACGTCTTTTTAAATTTTTTGTATGCTATCTGTAAATTCTGTCTATAGCGAACAACAACGAAGCAGAGCAGATAATGCAGAGCAATTATCTGGTATCACGTTGTTGAGTACTGTGTATAAGATCTGCGTCAACTTCAACCTGGCCCTAGAGAAAGTGAACCGAGACTCTGATGTAACGGCGAGAGGAAGTTCATCCAGATACTGGCTTACGCAGACTGCTTATGACATGGCTCAAGTTGCTAGTATGTTGAACTGCTGAGCGTTTGAAAACACTTAAAAGCTTGTTTCACGGTCCCACCTCTTGCAAACGTCCAAAAGTAATAACTGCCATGAGAAAGCTTATGGCTTTTAATTGGTGGTTCCATCCATTTGTGTCTAAAATATAACAGGCACATCACGAGAAGCTATGCCTTGGACCATAGCTGTGTATTTGTAAGCTTTGTGTAAATAGAGAACAACAACAAATCAACAAAAATAGAAACAACCACAAACAAATGCAAGACTGTCTCTGAAGCAAATGGACAATTTCGCCTGGCTAACAACCAGGTGCCCGACTGCAGATCTTTAGTTTACTTGCAATCCACAATGTATGTGTTTTAACGCTCTTAGGCTATTTTCGAATCGAAGACTTATTTTGCGAACCTAACTTATTCAAATAATGCCCCTTTCGATTAGCATACCATACCGACGGGTAAGCTGCCAAAGTGACATGGTTTTCGTGATTTTCTTGGTGAATGCTTTGCAAGTAGAACGCCAAACCGAAACCAAATTTGACAAGAACAACAAACTGAGAAATTAGTTTGCTTGCTCTCTCTTCACCATCTTGCTGAGTAAACGAAACCTTACAAAGTTACAGTGTCGGTTACAAAACTTTGCAAATAAAACACAAAATCAAGCCATACCCCGTGTACAGTTTGCAAATAGAACGTCAAACCAAAACTACGAGAAAGAAATCATAACTCTACCCAGCAAATCGAAAGAGCTATAAGTTTCTTCGCGAAGTGACTTATTTTATACTCGTACTCGGGTAGTTTGATAAGTCAGTGACTTTTTGAATTTTCCGCGGAGTAACTTTAAATGCAACACTGCTCCTGTCAACTGCCATCTATTAATAGACTACTGTCAAATCTTGAGCAAGCTCCGTCATTTAGTTTGGTTTTGACATCCATTGACAGCAGACTACCTCGTGAATTTTAACGAAAATGTCAAAAAGTGAATTTTGTGTGCTGATTAAGCAGCGATGTTCAGCTGCAATCCGAACGAGATTTTGTGCACCAGACCAAGGAACAATCAAGACAGTGGTTTTCTCTGTGCACCAAAGAATGCCAAGGTGGGTCTGTCCGCCAACATGGTGATGGCCACAGTTTTTTTGGATGCACGCGTTGTCATTCATATTCGATTACCTGGAAAGGGTAAAACGACCACCGGTGAATATTATTCAGAGCTTTTCGACAGATTCGATATTGATTCGAAGCAAAAACGACCGCATTTGGCAAAGAAAATTGGAAAAATGCTGGACTGAATGTATCGAGAAGACTATGTTGAGAAATAAAACGCATTTTGGCCGGTCACTGTCTTATCAAACTAACGGGTGTTTTTTTAAGAGGTTGCCGATTTTTTTTTTGAATAAAACACATATAAAATTATGAAATGACCAAAATTTTTTTTTGTTTGGTAGATAATTTTTTGGCATTTAACATTTAAACACAATTTCTGGCATATGGCTACCACGACTAATTTTCACAAATGTCATTCTGGAGGTCCAATTTTCCAGCACTTTTTCAAGCATTTGAGGGCGTATGTCAGCAATGACACGTTGAATATTGGTTTCCAAAGCGTCAATCGATTGAGGTTTATCCACATAAACCAATGACTTCACGTATCCCCACAAAAAGTAATCGAGTGGCGTCAAATCGCACGAACGCGGAGGCCAATTCACCGGACCATTTCTCGAAATAATGTTGTCGTTGAAAGTTTCTTTCAATAAGTCGATTGTTTCACGTGCTGTATGGCAAGTGGCACCATCTTGTTGAAACCACATTTCATCCATATCCATATCTTCAAGATTTGACAACAAAAACTCATTTAACATGGTTCTGTATCGATTTCCATTCACGGTAACGCGTCGTCCTTCCTCATTTTTAAAGAAATATGGACCGATGATCCCACCAGCCCATAGACCGCACCAAACAGTACATTTATCAGGATGAATTGGTAATTCTTGAACGGCGTGTGGATTATCTTTGCTCCAAATGCGACAATTTTGTTTGTTGACGTATCCATTTAACAAAAAATGCGCCTCATCACTGAAGAGAATTTTACGGTAAAAAAATGGATCTTCGTTCAATTGATTTAACGACCAATCACTGAATTCACGGCGCAAACGATGGTCGTGTGGCTTTAATTCTTGCACCAATTGAATTTTGTATGGCACCAAACCCAAATCTTTACGTAAAATTTTCCATAAAGTCGATGGACAAAGTCCAATTTGCTGAGCACGACGACGAATCGATAAATTGTCGTTTTCTGCGACACTGGCCTCAACGACAGCAATATTTTCTTCTGTACGAACTCTTCTCATTCTTGTCGGTGGCTTGGCATCCAAAAGAGTGAATGTAGACCGAAATTTGGTAATTACGTTCTTTATGGTGGTCTCTGACGGACGATTATGTGCACCATAAAATTCACGAAGTGCTCTATAAACATTTTTAATTGAACACTGATTTTGAAAATAAATTTCCACGATTTGAAAACGTAGTTCTGGAGTTAACCTATTCATAATGATTTGCCAAACAATACTGAGTAGAAATGCCACTTTGAGCTGTCAAAACAACTGTCATAAAATAAAACGACATCTATCGGAAAAACAAACCTCCTAAAAAAACACCCTTTACCTCGTATATTGTTACGAAATTTAGGCTTTCTAGAGTTCGGAATGGATATTGAAAACAAAAACACCACAAAAGATCGTTAATTCACAAATTAGAACTTTAAAAAATAGCAAAAGATCACAATTTTTTACTGGTGATTACTTATAATTCATTTATAAAAATATTTTATTCAAACAGGCGGTAGCTCCATGTACTTTTCAACTATTCAAGTAGTTTGGTTTACTTCCAAATGTTAACTAACTTACTGCGATAAAGTTGCTGTATTTACACCTAATCAACATCTTCGAGAAGGTTCTATTCTTGGAGAATCGCCTAAAAATACCAGAACATACTGGTATAATATTTCTATATGCAATTTTCACAAATTGTTATATACAATTAACTGTAATATTTTTAGTAATTACTTAGTTCTAATACAACTCAGTGCAGTGCTTATTCTTATGAGTATGTAAAGTCCTATAAAAGATTTATATTTACATTTTCGTAACAATATCTTCAAACATTATGGCTATATATCCTTCTTTTCCCAGATTGCAGGTATCGTTCAATTTAAAAAAAAAAAAAAAAAAACCTATCCTTAAATAACTGGTACGGAGTGCATGTCTACTTTTCTTTACTTTTCGAAAGGAGTTAAGTGTCCTTTAAGGTATACATTTGCAATTTTCAAAGACAGATTATTAAATGGCAATGAGAATAACCTCCTACATCGAAAACAAGCCAGATCCGAAATATTTTTTCCTGTTCCTATCAGATACAAAAATATTTTATGTTAATCTAAATCGATTCATAATTGGAATAATGAACAGCGCTGTAGTAAAGGTGGCCCCAAAGAAACGAGTAGCAGGCAAATTTATAAAGAATAAGAAAATAAGAAACGGTTTTATACCTACCACTTTATATTGGACCGGCTCGACTACAGCAACTGCGACCCAATCAAAAATCCTCTGCTGGCTGCGACCGACCGATGGGGCAATAAATCTCTTTTATTGGGTCGCGTATAGCGATGCCCTTTTTCAATCGTCCACGTGAAGCTCTTCTTTTACAAATGTCAGAGTGCTGTTTACAGTTTCGGAACATAGATACTCGTACTACGTAGTTCGTGCAGTTTTTCGGTCTTATCTCTCTGAGTGGGTGCGAATACCCTTCACCGCATACGACAACATTGGCTCCAATCGTAATCTACGTTGAGGCACTCTATTTGGTTTTCACGTTCGTTTTTCACGCAGGTTAACAAATTACTCAAAATATGGTCCATTAGTAGGTACCTGGTGCGAGTTAACTTTCCGGTTCAATGCATTCGTTGCGCTGGCTGTACAGTTAGTGAGGCGCAAAAAAAACTGGTATTCGCGACAGCAGATACGAGTATCTGTGTGTGCTTTTTCACGGCGTTGTGTCATGAAGTGAACTAAAAGCCAATCGTAGGCACGAAAAAAGAACATTTGACTCTGCAGCGTCTGATAAATTGACACCGCGCCACTCTGTCTATAGCAGTGCAAATGCGACCCAAAGGCGTGCATAGTCATATGGGCAGACGGGCAGACATAGAGATAGGCAGACAGATAGGCAGACAGACAGACCGACAGCCAATAGGCATTCCATGGCATTCGATTTCTTAAGAATCTAACAACAAACCGGACTCCAGTACTGAACCTTATCCTATAACTTGCGATAGAAACAGCCAATGCGCATGGCCAATTGACTCAGCTCAGTGTCTAGTGCTGCTGCGCATTTTTCGAGCGAACATAAATCTCATACCAACTCATGTACATAATGTATCCAGCGTATAATCGAAACGTGGCATTTAACGTCGAACACGATTTCGAACACAAACACTTCCTTTGCCTTCCCTTCCTTCTCCTCCTCGCTCTGCTGCTGGTGCTGCTGTTACGTAAAGCTTCTTTGCGGACTGAAATTTGCATCATTGGCACCACCAAGGTTGTTGTTGCTCCGGCTGGTCTCAGCCTTTCTAACAAACTTCTCTAAGAGGCAGCCTTAGCTATACTGAATATTAGCACAAGCATAGCTTACTTACATCGTAACGTTCCTCGTTGGTTAACAAGTACGAGTAGTCAACATATTTGTTACTTCTCGTCGCTAGCAATTAGTGTACCGCGCGCGAGTAATTAAGTAACCTGATTGACGGTATCGCTTACTGATGAATGTGCCTTTAAAAAACTCGAACCGAACCAGCGGTCAGCGGGGTATGAAATATTAGCAGATCACTTTGTCCGATCGATCCGATCGATCTAAATCTGCGAGCGATATTACTGTGCAGAGACAATGTCACTTGAATTCATTTCCATAACAGATTTCAAAATCCAATGAGCTTATTAGATACCTGTTCTTAATTGGTTGATACGATCGGGGGGGTGGATCAGGTGTTAGGGCTGCAAATTAAAGGTTGGTTTGGTTTATTTCGCTGACAATTTTTATTTTAGGTCACTTTGAAGCAATATGCTAGAATAATATTGTTGTTAACAAAACAAACGTAAGCCACGATAACTCTTTTAATTTAATAAAATGATCCATTCTTTCGCGGGCGATACAACACTCGTATGAGTTTGAGGAATGTCCCCCCTCTTCGCGGCTAGAACTCAAACAACAACGTGTGTTTAGAACGTTTCATTATGACCTGGACAGCATTAAGATTGAGGAGAATATAACAGAGTAGAATTTAAGTCTTCCAAAACCTAAAGCTGTCTCCTTTCGTTTAAGCGAATCGTTTTTAATGCAAGTGCCATTCATGGATAAATGGTGGGGGTTTCAATGTTGCTTAAAAGACAGTATTGGGTTTTGAAGGCTTTTAATTCTACTTTATCGTCAAACCTGTACTTTGTTATACTGTCAGAATATAACATGCTTGGCATACATTGTTGTTCGAGTTCCACTTGCGCAGAAGAACGACGTACAAAAAGCTTAAACTCGTATCAAAAGTTAAGGATACACTGTCATCTCCGAAAGAATGAATTTGCCAGCTAACAGGAGATAATCGATCAGAATGAGAAAAAAGAGTGTCGGCCTCAAAACAGAGCCCTGGGGAACCCCAGGTGTGTGTACTCACATCAGCACGGTGTTTACCGGCGTTAATGTGGTTAGATTTTAAACCATCTAAGTGTTAATGCTATGGCTGACGTGTCAAAAACTGATGATAGGGTAGGCGGAGGTGTTTTCTCGAAAAGGCTAACTTTCCGTCTCTCTTTCCGTCTTCCTAATCACTGTAGTGTTTTTCAAGCAGAAATAATGGCGATTAAATAAGTCCTGTCTTGGCTGAAGAGAAACGTCATATATCCAGTAAGGATATCCGCATCTTCTCGGATAGTCAAGCAGCTTTGAGATCACCACGAACTCTACTGTAGCCCTAGACTGCCGATCGTCTCTCAGGGAGAAGGCGGAGTAGTTCAACATTTACCTGTATTGGGTGCCGAGGCATAGGGACATTCTTTGGGGAACTGCAGGGCCGATGAACTCACCAGATATGGTTCTACGATGCCCATTCTACCGAAAATGGTTCCCTAGGCATACCGATTGCTACATGCAAACTCATGTTAAAGCAGGATGTACTGACAAAACCAACCTTAGATGGACAAATACTATAACTTGTGTAGCGACAAAACAGATCTGGCCAAAGCTGGATCCGAAACGCTCCAAGTGTTTGATATCTTTAAACAGAGTACACATAAGCGCTACGATAGTTGTATTTACTGGGCACTGTCTCATAGGAAAGCATGCAGCAAGGCTTGGTGACTAACTTCTGCAGAAGCTGCATGGACGAGGAAGAGTAAGAGACCATTCTTCACCTTCTCTGCACATGCACAGGTCTTTGTCTAAAGCTTTTTCTTTTTCAATGACCTTAACGATTTTTCAAGCACTGACATCAAAAGTCTTCTACGCTTTATTCGAAGCTCTATCTGGTTCAATGAGTAGGGCGAGAAATCCTCTCCATGTAGCATCACAATGAACCATCTATTGGTCTAAGTGGGTTGGCTTCCTGCCGACTCCCACCCCAACCTAACCTAACCTAATGCTATATATAGATAGAAGGAAAGAGCTCTCGGTTCGCCTTTTAAGAAACAGACTGGATGTTTTCCAACTTCTTGGAAAAACTCTAAAAGAATAGGAGGAATAGAAAAGCTTATGCAATGGTAATGCCACAGGTTTGAAGAACACCTATTCAAAAGTATTGCAGGATTATCATCAGCCCCAGCAATTTAAGAAATGTTCGTCATTAAATTTGGCTCTACAACCCGGGTCCGGTACTACATCACTTTCATGACTTTCTAGGTGCTCGGATATCCACTTCAAAACCAAAGCCATCTAAACTTCCTTCAGTTATTCTGAGGGTTCAGTATTGAAACGCAATCTAACAACCAATCCTACAACCAAGATTCGGTTTTCGCTCTCCAAGAGTTAGATATTAGATTTCTACTCAAGCAAAACCACAAAAATTTAAAGAAAGAACCCACACGAATTATTAAAATCTGCCACCAGCAGTTAGGATCAGAAGCCTACGTTCACCGTATACTAGGAGTGTTGTGGATTTGTGGTCTTATGGTGGACTCCATCGTAATTATTGTCTGTGTATTGTATTGTATGCTGCTCCACGATTGTTATGATTTGGTTTAATTATATGATTGCCGTTCGGTATCGCGCTCCTTTTTGAAAATTACGAACGCTACATGGCTCAAGAAGGTAATATAAACAGGTCCGTCCACTCGCAACGCTGATCTGCTCGTATGGACGGGTGATCGTTCATATATGTTGGCGTCGATCGCGCGGTGCATGGTCGTTAGAGCCAGCAACCAGCAACCCACATTGGTGTATTTTAGGAAATGACTAATCAAACTGGACGACTTAGTAAGTTGCTTTCCCAACTGCAATAACTGGCCGGATGGACAGCGGACTACAACGGCAACGGCAACATATACTTTCATCGAAGATAGCTCGATACTCGATAGCCTGTAGTTGCTCTCTGCTCTGTAAATCTTTTGATTTTTTTTTCTCCCGTTTGTATCGAAGTCGTCTTTATCTGTGTATTGATGTTGTTTCTGTTTTCTTTCTTCCTTTTCGCCAGAACCACCGCCAGGAGTCAATATCGCCAGAGTTTCGATACGCCAGCGTTGGCAAATTACCCAAATCATTTGGCACAACAGCATCATCAGCAACGGCAGCAAATGGAGGCAATAACTTTGGGGAGATCACAACAGCATCGTTTGCTACGCCGCCTAGTCGCCGGAGATTTTTCAACCACAAGAACCTGCGCAGCGCTCTGACTGGTGGTCATCGACGAACTGCTTCGAATGGCTGCCCCATTGACACAGCGTCTATTCTATCCGGAGGTAAGATGGCTTTCTACTTTTTTCATGCTCGTATATCGAGGAGGGGTACCATCAGAACTGCTCTGAATAGAATTGTAAATTAGCACTAAAGAGGTTTGTTGGTCGGGTTCATTAGGAGCGGGGAAACATCAGTTCATCTTCTGTTCTGTGCGGGTCATTCGGGCGGGTCGACTTAACAAACATCATCTTAGTATATATGTTGCGTAACTAACCCATTTAACCCACTTGCTCACTCACATTCACTATGTACTCACATCATCACGCTCCACCATCCATCATTTTAAGGGAACAACAACACAAATCTTCTGCTGGAAACATCGACTTGCTCCGATTCCGTGGTGACACGGCGTCGCCGTAAAAACGTCAATAATAGTGTCACCTCGTCCTCGCCCTCAACTGGAAGTGAGAATCGTCTGAACCGCCTGAGCCTGGCGGGAACATCAATTTATGCTGGGCATTTGTCGTCGCTGGTTTTTGGAAAAATCAAATCGCTGTGGAATGTCAATTCGTCAACAACGAACGCTGGCCTCAACCAATTAGCAGGCAGGATAAACATCTTTTTTACGGTTTTTTTTCTTTAGATTTTTGCATGCGATTTTCAGTTTGGACGGAAGTTATTCCACTTTCTGTTAGATTGTAGATTCTGTGTTTTACTGCATGGTTGACGAGTGCATTATTGTTGTCAGTCTCTCTTACGCTATGTCCGGCGTAAATATTATGTCGATCCGACGAGTTTATCGGGAAGCGTTAAACAAATAAATTAACAAATCTATTCGAATCAGAGATGTTGCAAAAGATCGATTTTTCGAATCGCCTATAATGTTCTTACGGATCTAAAAAATTGATTTCTATCACTATCACTACCCCTATTACTTACGCTATTACTATAACCATTACTATTGCTATTACTCTTGCTATTACTATTACTATCACTACTCTATTAATTTCACTTTTACTAATACTATTACTATTATTATAACTATTTCCATAACTATTATTATTACTATTACCATTACTATTACCATACAACGGATGAATCTGTAGATATTTTATTCAACACCCCCCTTTCCCACATGCAAAGACTCCTGCTTAGCTCACTGGCTGAGTACTCCAGTAGGTGAGCCTTGACGGCATTCAACCTATCAGAATATTTATTTTTAAACCATTAATTAACAAAAGTTCACAAATTTACACTGGTGATTACTTATTTTTCACATACTTTACTTCACAAAACTTATACTTCACAACACTATTATTGCCATAGGCGGTAACTCTTGACTATAGATGTGTGTACCACTTGGCTAGTGAATATTTTCAGAAGTCGCCTACGACTTAGCTATGTTCCCTGCAATTGGAGAAGAGTTGTACGAATGGTGTTTATCCCCAAAGCAGGCAGAAGAGGGTATGAATCGGTGAAAGATTTTAAACCACTTAGGCTATTGTCGTTCCTGCTGAAAACGCTGCAACGAATTTTAGATTCGAAGATACGGCTATAACATCATACCAGCATGCTTACCTTAAAGACAGATCCACATAGACAACCCTCCACGAGACACTATTAAACACTCCCTTCATTTCAAACTACACCTTTGCCACATTCCTCGATATAGAAATAAGCTTTAATTCCACATTGATGCCATTCAGGTAGCTTTTACTCAGTTGGGGGTGGAGCAACTCCTAATACACTGGATCATATCCATGCTAGGTAGCAGGGTGATCCATGGCAATCTGGGCAGTAGCAGTATCACCAAATTAATCGATGGAGGCACTCACCAAGGTCCTCAGGACACTTGAGATTGACAGGACGTAAGCTGTTGCGTATGCACGCGACATGGGGATACTTGTTGCCCCTGCCGTGGCTGTTGGTAATAAAATAGGTCCTCAGGACATTTGCGATGGACAGGACGTAAGCTGTTGCGTATGCAGATGACGTGGTGACAAGTAGTGCGAGGACAGTACCCTTCCGTGGTTAGTGCGGTCATGGAAAGAGCTCTAGGCACAGTTAGCACCTGGGTGACCAGCTGTGGCATGGAGGTTAACTCTGGCAAAACTGAAATTGTGCTTTTCACCAATAAGTCCAAAATACCGGACTTTGCGCTGCCCAAACTCAATGGTCAGAGACTCACCTCAGAAGCAAAATATCTCGGCGTAATTCCAGACAGGAAACTTAGCTGGAAGTCGAATATATAATTTAGGGCTTAGAATGCATATATTGTCCTAGCAGCTAGCAGCAAAACTATTGGTAGGAAATGGGATATGCAGCTGATGATTGCTGTAAACAGCAGTGGTGCGCCCTATTCTTACCTATGGTGCGATAGTCTTGTGTGCGACGATTAACAAAAAGTACAATGTCAGCAAGCTTAGTAGAATACAAAGATCAGCAGCTATTGTCATAACTGGAGCACTTCGGTCCTGTCCCACCGATGCTCCAAACACAATCCTACACTTACTACCTCCGGACCCATTTATTGAATACGTTGGGGCGTGCAGGGAGGTCCGGTTTAGAGAATCTGGGTCGTTTGTTTCCAAACCATACAGCCACTGCAATTGTTACCAAAGGAGATGATACCATCTTCAACCGACTACTGCAGTCCTAAACTTCACTTTAATCCTGGCCTTGCTGTAGAGTTTCCAACTCGAGAAAGTTGGATGGACGGGAGAGCTGTGGTGCTTTTTGATGTAACTCTATTCACCGATTGATCCAAGATAAGAAGTGAAGTCGGTGATAAAGTTTACTCTGAAACCCTTAACCTTTCAAGGTCCTACAAGCTACCTGACTGCTAGTATCTTCCAGGCGGAAATCTTAGCGATAAAACAGGCATGCAGAGCCCTATCACACAATACTGCAATAGCAGGCAGGGTCGGCATATGCGTAAACAGCCAATCCGCTATCAAAGCCATTATTGCGACAAGTCGTAGGGCAGTGCCAGGCCGAACTGGCTTCGAAAAACCAATGCATAGACTTGACCATTGTGGTGTCCATAATCACGGGCCACTGGCCGGTGGGCAGCCACGCAGCCAAACTGGGAATCCCTCACAATACCTTTTGCAGGAATGAGAAAGAAACTCTCACTCATTTTCTTCGCAAGTGTCCGGCCCTTGCGGCTCTCCGTTTTCGCAAATTGAGTAATCCATTCTTTTATGACCTGAAGGAGCTCTCAGAGTACGGCATCACAGATCTGAAATAGTACCTCAATGCTACAGGTTGGATATTCTATACACAACAATCTTTCTCTCCATTAAATCTCCTGAGGACTGTGGTTGCAAAATGGCGCACTAAAGCGCTATTTAAGGACTCGTCAAGTCGGCGAGGACCGCCACTCCAGCTGCCTACCATTGCTATTACTAGTACTATTACTTTTACTATTACTATTGCTATTAGCACTACTATAACTATTACTATTAGTATCCCTATTGCTATTACTATCACTTCCCCTATAACTATTACTATAATTATCACTATTACTATTACGGACGAATTTTTTGCACCATCTCTGGTCCGTAGAAAGTCCGGCTGACAAGAAATTAAAAACTATAAGTCCGATGGATTGAAAACCGTATCGTATTTGCTCTGGACATAGCGTTAGTGTTTTGTGTTGTGTTTTGCGTTTGTCTTGGACAGATAATTGCTATCGGATCTAATAACTAAATGTTGCTTGCGTTTATTTGCAGGAAGCGAAAGCATCTCTAGCGAACGGCCGTCGTCGTCCACCTCGAGCGAGAAGAAGAAAGACGAACTGCGTGCCCGACTGGGTCTACTGCTTGATAGTAGTGGTGGAAGTGGGGCAAGTGGGGTGGGCACAACCAATAGCAGCAGCTCAACTAACATCAGCCCGGATCAAACGCTCGCCGGATGCGTTTCAGATGTCAAATCCGATTACATGATGAAGTATCATGCCAGTGGCAGCGGATGCGGCGAGTCTTCTTTTGGAAGCCAATATTCGGTTGCCGCCGCCAAGGATGACACAATTAGTCTTTCGGATAAATTCAAATCCTGCTCGCTAGCTGATCGGGATGGCATTGGCTTTGAACATACCGCCAAGGCCCGCAAATCAGTCGTTAGGCGATCAGCACGAACCGGTCAACTGGTGAGTAGCACAAAGAATCGTAATGGTGGCATCTACAAGGCCCCGCCTTCGGTGGCTGCAATACAATTGGCCCTGAAGCCTTTGTTTTTTGAAGTTCCGCTACAAGAACCAGACCCACCATTTCTGGGACGTCAGTGGTTGTTGCGTGAACTGTCAAACACACTGACTGCCACTGAGACGCCTGGTGTTCTTATCAATGGCAATCCGGGAACGGGAAAGACCGCCCTCGTACTTCAGTTGGTGGAGTACTCGTGCTTCGGACGTCGTAAAGAAAGCACATCACCGTCGGATACAGATGGTATTTACTGTCAGATTAATATTGGACACGATCGCTTGAAGGCTCTAGCCTCGCACATCGTTGGATACCACTTCTGTCAGGCAGATACGAATCTGACGTGCCTCGTGCCCGACTTTGTGCACTCGCTTGCCGCTCAACTTTGCCAGGCCCCTCAGTTGGCCGCCTATCGGGAGTATCTCATCAACGAACCACACCTGCAGGACATTCTCAACGTAAAGGAGTGCATAGCTGATGCCGAACGTGTGATGAGAATGGCCATTCTGGAACCGCTGACCATCCTCAAGCGATCGGGAAAGATATCGGCGAAAACCTGCGTGATCCTGGTCGATGCACTCTGTGAAGCCGAGTACCATCGGCCTGATCACGGCCATACGATAGCCACATTTCTTGCCAAAATGACACAATTCTTTCCATCGTGGCTAAAGGTTTTGGCCACAGTTCGCACACAGATGCTGGAGTTCGTAAAGGGTCTCTCTTACACGAAGATGACATTGGACAGCTGGGCCTCGAACGATCTGCTGCAAAAGGACATGCTGGACTACATTACATTCCGTGTGAACCACAGTGTCGAAATTCAGAATAACATCGCCGCCGCCGTGAAGGACAACAGCTCGAGTCAATTGAAATTCATCAGCCACCTGCAGGCGCTGACCAAAGGCTCGATGTTGTACTCGAAACTCATCTTGGATCTCATTGAACGTGGACAGCTGGTCATCAAGTCGACCAGCTACAAGATCCTTCCGGTTTCGTTGGCGCAGATTTTCCTGCTGCACTTCAACTTGCGCTTCCCGACTGCCAGCAGTTTCGAGAAGGTCGCCCCCATCCTAAACGTCTGTATGGCTGCACTCTATCCGATGACTCTGAACGAGATCTTCTATACGATTTCCGCCGTCAAAACTGAGGAAGTGATGAGTTGGGATGAATTCCTGTTGCGTTTCAAGCTGCTCGACGGATTCCTCGTCAAACGGATAGACAACACCTACATGTTCTTTCATCCGTCCTTCAGAGAGTGGTTGATCCGTCGAGACGACGGCGAATCGCTTAAGTTCCTTTGCGACTTTCGTCTGGGGCATGCGGCAATTGCCTTCCGATTGTCGCGTGTTCAAGCTCCTTTGGACCCGGAACAGACACTGGAACTGGGACACCACATATTAAAAGCGCACATCTACCGCAACTGCCAGGGTCCACAGTCGCCCAGAGACATGCAATCGTTTTGGGTAGCCTCTGTTACGGACAACATTTCGGCGTCACTGGGATCCCTGCGTAATGTCTATAATCCGAATTTAAAGGTCTCACGCCTACTGCTTCTGGCCGGAGCGTCGCCGCACTATCAGACTGAGTTTATGGGCGACGCGACGATCCTCTGTATTTCAGCCTACGAGGGAATCGTTCCTATGGTCAGTCTGTTGCTTGAATTTGGTGCCGACGTGCAGCGAACCAACAGCCAGGGCTGCACTCCCTTGATTCTGGCCGCAATGAGGGGTCACTGTGATGTTGTGCGGTTACTTGTGGCTGCTGGCAGCAGCCTGGGCCAGACCGACACCACGCAACGATGCGCTTTGGTACATGCCGCCCGAATGGGACGGCTGAACGTGGTAAAATATTTGCTGGCCTGCGATTGGACACCACGAGCACACTCGAGTGACTTAAGTTTGCCCAGCGCCCTGCAGCAGGCTCTTATCGGTGCTGCTGCTCAGAATCACTCGACAATTCTGGAAGACCTCCTGGAAATGGATGGGGTCTACATAAATGATATTGAAGCATCCAGCGGAGATATTGCGTTAGTTGCTGCCTCTCGGAACGGCTGTGTAGATGCTGTGGCAGTGTTGCTGTCGCGAGGCGCTAAAGTTGACGCCCGCAATAAACATGGATTTACCTCGCTATTGTTGTCGGTTAAGGAGGGCTACTGGGCCGTGGCTGAGAAACTGCTCCAAAATGGAGCTCAAATTGACGAAGCTGCCATTCCATCAAAAAAGACACCGCTAATGATTGCCGCCGAAGAGGGTCACATAGGCATTCTGGAGCTGCTCATTGATCGTGGAGCTGCCTTGGAGGTGCAGGACCAAGAAGGTTTTACTGCGCTTTCGTGGGCATGTCTACGAGGCAGGCAAACCGCTGCCAAGTGCCTTATCGAGAGGGGCTGCAATAAGAATCATGCCGACAACAATGGACGCACTGCACTCGATTTGGCCGCATACCAAGGATCAGCCAGCCTCGTGCAATATCTCATCGAACAAGGTGCCAACATTGAGCACATTGATGTCAATGGAATGCGACCACTAGACCGATCTATTGCATGTCGTAACATCCAAGTAGTCCAGGTGTTCCTAAAACGAGGTGCTAAACTGGGTCCAACCACCTGGAGCATGGCTACGGGAAAGCCAGAGATCCTCGTCGTCCTGCTAAACAAATTGCTCGAAGATGGCAATGTGCTGTACCGAAAGAACCGCTTTGCAGAAGCTGGCTACCGCTACCAGTACGCCCTGAAGAAAATTTCAAACATCGAAAGTCTCCTCGAGCGGAACTCCGTCTTTACGCAGCTACGGGCGAATTTGCTGCTAAATCTCTCGAGATGCAAGAGAAAACTAAATGTAAGAGTGCGATTGTGACTCCATTTGAATTCCAATTCCTTAACTACTCATATTTTTCTTTTTGCAGGAACTTGAACAATCTATCGATTTGGCTACACAAGCGATCGATCAGAAGCCCACCAGTTACGAGGGCTTCTACGCCCGTGCCAAAGCCAAAATGGAAAACAACGAACTCAATGGCGCTTTGGTGGATGCCAACGAAGCAATGCAAAAAGCCGCCCAAAGCGGTGTCCTGCCCGAGGTAGTCGACGTTCTCAAGCGAATTCAAAATGAACTGCTTGTCCGAATCACAGATACCAACCACCATCAGCAGCAGCAGCAGCAGCAGCAAATGAACGGAGATGGCGCAGCCTGCGTCCACGATACCAACGCCGAATCAACCCAGAGGACAGATTTGTAAAATTCTCAATCATTATTTCAATATAATTTTGTATTTATTAAATTTATTTAACTTTGTGTATCCTTAAATGGTATCTGTTAGAATGTAAGATAAGAGTTAGAATAAGAAGAACAATCACTGTAGTGTAGATAGCGCGAGTATTATAATTTCGTGTCAATTGTATTAAAGGAGAACAATTATTAAATAAAAATGTATTTATAGAACGCAATTGGAATTACGGTTTGTTGTTTTGAGTATTATTGCCTCACCGCATGAACCCAACCCCGATTCCCATGACATTTCGGTCTCCGTCCCAGGATAAAGAATGTCAACAATCAACTACACTCCAAACGTTTTTTCCATAGTGGAGCTACAAAAAACAAAGCTCACCCAGCCTCTCCTGCTTGCTTTCTAGAAGCACCAATTACAACATCATACGCAAGGACAGAAACAGTGGAGGCAGTGGAGGTCTTGCGTTCATCGTGCACAACCCGGTCAACTACAGACTCATGCCGACACCGACACCCACCACATCCGATCCACATCTCGAAACACAAAACTATTGCAGTCAAGTCCAACGACACTCTAATCGAAATCACAAATGTCTATATTCCACCAACTGCCTCCTGCACATACGGCTACCTGCTTCCTTCTTTAGAACATCTACAAACAGATGGCACGCATATTGCTGAGCAACTCGACGAGTCAAACTTTGGTACCATCAATGAAAATTCTCCCACCAGGATCTGTGCCACCTGCTCCAGCTCCCAGACATCAGCATAGTGAGTGACTCCTTATTAGCCTATACATCCTGGCAACAGATATAGCGCTAAACTTCGACCGACTTCCCAGCCGAAACAGTCCAGCTCGCTAACGAACGTGACCATATTCGCAGCACCAACCCCGCGAACACCAGAATTGACCTACTAAATCACGAGATTGATCGCCTAACCAACCAACACAGGCAAGCTATATGGTTGGTTGGTCCAATCTTGTGACGGTCCACCATCAAAGGTGGTGTTGGACACCACCAGACGTAGAGACCTAACAGCCATCACCCTCAACAGCACACAACAAGACTGCCCCAGGAAGTGTTCCTCAATGTTCTGTCGCCAGTTTATAGATAACCCATCGCAATAGCAAGCATGCTTCTCTTAGGAAATTGCAGTCTTGACCACGAAAACACCTCACATACTCTACTTCCCTCCGAAGTCCAATTAGCCATTCGCAGTGCAAAACCCTCCAAAGCCATTGGACCGGATGGAATCGCAACGATTATGCTCAAACATCTAGGCTCAACTTACCTTACACAAAATTTCAACAAACACTGGACATCCCTACCCTTGGAAGGTGGGTAGAATTATTCTCCTACTCAAGCCCAGTAAACAGGCAGACCAAGGATCCTCGTATCGTCCAATTTATCTCCTGTCTCTAACAGCGAAAATACTCGAAGCTATACTACTTCCTCAGCTTCATTCCAAACTCCAGTTAGCCGAACAACACAGCTACCGCAAGCAGCCCAGCACAGCCACAGCCCTTTCGGAGATCACAACACTCATCTCGCAAGGCCTTAACCAACAGCGTCCCTGTGACCGCACTATCCTTGTTGAACTGAACCTATCAAATGCATTCGACACCGATGCCCTAGGAATCTTACTACAAGACATCCGAGAGTCACAGCTCTCCAACACCACGCAACGATGGCTTGCCAACTACCTTAATGGCAGGAAATCTTACGCCGAATTCCGGAACAACAACAGGAAAGTTAAGCAAGGTGTACCCCAAAGAGGGTTCCTCTAACCGACCCTCTTCAACCACTACATGGGAAACTCTTCGCACCACCTCCCGGAGTCAAATTGATATCGTACGTACTTCTTCACCAGTCGAAATCTAATCCTGTCTCTAGAAAAATCGTCCGCTACACTTTTCACCACCTGTACCAAAGAAGTCAACCTACAACTCGACATCTTGATACACGGCAGGACAATCACTACAATCAAACATCCAAAGATGTTGGGAATCATATTCGACAATCTGTTGACATTTTCGACTCGTTCAAAAAACAGCAGCCCTTAGCGGGCAGTATATGGGGCAAAGACAAAAAACCCTTCGCACCACATATCAAGCGATTGGCAGATCGGTCCTTAACTATGCGGCACCCATCTGGACCCCTCGCCACTGCACACACAATGGCATAAGCTTCAAACCTGTCATAATGCTGCTCTACGCATCATCACTGGTTGCCACCGCATGTCACATGAGGACAATCTCCACCCAGAAAACCTAATACTAAAAGTGAAAGAGCACAACGACCGTCTCGCCAAACAATTCCTACTGGCATGCTACAGACCTGCTCACCCTTACCACACCACCCAGGCATATCTGATTTGATACTCGTATGTTCCGCGAAGAGACAAACCTATTTTCTGGGCACCCCCCTCCTACAAATCAAAGCGAGAAAAACTTCCCCAGACAAACGAAATCAACTCTAGCACAACTGCTCAGCTCCTTTCTGATTAGCTACACACAACGTTTACGTGAAAGCATCATCGATCAATGCCCAGACTGTGGTGTGGTCACCACATAACACCGCTATCCCTATGGTCACAGTCTAGTCAAAGCAGCCGCATTTCTGGGCCTGGACTTTTCCGACAGCTACACAAACAATACAACCCAACGTTTGGACTAATACGAATTAATAGTTGCTACAACAACAACAACAACAACAACAACATGAACCCAACCCCACATCTCTGCATATCTGACCAAGAAATAAGAAAAACAACAAAGTTTGCTAAACTCAAGCAACCAAATATTTCATGTATTTGGATTCAGAATTCGGTGAAGTGAAATTTATTTACCATTTTCGTCAGTTCGTTTTCCCATTAACTTTGCCATTTTCAGAACTTCGCGGCTCTTCTACTCTGCTGATTAGGGGGACATTTACTTCAAGGTAACACTCATAGTTGGGATCTGAAATCGAAGCAAAGCAAAAATGCTGTAAATTGTCTTCCAAATCAAAGGGATAATAAAAAACCGGATTAAATTTTGAAAACAAAACACTACATACAACGTACTTAGGTCCAGCAGTGTTTCCAATTCGTCTGTGTTTTCAATATTTGAAAAGTCCACCTTCGTAGACTCTTGCAGGATAAGCACAATCCTCTTGGATGCCCTCAATAAAAAGAAAGGAACCTGCATTGTTGTGAGTTCGACACTAAGGGCACCCATGCCACGCGCAGCAGTAAAGTCAAAATCTGAAGAAAAGTAAAAAACAATAAAATCGCATGCGAAACACAAAAATTGTTGCTAACCATTTAGATATGAACAATCCAAGACGACCGGTGAAATGCCATATGTCGCAATTGCCTTTGATATTTCATTGCGAACCCATTCAATCGCTGGGAAATACAGAGAGGTGTGTTTAGGGTGTATGAGAATGTATTCGATTCCTCTTGTGGTCTGCAAAGGCCAAAATTAACTCGAACGTTTAGGCGACTATATATTTTTCACTTACCTTTAACTTCGATATACTGAGTGCTGGTCGAGCAGCTCGGTAAACAAGAAATGTAACGTCTGCCGCTACACCCAACAATAACCCAATTTCCACTCCAACTGCTAGGCTAAAAACAAATGTTATAGCTCCAGGAAAAAGCTCTCGTCGGCTACATCGCCAAAGCGGTTTGACAACCTAGTTAGGGGTATAGAAGGAGTATATAATAACTAAACTTTCATGGTAATCACTTGCGTGTCTATTGTTACCTCAAACTCGATCATAAAGATAACAGCTGATATGATGACAGCGCTGAGGGCTGCTTTCGGAATATACTGAAAGTAAGGCGCTAACAATCCCAAAGCCAACAAGACCAAGGCACTAGTGTAGATTCCACCGATGGGTGTCCTTACGCCACTTGCATGATTTACAGCACTGCGCGAAAAGGATCCCGTCACTGGCATTGACGAAAAGAATGAACCACAAATGTTGCTAAGTGAAAGAGAAACTAATTCCCTTGTAGCACTTAATCCAGCACCACCGAAAGCTTTAGATATAGCGACATTTCCAAGAACTGCAATTACCGGTAACACAATCATTGATGGTCCGAGTTCTGTTAGCTGCCGAGCAAAATTACAATAAATTCAGCTGCACTGGCGCGTACGGATTGAGTTACTCTCTGCTTCATACCATATCTTCAAAGCCCTGGTGGATTTCCGTTTCATTGTTTCTGCTTCTGATGTTTGTTTCGAATTTTGGAACAGAGAAAGCTGGCCAACCACTTTTAACCTTGCCCGTCAAAATGAAGGGGCACTCGGAGCTGCCGTTTTGCTCTTGGCATGTATAGAAAGCAACTGTGCTTGCACCAACGACGACGAGGGCATTCCTTCCAGTGGCTAAAACCCACACAAATCCACCTAATACCCGGCCTGGCAGTTTAACATCCTTGAGTTTCTATTCATGAGAAACAGAAAAAAAACAGGGATAACAGCGTTAACTCGTAATTTTGAACATGAGTGTGATTTACACGGAGGATCAGCAGAAGCACTATAGCTGATATGCCCAGTGAGAAATCGCCAACACGAACTGATTGCAAATTGAAGACCACTGCTTGGATTGTGTTTAAAAAGCCTGAATCGGATTTAACGCTTATGCCGAGCAAACCCTAAGACAAAGCAAACAATAAACGTTTTCATCCGTAAACGGAATGTCTATTGAAGAAATATCATACAAACCTTTAGCTGAGATGTTCCAATAATTAAAGCAGTTGCTGATGTAAACCCCACTGTAACTGGCAGAGAAATTAAATCCACCAATGCGCCTGTAAACACAGAAGACATTTTTTTTATAAAGAAATACTCAAATCTACACACAGCCGCTAACCAACACACACCGAGCCGTAACAAAGCCATTGCCAACTCAACTATTCCCGATATCAAACACAAAAGAATCGCATAATTCGGACCCGAATTCAGTCCGAGACCAGTGTGCCTGCTTGTCATGAGGGCCAGCAGAGCAGTTGGCCCAATGCTGACCTGGCGACAGCTGCCGAAAAAGACATAAACAATGCCTCCCATAAAAGCCGAATAAAGACCATACTAGGGTAGTAGTAAATAAATAAATTTTAGAAGCATTCGATAATGTCATAGAAAAATAGCTTACCTGAGGTTCTAGACCAGCTAGTGTCGCATACGCCAATCCCTGCGGTAAAACAGTTAAGCCAACTGTTATGCCAGCAATCAAATCCGAGACAGCATGTTGCGGTGAATAGGCTCTAAACCAGTTAACTCCAGGCAAAACTTTTCTGACAAGATTCACAATTGCCATAGTTGTGCGGCCTAAGGGAAGAATAACTTTGAATAGAAATGTTCAAATAAATATTGGTGTTCCACCTCCCAGCATACAAACAACTAATATACGTCACAGAAACTTGTGTTCTTTAGAGAGCGTTTAAAGCAATTGAAAGCTATTAGCGACGACGGCGACTCTTTTGTTGATTTATTAAATGATCGCCTCAAGCGCTACAATAGGAAGAGAACACTCACAAGTTGCCGCATGGAACATAGTAGTATCAATCAACTGGTCAGAAATAATGCAATTTATGTTATATACAGCTGACTACAAAATTAATTGAAAGAAATTCCAAAATCGAAACACGGCTAGGGCAATCGTTGAAAGACGATACAGCACCGCTATCGAAAACATTAATTACGATCGGATAATTAGGAATGGACGGTTGGACGGTTGTGAAATGTTCATAAAAGATGGTCATGGCCATTGCCCAACTGGCTTCAGGCTTTCAACTGCAATCGTACGCTCTGCTGCAAAGCTGCCTCTTGAATCTTATTCTTATCGTCATTGGAGGTTTTTTTGTTAACACTCGATTGGTTGCTGTTTAGGTAAACAGAATTTCAAGAGTTTTTAAAGCACTTGGCATTTGGACAAGTACAACAACAACAAGCTGTTTCTAACACAAAGTGAATTTTATTATTTTTTATAAACAAAAACTTAAAACGCTTACCCTAAGCGATATATGATAGAATATTACAGAAAAGGCGCGCAATTTTCGTAAGGCTAACTACGTACGTGGAGGAAACCACTGATGTTTATCTTAAGTCAACAACAGCCAGAATTCAACTGAGGACTGCTGTGCTGGCGAACTTCTGTTCTAAGCTGCCGCTGGTGACGACTGACGATCCAAGTGAGCCAATACATACTTGATGAGTAAACAAAAAGACTATGTCATATGTGGTATGTGTTTTTATTTGAACAACTACGGATGGATCGTTTTCTAGACTTTGGTGTTTAGACGAAGCATAATTTATTCACGTTGTGTTTCGACATTTGATAGCTACACGCTACACCCGGGCATCATATCGATTAACACTGAGATCTTGGTTGGTGCAATATAGGCGTATAGCGCTTGAAAACTGTTCCAATGTTTTTACATTATACTAATGAGGTTTCAATTGATAATTAAGATCATCTTTATGTTTCAGTTTAGCAATCAAAAGGAATTTGTTCTTTCACCGACGTAGTTATTGAAAAGGGATTTCAAATTATTTGTATTATGTTAAAAGTGAAACTAGGAAAGGACTCACCGTTTAATGCATCTTACGCCAAAATTGCACCCGAGACCCGACTTTACGGAATGTTTTCATATAATGAAGAGGAAACAAGAAAACCAGTCACATGTCACATCCGCATTTTTCAGGTAAAATGCTACTTTGGTGTGGTTTCGGTTTGATCTTAATAGTCTGGCAATAACGATAACGAAAAGGTGGCACGAAAATGCCCAAAAACCAAAATGACAGGCGCCGCTGCCGTTTTGTGTAGTACCCTCTGTCACTGTCACACTTAATGCAAAAAAATCATGGCGGCGCTCGTTATGAAGCCTCTTTGAACCAGTTATACCAAATACGAGTGGTACAAAAAGGCATTTAATTTGAAGCGCTGAACAGAATGGAAACCTTTTAAGTATTAAACTAAAAATATATTTATTATTAATATTAGAATATATTGGAAATTTTCTTTTACTTTATTATCGAAATGTTAACCTAAAATATAATTCATTGAAATCTTCTCTTAATCTTACATTTTACACATCATCTCTAAAAGGTTGTTCTTCATAATATTTTTGTTCAATAAATATTTTTTAATATTACCGATCATTAAAAATGGTTTTGGAACTGTTTTCCCTTATATACCGCGCCAAATTACACATTTTTATTATTTTAACACCCGTCGACGATGGAAAGGAAGACGTCGTTCTGTTTTTCATGAAAAATTAAATTTCCAATTATTTGTTAACTAGTGAGAACCCGTCAAAATTGACGGAATTAACTATTTCCACTTGAGGAGTAGCACCTAACGGGTCCAAACATAAACACAAACTTTCGTAAATATCTCAACTCCAAAAAACCGAAACTTATGAGAGCACCAAACAAATGTGAATATGAACCAAATCCAACCATAAACACAAATTTTCGTAAATATCTTGACTCCAGTGGCCCCAAACGGGTCTAAAAAAACTTAAAATTATCGGAGTACCAAACGAACATATGGTGTGAATATGAACCAAATCCAACCCAGAACAGATATTATAGTGTAAACATAAAAACGATAATCATCTTCACTATTATCGACTGCCATCATCTCTTTGAAAAATAGACTCGTTTATAGTTATTTTCATCATCGGAAAGTGTCAAAAAATTGAGACTAGTGGAACAAAGGAAGGTAAGATCTTGTAATTATTTATTTAAAAAAATTATTTACTTGTTTGTCTGTATTTTCGATTAGTTTGATGTCCTTATTTAACCACCTTTCGAGAGCTGAAATTTTGTGAGCTTTCTATAGAGAAGGTTTTGATGTATGGGATGTAAGATTTGCGGTATTACTCGTATATAAATTTATGGGCTTCTAGTATAAAGGATATTGGGTTGCGCGATATCAAGCAACTAAAAACAAACAAAATCCGTGACAAAATTTTCATCTAAATATTTTACATCAAACAATTTAAAAAAAAAAATTTTAAAAGCACTAATGGTACGTAAAAGTAATAATACGATAATCTGTTAAAACAACCCTCTATATACACTAGCGCCAAGATTTTTATTAATATTTGTAGTGACATGTGCAACTAACTTTCAAATAAGTTTTCTCTTCGCGTCCGTTTTATTCTAGCTTTCATAAGCAAGCAAGTGCAAGTTGATAGCAAGGCCAGCCAGAGCAGGAAAGAAGAAGAAACTGATTTTGCAGAACCATTTACGATTTACTCGACGGCTGCCTACCTGAAAGAAATTTTCAAAAATTAAAATCTTTATAAAAAACTGAATTAATCGAACACGGATATACAATTTGGATATCAAAGAACATTAACTGAAGAGACAAACGAAAACCGCACATTTTCTTAATTAGTAATAATCACAATGGACAAGAGAAAACTATCGTAAGTAGAAATATCTTTTGCTGTATAGTTGGAGACGAGAGAAAATTTTCTCAAGCCACTTCATTGATTTTCCGCCACACAAACGAGAATTTGCTATGGGAACTACGGGAGCTGTTCCACTCCAAATCTTTAATATACACAATGATTGTAATGCAGTGCAAGTTTTTTCTTTATTTTAAAGATGGTATTTTTTTTGTATTTAAGTCATTTTTCTTAGAATTATTTCTTCCCTGGCATGAATCAGCGCGGCGCATGAAATAATAACTGGCATTGGGCAGCTGTAACATTTTCAGTTTTTGTGTCTACATTCGTAGTGCGAAAAAAAGATGTTAGTTTGCTTGGTGTTGTCTTATCAGTCCCCTTTGATTATCGATTGATTAATTATTATTGTTAACTGCTATTGAATGCAGCACTTAGGGGGTTAACGCCTGCCTAATTCGGCTAATGTGCAAAATTGTCTCGTCATTTGGGTATAATTGTTGTGAGTATGGGTGTACCTCCCACTTTAAATGACCAACATCAAATTTGCTGCTGCTTTTTTAGGATAAGCTCAGCCTTTAAGAGTCAAGATAATTATTTATTTAAAAATATTTATTGTTATTACACCGTTGCCTATTATTTATGCTTCCTCGTCTATGTAATCATCGGTTATCTCATTAAAAAATTTACTTTTGCATCATATTACGACCTGCCCGAAGTTTGTATGTTGTAAACCTCTATTAAGTTTGCTAATAAGATGCTGTACCTTCTTCCTCCATCGCAGTACTTCTGGTGATTCACTGTATCAGATTTTGGGTCTTCCTAAGACAGCAACTTCCGAAGAAATCAAGAAGACTTATAGAAAACTTGCTCTTAAATACCATCCAGATAAAAATCCTGATAATATTGAGGCCTCCGACAAGGTATGTGATTCAATTAGTTTGCCACTAATTTTTCTAAATCGTTATTTCGTGTAATTGGTATTTAAGTTTAAAGAGGTCAACAGAGCACATTCAATTCTAAGCGACCAGACAAAAAGGAATATTTACGATACATATGGTTCTCTTGGACTTTACATTGCCGAGCAGTTTGGCGAAGAAAATGTTAACTCCTATTTCCTTGTCACATCGCCGGCTGTTAAGGTAAGCAAACGAACAAAAAAATCAAATCAAAAGGTTACTAATTGCAATCTTCTATCGAACGTTCTAGGCCTTAGTCATTTGTTGCACCATCATAACTGGATGCTGTTGTTGTTGTTGCTGTTGTTGCTGCTTCAACTTCTGTTGTGGCAAATATAAGCCACCAGCGAATGAGTCTTCCGACAATTATCAGCATTTGAATGTAAGTATATAATCGCAAAACAATCAAATAGTAAACGAAACAAAGTGAAAAAGAAAATATAAACAAGAAATGAAAATGGAAGAAAATTAACTTGGCCATAATCGATCAAACCGCGAGTGTTGCACGACATCACACACACCCACACATACACCACGCTTTGTGGATCAGTTTGATGATTTTTGTGGAGAGTCACTTGTCACACAGTATCTTTGTTTTGCATGAAAAAAACTGCTATTTTACTAACAAACAAATGGCCGCTAGTAGCCTAGGAATAAAAACAAACAACTTTCAAGGTAAGTGCAGGAACAAAATTTTGTAATATACCAAACTAGCTCAAACACGAAGAAAGCAGCCCGCCACATGATTAAAAAACAGGTAAACGAATTAATTTATCTAATATCATTTCTTATAGTAGATAAGGACATCATACGGTTATCTCTTGACTAATCTTACAGTATTGCTATCTATAAAAAAATAATTTCGGGTTTCCGCAATGCAAAAGCGGAACTAAAGCGGCTGACAGACTATCGAACCTGACTGTAAAACATAACTGATGTCAGTTTTGAGTTTTGACTGATGCGCCTTGCGGTCAGATTAGTAGGATGGTTAAACACTCATACCAACAGTCAAGCTCTAATTTTAGAAGTGGAAATATGGACAACCAACAAAAAGCTTATTTGTTGCTCATTCTTGCCATCTGCTGCCTTTGTATTTTTTCATAATCTACACCAATTTTTGATATCCATCATTTTTTCCACGTATGACGTCTAGGGGCTAGTTATATGTCCCACAAAAAGCGGTTATTTTCGTAGGCGCACACAACTTCTTCTAAAAATCTTCTGTCTTCATAACGTCCTTTCACGATAAACATTACAGTTTACAGCTGACAGTGTACACATTGGGTCGATTTTTTTATTCAACTCGAGCGAGCAGTGTATGTCAAATATTTACTCGGTGTTTTTTTTTTTATTAAACCAGGGTAATTTTACTTTGTACTCTGTTTTTTTTTTTTGTTGTGAACCGAGCAGGACACGGTGTATACACAGGGTCTATTCTTTTATTCAACCGAGTTTATAGAGCTTTCAATTTGCTGGGTACAGTGAAGGTTTCCCATTTCTACAGCGTTCTCTGGTTTTCATCGAGAACGCTGTCGAAATGGGACACCAAAACTTTACTGTACCCAGCAAATCGAAAGCGCTGATAGTCACCCGTAGTACACCGAGTAAATGTTGCACGGCGTGAAAGTATTCGGTTTGTACACTGGGTAACTTTACTCGCTCTTACTCTGTCTTTCTCTGATATTCATTTCATAGTAAAAAATAGGAAACTGTGTATACACACCGTGTCGTGCTCAGTTCACAACAAAAACACAGAGTACAGAGTAAAATTACCCCGGTTGAATAAAAAACACAGAGGTAATTCTTGACGTCACTGCTATTCGGGTTTAATAAAAAAACAGACCCACAGTTTCCTATTTTTTGCTCTGAAATGAATACCAGCGTAAGACAGAGTAAGATTGAATAAAGTTACCCAGTGTACACTACACACCGAATATTTTTACGCCGTGCAACATTCGCTCGTTGCACTCCGGGTAACTATACTCGCTCGGGTTGAATAAAAGAATAGACCCATCGTCAATCATAAACAAACACGGCCGCTGACTAACAGTCAACCGAAAAAAAATTGAATAGCGATCAGTTTCGAGAGTCAGTCAGCCGTTCACACTATCAGTTTTGAGGGATGTCGATCAAAACCCCAAGTTCGATAGTCTGTCAGTCGCTTAAAATCGTTCATGTCTGGTCTTATAAGAAGCAGTGGGATAAACTCATCTTTAAAGTTTTATTTATTTAAGTTTTTCTTTATATTGCATAGTTGATTTTTTTTGTCACCTGTCTTCACGAAAATCATCAAACATACTACACTCTCCGCGGCCTGCTATCTATCACACACACGTCTCACGTCACGTCACGCCAGAGCTAAGCATCATCACTTTACATTTCACAGCATCACAGCTATTGCTAAAAATCGACTTCTTTTCGTCACAATTAGTTCCTTAGAAGTACATATTGTGCTTTGTTGGGAGTTATCCTAAGTTTTAAAGTTTTCTTTTATTTTGCACTAATGAAAAACAGCGATAAACAAACCAAAACAAATACAATAGCAACTAAATTAGAAAAAAAAATCCTTCAAAGTTACATTTTCTGATTTGAATTTAAAATTCTTGTTTTGTTCTTATTCGTTTATTTATCGTTTCGTTGTTCTTATTTACTTTTAAAAATATTCTCCATCACACATTTCAATACAGTTATTATTTTATTCGACCGGTTAGCGAAGCGGCGGAGATTCTAATAGAGATGCCACTGACACGCCCAGAGGACCAGGACATTTGGTAAGTACACAGCCGCCATAACAAAATGGAGCAAAAAAATGTTTTATGTTGAATAGAAGAAAAAAAAATACACAGTGTGCTGTTACAGGTGATGGTAAATAAATTGTTCGTTTGGTTTTGTTTTTCATTTTTCTTTGTTGGATATGCAAATCTCTTTATTTATCTTGTCCATGGGAATGAAAGTGCAGACTAACAACTGTCATTTAGTTTATCGTTTTACGCTCTAAATCATCATTATCATCATCAGTGTTCTCCCCCTCTCTTAAGAGTGTAATAGTGCAGGATGTAAAATCGTTGTTCTTTCAATTACAGGAAGATGCAAATGACCTAGATGATGTGCATATATCTGGTGGAAGCGCACCTGTAACACAACAGCCAGCTCCAGGTCAAGGAGCCAACATTGGAATGCCACTACCACCGCCATCAACTGGAACAAATCCATTCACTTCAGGAGCTACGGAAAACACATCGCTCAACACAACAGAGCAAACCACATACACGCCAGGTATACACTAATTCTTTTGCTTTTTTTTTTTTTTTGAACAAAGAAAACCCTTCTTTCTATTGCTCCTCGTAAAATAATGATAATTATTGATAATACACACACACACACAACTAACTACACTCTGACAGAGACTATCCAAAGTGTTTCAACTAACTAAGTAAAAGTAAAGTATATTTCAATACTACTGCTAACAACAGCAAATACCTACCTACTAATAACTTAAAACGAATTCATATTAACGTTGCTAAGAAAAATAATCAGAAAGTTTTGTCCTCTTCGACACCAGTTCGACTCAACCGTTTTTTTTACTTTAATTTTAACTTTTCTTTTATTTTTTTTGCTATCCAGATATGATAAACCAAAAATATTAAACAAAAACTAATAAAATATAAAAAAAAGTATTCCATTACTCATTCAGTAATACAGAATTTTTTTAAAAAACAAATGAACCGTGGTCGGAAATTAGAAATTTAATAAAAGAAAGAAAGAAAAACAATCGAAGAGATGGACTAAAATAAAGATGACCTCTCTGCTACTAAGTATAATAGTGATGATGAGGGTTGCAGGACGACAGGAACATTTTTATTCACATTACCTCCGCAATTAGTTCAACGTCATCATAAGAGAGAAGATAATTACACAGTAAAAAAATACGTACCACAATAACTAAATCACATTTATACACAATCGAACAATCGAGAGCAAGAGGATGTGTACTACATGTAAAGAATATTTGCCCAGTTTCGATAAGAATTAATTATTAACTTTCTATTGTATTATTATAAATATTAGATAATAGTGAAAAAATAAAGAAACAAAACCCTTTGTTTTTTCTCACATACACAGATGTACATACTGTGTACAGGAGTATATAACATAAAACACATACATATTTATATATTGTAATATTCTTACGAAGACATAATTCGTAATAATTCGATTGGTCCTGCGTATGTAGTAGAGTGTTACATAGAAGTTAGCTAAAGAAATTTACAGCGATAAAGGGAAGGAACAACCAGAAAAATGTCGATCATGTACTACATTTTGTTGGATTGCAATTATAATTGAAATTAAATAATAATTAATTATAAATAAAACAATAAACCTATTTAAAACTTTATAACACTCTAGATAAACAAACAAAAAAATTAACATACATATACATTGTATTTAAAAAAAAAAGAAACCAAACAAAAAATTCTTTGTGTTGTGTTGCATTCTAATTATTAATCAAAATGCTAATTAATTAGATTTATTATTATGGAATTATTACTACAATTAAACATTTTTCTTATTACATAAACGTTATATGGGGCGTTAAGAGCAAAATCGGCTCAAGCGACATAATTAGTGTAAATTAGAGGCATTTCACCAATTAAGAAGTGTCCAGCGGCCTGAGTAACTTGACAATTAAGTACAAGATTGCGTTTCTTCTTTCAAATAACAAAAATCAATACCGACAAATTCAATAGGGTGGTGGACAGTGCACTCGCGATAACGTGAACTAATTAAAACCAAGAGTGTTCGCGTTTGCGTGTTGTTCACGTTTCCGAATGCCAAAATTCAGTGAAAAAAAATGTTCTTATTACCAACATTCCGGGCTATTTATACGGTTTTTTTTTTTAATGAAAACTGAAGTTTATGAGCGCACAAAAGACGAAAGGATTTATTAAAAAAAATGTTTTTGTGGATTGAAATGTTAATCCGATTTTTTCAAATTTAAATACGTACATATGTTCAAATACATGCTTTATTTTACATTTTTAATTACACTCTTTTAAAAACCTATTAAAAACAATACATATAAAGTGTATGCATTAAAAAAAATCGGTAATCTTTTTCTGCTGCTTTTTCTTTTCAAATAACTTGAAAACTGCTCCCTCCCTAAGGCGCCTGACGGCCTGAGTACATTGACGTTCTCTTGACCGATACTTTCATCTTCAGCCCATTCGAATGCTTTGTTAAAGATTTCGATTGCATCACTCGTGCCAATTCTCTTAAAAGGGGCTTCAATAATAGAGTCATCGTCATAATCGTGTTCAATTTCATCGTTCTCAGTTGAGCCATCTACAAACTGATCTTCATTCCAATCTTAAACAGTTGATAATGTGCATTCAACCTTACATTGGTTATTAATAAAACATGCTCTTTTGTGCGACTGAAGACACTTACCTGAGGATTCAAGCTACGAAGCAGAGCAACTGTGCATTCCATCACAGAATTGATTTCCTCATTCCGCTTTTCTTTCAGGACGATTAATGGAATATCATCTTCAGGGTCTTCTTCGTTTTCCACAATATTCAAAATATTTTTCCAGCATTTAGCTAGATTCTCTGTGCTACTCTATTCCATGCGGCTTCCAAAATAGAAATGGCATTGTTCGGTGTTAAGCTCTTCGTGGACTCAAGCGAATCAGTCTGTTTAGGTTAGGTTAGGTTGCGGTGGCAGCTTATGCTCACTTAGACCATTCGCGGTTCTTTGTGTTACCACAGGATCTTATACCTTTCCCCCTTTAAGAAGATCTATTCAGAGCTATTAATGAATCGAAGTATAACTCGCACTTTGCCGTTTTCGAGATCTGATTTTTAATTAATGATTAACCGCTTACCTAAGTGTTTGTGCATTAGTGCCGGAGATGAGCAGAGAAGATGTTCTATGGTCTCCTCCTCCTCCTCGTTCATTGCTCTGTTTTTGTGGCTTTCCAACTACCAACATGTTCGCCCTATGCGATCCTCACGCATTTGCACAACACAACAATGTGATTCGCTGCTTTTCTGTCTTTAAGCCTGGAGCAGCTTTTTCCAGCGATGATACGTAAGATTTTTCTGACAAACGTTTCCAGAACAGCCCAAACTCATTAGCATTTGACCGCTGATCATCGCACAATCCCAATTCTTTTCTTTTGCTTTAGGCTTTAATTTAAATAAATGGGTCTACCAATTGAGGCTGCCAAGAAAGTTTTTCCCCAGATATTGTAAGAAGAAGAACGCCGCAACGAACGCCATATCTTTTTTAAACCGCTGCAGCCATCCATAGCTTTCGTTCTCTTTAATTTTTGAATGCAAAGCTTTATCTTTTTCCCTTAGCATTAATCCACTTACAGGCCAGTTTCTTTATTGCTTTTTCTTGTCTGTTCGGTGGAAATCTCATACTTGAATTTAAACTAACTGCCTAATAAGCTAGACTTGAAACATAGCTCAGAACAGGACGACAATGTTTACTCGCTTTCTTGGGCTCAATACTCAAATACGATAGTCAGTTGACTTTTAAAAGTTTTTGTTGCTGAGTTGACAGATAGCGGAGAATGTTGTTCGACTGAATGCAATCCTCTTCACTGAGGAGAAAGAGGAAATCTCTGATTCCTCAGCTATCTCGAACATTGTCCTCGGCTATCTCAAACATTAATTATGTAAGGAACGAGCAGCACAGGCCAAAAAAAGCTGATGGCAAAACACTATCCGCCGGCTAGGCTTCTATTGCGCTACACGCCTCATATATGCGTAAAAAATATTAAATATTTAATCGAACGAAACAAAACATCATCATCATCATAATCATAGTAAAATTATAGTTATTGCTAATTATTCAAGATGCAACATTAAAAACAAATTCAGTTAATTGTATGTATTGTGTAAGTGTAAATACATAATAATTTTAAATGGGATTGGAAAAATTCTAATTAAAGTTATAAAGCAACAAAAAAAAATTATATGTATTGTATGTATGTATGTATTTCCATCCAACAACAAACCAACACAAAGAAAAACGAAATAATTGTAATTCCTTAGATTCATTCTAACTACGAGTATAAAGTTCAAAATATTTAAGAAATTATAAACAATAAACAATCTGTTTCATTAACTGTTGAAATTTCATTTTATTATAAATATTTATTATATTATATTACAATAATATTAATAATAACAAGAGTACTGTGTGTACTTAATTATTTGAATTCATTAACAATTAATGCAAAACAAAAACCATAATCATAAAAGCTTAACAAATTGATGTTATAACATAAAGAGCGTTTCCAAATATTAGAAATCTTGTAATGAAAATGATTTAAAATGTTTTATATAAGAAACGGAGAAATTCAGTTTGATGGCATAGTTATTGAAGGACGTTTATGTCTACCCCTAAAGCTAGCGACCCCACTATCAATTAGACTTTGTGTAATTTTTCGTAAATTATTTGTTACTTTTTCATTATAGCAATCACATTTTTTGCTGTGTTGTTAATAAACACACTTCTCGCAGTACATGTTAATAATAAAAGTATTTTTTTTGTGTTAAGGAATATGAAAATTATATATCTCTATAAATAAAAAGCAAAAATCCAAGCAAAGTTTTATTTTTATTGGCTCGCATGCATTATGTCACTGGGGTTACAGTTTGCTACATTCAGTACTATCCAATACACAAACCACCCGAATTCGTGGTTGTGCAATTCTTGCTGTCTTCTATTTATTTATTACAAGCGGAAATACCCGGCGTTTTGCGGCTGCCCCATTGAACTGACCTCCAGCCCTCTGACCACCCACCACCAATTGACTACCTCATCTTCTTCTTCTGAGGCGTATAGGCCAAGAAAAATCCTCGCCACCAATCTAATAATGCCGAGCTGCCTGAAAAAGGCAGATGGCTCGTGGACTACTTAAAGCGAAGAATCACTCAATCGCTTTTAGATAACCCCTTCACGGGAAGCTTCCATGTGTTAAGTAATGTTAGCCTTATTTATAGGCAGACACTCGTACAACTATCTCCAATGATCTGATAAATAAGGACAAACTGCTTTGGACGCTACAAAGCCTGAAACCATACAAATCTGCAGAATCTCATGGCATAATTCCAGCCGAGCTGCAAAGGACTTCCTTTGCTGGAAACAAAGTGTTGTCTCGATCTGGTCCATATTCCAGTTTTATGGAGAGAATTAAACGTGGTTTTCATACCCAAAGCCGGCAAATGCTCGCATGTTAGTCCAAAGGATCTCAGACCAATCAGTAATTCATCATTCCTGTTAAAGTGGAAAGACTGATCGTTATCTACATACGTACACGCATTGACAAAAGACTCCTGTCTACAGATCAGCACGCGTATTGTAAAGGCTGTAGAAATAGCTCTGCACACACTGATACGTTCCATTGAACATTCGCTTCACCACAAGGAGTACAGAATGGTGGTATTCCTAGAAATGGAAGGCGCTTTTAACAACGTCAACACATCTGCGATTACGGATGCGCTGTCGACTTTGAGGGTGGACGACTCGCTTGGCCAATTAATTAATCTTCTGTTCACAAGTAGGATTATTAATTCAAAGCTGGGCGTATCGTCTGCCAGAAGATCTGTCTGCAGAGAAACCCACTTAGCGGTGAATGAGCTGCTTGTATGCTTGTAAGAGGTGAGGGCTGCAGAGTAATCGCTTATGCGGATGACGTTGCTATTGCCGTTTTTTTTTTGTTTTTTTTATATAGAGACTTATTGCCGTGTGAGGAAAATACCCGAACACCTGAAAGAACAAAATGCTCTCAATAAGCTAACTTGCTGGGCAGATCGCTGTGGTTTAGGGGCAAAACTGAGCTTGTCCTATTCACCAGGAAATATAAAGTCCCACTTATTAACCCTCCTTCTAAGTATAAGCTTAATATTCTCTGATAGAGCCAAGTATTTGGGTCTTATTTTGGACAGAAAGCTAAGCTGGAAATCAAACACCAACCCCCTTGTAATAGGAGGCACCATGTTTGAGCATAAGACCTGCCATAAAAGTCAGCTGGTTGTCAACTGACAGGCAATCATCATCCAACCAAATCGACCATGTGGCGATCAGCCGACGTTTTAGGAGCTGTCTTTTAGATGGCCGAAACAGACGAGAAGCCGACATTGGTATGGTGCGGGATCATCACGTTATGGTAGCTACTGTCCAGTTACGTACTGCATCAGTTCAAAGACTCGGCAATATCATCCGAATACCTAGGTATAACAGATACCCTCAGTACGCCAACAATTAAGGGATCATTTATCGCAAGGAGTGGAAGCAATCAGCAGCTCACTGCCGACAACCATCCAAGAACATTGGAAAGCTGTAAAAAATCTTTTCACATGTGGAGCGGAAAGTATTGTTGGTCGAAGCCAGGCAAGGCACAGCACGTGGCTTACCGAGGATACCTGAAGGCGGATTGAAGAACGTAAGATACAAGCTTGATTCAAGCTCCTATTGTAGATACCCCAGCAGCAGTGAGGATCGAGCTAGAGTCGATGTCTCGAAGAAAAATGAGAGAAGTACAGCATAGTGTAAGACGTGAGAAGCGTAATTATATTAACATCCTGGCCTCAGAAGCAGAGGAGCAGCTGCGATAGCAGAACCGTTTACAGAATCACTAAAGAGCTGACAGGTGGTCACCGTTCTAGCCAACATCCGGTGAAAGGCCTAGATGGTGCCGTACTCGTTTCAGCTTAAGCACCAAGCTGCGCGACTGTCAAATGTTGAATTTGTGCTGTTGTATGGGAAGCAGCACTTGGAAGGTTACCGCTACTATCACAAAAAGATTACAAACGTTCGTGAATAGGTGCCTACGAACATCTGAAGGGTTTTCTGGCCTAACCGTATCTCTAACGAACATCTTTACCAGAGAACGGGTCAGGAACCAATAGGCACAACTATCCAACGACGGAAGTGGCAGTGGATTGGTCATACACTCCGAAAAGGCGACACTTCCATAGAAAACTACGCAATGCAATGGAATCCGTTATCTCAGGATGGTAGAAGAACGGGTCGTCCGAGAAATACATGGCGCAGAACAGTTGAAGAGGAGTCACGGCAATTGGGGAACAGTTGGAGAGAGCTGAAGCTCATTGCCAGGACCCACACGCGATGGCGCGTAGGCGGGAAGGGAATATAGGACATAAGGACGTGTGAACCTCGAATTTGCTTTTTTGATTAATTCCTTAAAATCCTCTTCGCCTGTTGTAACTCGTCAGCGAATGACGAATGAGGTACAAACTAAATGATATTTTATTAGAACTTAACTCTACTCGTATGAAATATTAAGACTTTGAAATGCAAATAAATGAAAGAGAGAGATGGAATAAACGGAGAGGAATATAGATCTGGTTCTCCTCAGTTCCATTTCCCACATCTCCACCACCACTTCACAACAACTAATGTAACTTAGAAATAACAACAACATTCAATATTTATTTAAAATCTTTTATTGATCAATTTATGATAATTGTTGATGTTTCTGTTCATATACAAGAAATGTTTAGTGTGTTTATTAAATAATTTTAATCCTATTTGATACGAGTTTATTCTCGTGCACTTTTTTGTTCAATTTTCGCTCTCAAAAGAATTATTTTCGGCGTGTTACCGCTAGCACTTGCGCGTCTCTCTCTTTGGATGACTGACTGAAGAATTTAATCCTTCTCATTAACTACAAAACTACAATACGAATTCTAAATTCACAATTGATTTATGATGATTATAAGTTAGTCCGTATATATGACGTTATGTTTTGAGTATGTATGTAAATGTGTTTTGTTTTTTTTTTGTTATGGTCATGTTGATGATTTTCTAAATCTTTCTCATACATACTTCAATTGTATGCTGTTTGTTTTAAAACAAAAAACAAAAACCAAACACCCCACAAACAAAATACAATACGTAATCCCACTTGTGTATGATTGTGTGTGTTATGTATGCGATCGCATCCTATCTTTTCAATTAAACTCTAATGTATAAACGTGTATTCACCCTCTGCTGTGGCGTTATCTTCCCCTTCTTCACTACCATTCTTTTAATTGTATATTTTAACTATCATTTTGAATTTGTTTGTTAAACGTTAAGATTACTGGAAAGTCAGTCAGTAGATAGATATATGAATGTCGTATTATATGGTTTTATTAGAAAAAACGAGAACCACCCACCCAGTGTTCAGAAATAAAAAATAATATCAAAATTGAATACATTACGCACGTACGTGTTTGCTTGTGTTGCAAATCGTTTCAAATAGTCCAATATTAATAAATTCAAATACAATATATATTGTGTATGTGTGTATATAGTTATAGTCTATAGTCAAGTCTGTCGCTTAGATGAATTCCTCCAGCCAAGGATGATTGAGGCATTCAGCAGCCGATGCTCTTATAATTGGATTGTAGTCGAGCATCGGCACTAGGAAGTCGGAAAATTTCTTAGCTTCAATTGGGTCCCAGTCGTATTTTTCAATTAGGACATTTAAAAGGCTCCACGGCTTTAGTTTGGTGATGTTTCTTAAGCCGCCTGTACATAAAACGATTGATCTACATTAACAAGAGCTAAATTCGGATAGCAATAAATCTTTGTTACCATAACTGGTGAAATATTTCAAGCCGTGCTTTCCCCTGAAGATAATAGATGGTGGAATTGTGCCCAAAAGTTCGATAATGTGCGCCAGATGATCCTCATCGCGTGAATAATTATCGCCAGCGTGCGGATCGAATAAGTAATCGCCGGTTGCCAGTTCGAATGCCAGACACGCGGTGCTCCAAATATCAGCACTGAAGTTGTACGGAGCTCCGAGAAGCACCTCAATGGAACGATATTGTCGCGTTTGAATGTCTTCTGTGAAGTGATGATACTGTAAATGTAAAGGTAAAGGGTTATTTCTCTTTTTTGTAACTGAAACTGCAACTGCAAGTTCAAACTTACGTCATAGCAAGCATTGCCGAGATCAGCGATTTTTACGTGAACATTGCTGTTGTTGATCATTGTTTGGATAGTGTTCGTGTATGACTGAGTCTGCGGAATGGCATTGAATTTAATAAGGTCCTTGTCGGCGACTGTGAGATCAGTAGGCTGCAAAGAGAAACACAAGAAAGCGATGACAAAACAAAGCATTGAAAGAAGCTATAAAGTTCTTGAATTTTGTTCTTCATCTGCTTCACTTTTATGATACTGTGGTGCACAGCAGTAACCACACAACTAAAACAGCCAAAGATGTAGGTAAAAAGTATGTTCTGTTAAAATTATTTCGTTAGTACTGCGGTCGCGACTTTTGTATTCGCTTTGCTTTTCTTAATACTTCCAGAAACTGACATCACAAACTAGAATCTGTAGTTGTTTGTGAAGGTCAGACAATTACAGATTCTAGTTTGTGACTGAAACTCATAATAATTTAGAAAGCACGAAGGTGTCTACTTGACATGAGAAAGTAAAAACTAAGAGACGAATGCTATTTATTGCCCTCACATCCTGCACATCATCTTAATAAACTTGGCTTGTAAATACCTTGGCAGTGATTTTTTTCTCGGTACGATAGCGACTATTCATGGGTGCAGTTGCGTCCGATGATGAAACCAGCGAATCACTATCGCCGAGGATTCCCGAATACTTTGCTGAGATCGTTGAAATAAATGACGATGTGGTGGTGTTGAGTGATGAGGCTGTGTCCGAGGCCTTGACATTGTCTCCACTCTTACCTCCGTCGGTACCTATCTTTGTAGCACTAGGAACTACCACAAGTGTGGGAAGAGGTGTCGACGAACGGGAATTGTTGGCGGTGTTGCTGCCAGTGGTGTTAACTGTAATGACTCCTGCATTGGTGGTGTCGATCAATGGCCATTTGCAGCGACTTTTGGATTGTTTTTCTATAGAACTAACTGGAAAGTTTACAACATAAAAATCCAATTAAAAACTGAAGAAATTCAAACGGCTTACTGTACGAATCTGGAAAGTCGATCCCCTTGACCCGAAGATTATTGATCTCGTCGTCGATCTGTTGATTCATTACGGCGGCATTATCAATTACCAGCAGGATATTCTCCGGTTTAATATCTGTGTGAATAATACTGCATTTTGTGTGCAAGTAGTCAAGACCCTCGAGCACTTGTCGGATGATATTCTTGACCTGGGACAAGGCTAATCCCTGATAGTTGTTCTTGACGATTAGTTTGTACAGACTACAGCCCAATGCTTCAAACACCAGACATGTGTGCACTCCATTTACGCCGCGCACTGTAAAATGATTCAACAGCCGGACGACACGATCACGCTTAACGTCAAGAGGATCAGCGTCGCGAATCGCTTCCAGCAATCGGATCTCATCGGCTGCCGTTTCGATGTAATGCGGTGCACTTTTTACAACTTTCAAAGCAACATACTTTTCATCTCTGCAAAAGTGGATTGTTGGGATATTTGTTTTGTATAGAGGTTGAGAATAAGTGCAGCTTACTTAAGATCACGACACAGCCACACAGTTGAGAAGTGGCCCCATCCGAGTTTTCGAACCACTCGAAACCGATTGTCGAAAATGTCACCAATAACAACGGGATGATATCCGCCGCGACAGTATTGTGAGGCATCTTCCTGCTCCTCATCGGATCCGTAAAGACTACTATCTGGCGAGTCCTGGAAGATTTCGTCAGTTGTGCTTAGTGTACCACGAGGCTCCGATCTGCCAATTAAATAGGAAGAGAAAAAGAAACGAGCATGATATCAATTGAGAGCAAGGAATCAAGGCTAAAGGTTATGGAAAAGCAAAAATATCAATGGATTTTAGATTTTAGCATAAATTTATTATTTTCCATAACCATTGTCGGTTTTCTTTCAAAGAACTGGGGGTGACTCAATTACTACACACATATATGCGTAGACGGTCCCATCGTCTAGTTGTATACTTTCAGGATCAACATCAGACAGTTCCACCATCATCCTCTCCTCTTCCTCTTCGTCCTCCTCATTCATCATGACCATCATTGAGTTATTTTTGCTATGGTTGGCACCAGACTTTTTACGCCTATGCCGATGGATCGCCATTAAAATCGGACCGGCAGATACGCATTTTCGTTTCTTGGAAAACTTCTTACGACGTTTTTTCTCTTCGATCTCGAGCAGAACCTCGCCAGTTTCATTCGCGGCCGTCGAAGCATTGTAGTTGTATTCTCGGAGAAGTTCATTTTCACTCTGTGTGGACGATTCTTCCGGGTTGGGTAATTTTTCTGTCCGTTTATATGCAAATATTTTCGAATTTTGAATCCAACCGCAAATCGAAAGAAAAACCAAAAGTAAGAACAGCTTGAAAACGAACGAAAACAAAGCGTCGGGTGCTGCTTGTGAGGAGCGCGGCGCCACTTCGAACTCATGCCAAGAGAGGACAGCTCTTTGTATAGATTTGAAACAGATCTGTGACGAAAAGGCAAGTAACCGCTGAGCCAGGTAACTTAGAAGGCTTATGACATCATTTGTGTCGGAAACAACAACGTCTGCTCCATCCGATGGTAACAGTTGGCACACAGCATCACTGGGCAATAGCGTCCGTATGAAATCTAACTTTTCACAGGTAATTGAGTTCTCCGACGTCATTGCTTGGTTATTAGTCAATGGTGTAACTTCTTTTGGACGTTTTTCCTAACGGTTCTTACTTGGTAATAGCATTGTTATCGCACCGCGCGTATAATTGATTCCGAAATCTTAGATAGTATATCGGTTTATCCGTTTTTATGGAACAATTGCACAACAAGCAGAGCGGCTTACATAACAAAAGTTCAAAGTGAAAAATTAAAATTAAATTTATTATCAAAATTGAAAATTAATTCAGATCAGCAGCGACGCGCTTGTCTAGTGACGACTACGACCGGGACAACGAAATGTTTTCAATGTTTCTCAATTTAAAAATATTTCATGTTTACCAGCGCAAGTGTATTCGCTTCTCGGCACGGTCCAAACGAAAATAGTTCCTCAACGTCAGTAAGGAGTCTACACACTACAGTCTAGTAGTAGTCGTCGTCTTCATCGTCACCATTGTACAATAGTTTGAGCACCTCGATGTGAGCGACAACAGCGAAGACAGAAAATTATTTTTATTTATAGCTGGTGGAGAACAAATATTAGCATGCCAAGCAAACGAAAGAGTGGTATTTGCCCAAAAAAAAAAACAATCCTCATGGCTAAAAGAACAACTCCTGCCCGCCTGTCATAGATAGTGCAACTTCTGTGGTAATGTGCTCAGCTGTTAAAAGTGGCGAAGTCACTTTTTTGTTTATGTTTATTATGCCATCACATCATTGATCGACTTCTGGCCTATCTACAACAGTCCATCAAAGGGGGCCTTAATTTATGCTCGTTCTTACATCATTCATTACCTCTTTGGCAAGGATTCAATTAAAAAACGACCCAAAAACAAACATAGTTCAAGTTCAAATCGATGACATCATCTCCTTTGCATGCTCTGCTGTTGAATAAGTGACGGGCTGACGGGCCACAAATGCATTAATGCAATGTACTTGAAAAGAGCGAAACACCCGCAACAAGTCTATTATTCAGAATTAATTTGATGTATTACACTGCGGTTCAATAGATTAGAAACAGGCAATTTTGAGAAGTTTCTTTCTCTCGTTATATGGCGGTGAGAGAAAAGGAAATAGTGAAGAAAAATGGTGAATTCGAAAAAATTTAAGAGAACAAGCTAACGGTAGTTTTATGAAACTGAATGAGTCAGAATGTCATGCAAAAAACTGTCAGACTAGCCTCCAATTCAGACAGTTAAAAACAGAAAAGCCGCTGGTGTTACTTTTTTATACTGTTACGAAAAGTTGTTAGTAGCGCATATAATGGAATTCGAATCCCAAGATAAATCGCTATGTACCTACTCGTACAAAAATAGGCTCCGAATTAGAATTAGGCACTTTCAAAAGCATACTTTTAGGCTATAAGATTAGATTCTTTTAAATATAACCGAATATAAGTTTAAATCATTAGGTAAAATAATAATAATATTCGGCGCGAGAGACCATTGCGGCCCAAGGCCTGGCTTCTCGCAACCATTTGTGTTGAGGATGTATATTTTTGCATACAAATGGAGGAGACCTACAATTTAATGCCGGATCCGAACGGTGAATTGAGATGCATTCCGTGACAAGTTATTACTCACGGAACGTTTGTCGCCCATTCGCGAGAGGTGGGACACCGTGAAAAATACTTTTGGTGTTACTGGGATTCGAACCACGAACCCCCTGCTCAGAAGTCTATGCTCTTATCCACTGAGCCCACGTAAATCATTATGTACTGGTTAAAGATGTAGTCAAACCGGTATGTCCGGTTAAGGTGTAGGTACATGATTGCACACGTGGTTTATTTTTAGAAGATGACTCATTACATATAAAAATGGTCAGTTGTAGATAAGGGAATTTGCTACAATTTTCTGGTATTTTATCGATATTTCTGTCTAAAAGTTTAGAAGTTTCTGGAAACTTTTCAATGAGATTAAATAGTACGGCGTTGCCGCAGGAATTCATTCATTGTTTATAATTTAACCAGTAAAGTTCAAAAAGTTCTTGCAAAGAGCTTTATCTCGCAAGGGAATTATAGTGAAGTTCAAGAAGTACAACATCATTTTACGAACTCGAAAGCCTAAATAACTTATTGCCAAGGCAAAACTCCTTAAATGACTTGCGACACAGAATTTAAGGTGTTTAAAATACGCTGTTGTTCAAGTTCTACTTGTGATGAAGAAGAACGTGGAGAAAGCGCGAACTCTTTTCATATGAGTTCGCGCTTTCTCCGCTAAGAGTGCTGTCGTCAGATTAGAAGCAGCAGTGTCAGAGACAAAACAGAGCCTTGGGGAACACCGTCCAATACGACCTGGATTTAACGGTCGGAAAGGTTCCTAGTCCAATCAAGCAGAGTCATATCAATTCCATAGTTATTCATTTTCGACCAAAGAGCTTGATGCCAGACTCTGTCAAATGCCTTTCACCAAATTTGTGAATAGTCTGGATCAGCTTTATATTATTTCCGGTATGCTTTAAAATAATCAAAAGAAGCATAGTTTTATCTCCCAAAAGGATGTGCTTTTAATCTATTGAACCGCAGTGTATTTATTTCCCCTATTTTTTAAGAGACTTTCAAGGCGTTTGTTTAGATTAATCACAATAATTAAGTAACTCTTAAAATTATAAAATGCTCATCTGAGGCATCTACTTTCCAAACACAAACGAATCGACACAACCAAACAATTAATAGCTGCTGTCTTTCATTATTTCAGTATTTAATACGATTGAAGAATGGTTTCCTGTTTGCAGAATAAAACGAAACGCAATATTTAGAATTTAAAGGAAAATATAACAACTGGCAGACAAGAGCAAGTGCAGTTAAGTACTTAGCACCTTAATGGAAGACAGCAATTTACTATTATTCTCCAAGAAGAAGAACTTGATATGAAGATATGAATTTCGATAATATAGGCTTTTAATTTTGAATTGAAAAACTTCTAATTAAGAAAGGACACCACTTGGCTTACACAGTTGTAGGTAACAGTATTTGGTAAACGGAAATGCAGTTATCGACCTTCTGTTGTTGTTTTTTGTTTTCTTTTCCTAGCAAAGGTAAAAACCTCCCTTCTGTGTTCTTTGTAGGGAATACAATAACAATAAGGTTGGCACGAATCCTCGAATCCGAAGGAGATTGGCATGAGCACGGACGTGGGGTACTTATTTTAAGCGGATTTGCTCTACTGCCCAAGAAGAAACGATAGAAGTTTTTCCACAAATATCCGTGTTGATTTTAGGTTGTGTTTTTTCACCTTGCGGCTATTTTCTATACGAGTACATATACCGGAACTTCGAATGAAGGCGTTTTTAAATGTAAAAAGTATACTCCTAATTAAATTATGTGTAGGTACAATAACAACAAATATCGACGATACGTGTGCTGCGGCGACAAGTACTTACAGACTGACGAATGGTCCCCTCAGTGCAGGCATATCCCGTCGACGATTCAATGGAGGAGATAGGGACAGCGATAAAAAGTCCTGCTGTGTTTTGTCTTCATCGATGCAACTGCTCGGTGTACCAAATATTCGCGTAGTTGGCAAATATCCAATTTGGTGTAGGAAATCGTCGCGATATGATAGCTTTGATGACGATGACGGTGACAGCAGTGGGAAAACACCCTGTTTTGTTGACTGCTGATGTGGGTGCAGTTGATGGTGGTAATTGTAGTTTGACTTCTGTTGATGGTAGTGGTGGTGCTGGTGTTGGTGTAGCTGGGGATGAGTAGGATGCGCATGGAGAAAATGCAAGTAATGTGAGTGATGCTGATGCTGGGGAAAATGCTGATATGCCTGCTGATGCGGCGAATGATGACTTAAATAGCCACTGCTGGGACTAATCGACGTTATAATTTTATCGTCGAAGCTGCGTCGAAAACCGAACCCTTTCATGCTACCGTAGTTTCGATGCGTGAACGCCGGGGAAGTTCCGAAGTCACTAGTAGCTGTTGCAGCCATCTTAATAGCACTGAGATAGTTCGAGCCGGTGAGGATGGATGATGTTGGCGGTGGTGGTGTCGGCGATGAGTTTGTCGCACTTCTTGTAGGGCTGCCTGTGATGCAGCCACCGACTCCAATGCCGCTGCTGAATGAAAGACATGATAATGTGGAATTCTGCAGGGGACTCAATGTTTTAGCTTTAGCGCTAGTGTTGGTGGTGATGGTAGTGGTGGCCAGTGTTGCCACAGAATGTGAAGATCGTTCTCCATAGATCAGTGATGTGTGCTGTACACCTTCTGCCGGAGACTGACTTGTCTCAGGTGATGAGTAAATACTTGTGCTGCTCGATGCTGTAACGCTGATTCCATTGCAACCGCCAAGACTGCCGCAACTTAGAGTGGGACTGCTGCGACCTACGCTGCCGCTGTGACTGTCTGAGGTGCAGCTATTGCTGCTGTTGTTGTTGTTGTTGGCTGCAACGGCCTTTGCTGCAATCGACAATGCAACTGCTGAGCCAGCTGGTGGAGCCAGTTGTTCCGCTAGAGACGATGCAGCCAATGGAATAATCTGCGGCAGAATACCACTTTCGAGAATATCGTTAGTCGAGCTGCTGGTGGAAAATTGTGTCAACAAATGCGGCTTCGTTGTATCGTCTACGACCTGATGATCATTGTGAATTATTATTGGTTCTGTGTAGTCGTGTATAGGATGATGATGCTGATGCTTCAGAATCAGAAGAGCTGTCTCCTGTAGACGTGGCGGCACTTGGTGATGTTGGTGCGTCGTCGTCTCAGCAATTGTACTTGTCGGTTGAACAGGTGCCAGTTTTGACAAAGGTCGTCGTCTTTGCTGCCGTCGAGTATGTATGTGATGTGATGAGGGATGGTGTTCTACAAAAAATTTTCTCCGCAGCAACAACCATACCATACCATACCACACCAATTTTCAGCCAATTTTATCTCTTGTATTACCACCTCTTTAGGAATTTTTACAAAACAGATAAAGACGTTATTATTCTTCTATATACGTACAAGTGAACTCGGCAAAATGGTGATATTTGATTAAATGAGAAATGTAAAAATTTCGTACTTTAATAGAAAATAAAGTAAAACTGGTTTGTGCTCGGCTGCAGATTGTAGATTTGAAGTACCATCCCTTAATTTGTTTTTATATTTTGTGGCTATGTGCATAATAAGTCCTCTCCGTTATCCGGAAAACGTCAATATACCAATAATACATTCGATGAGGTTGATTTTAACTTTTTTTTGTTAATCAATTCACTTGGATTTGTATAAAGAATATAATAATTACGCCAAACTGTGCAATGTTTATTATTATATGAGGGTTTTGCTCCGTAAAAAATGTATTGTTTTTGGTGTCTCCGTCGCGAATATCGTCATCTCATCGTCGGTTGTCGACAACAAAGCCATTTGCTCAGTGCGCATGATCGAACCAGGAAGTCCTCGATTAACGTCTGTTCCGTAAACGTATGGAGTATGAACATCTAATGAAATGAATATGGAAAATTACAGAGATTGGCGTTAGAAAGAATTATACCTTATTTTTATACCAATTTAACCGTTTTTTTTTTATTATATTATCCATAATATTATGTTTATAACTGTTTTTTTGACAAAATTTCTTTTATTTGCAGACGAATAAGGAATTACGCTTGATTTACATTTGAGCCGTGCGATAAGAAATGAGCAGGACGGCTGTTAAATAGAAACTGTGTTTAGCCAGACGAGAGAAGAAGTATATTTTTCAATGTTACCATAATGCTATAGCTAACATTTCCCATGTTACTATAAAATAACTATAACATTCATGTATTGTCAATCTCTTCTGGCAAACCACAACTTCAATTGAACTATAGTCGGCCCGTTCACTTTGTCTCGCACGCCTCAAATGTAAATTTTGCATTAGAATTTGAAAACCAGCAAAACAGCAGGTTTTCCTATGTCGTTTTTTTCTCGTAAAACTCTGCCCCAGAGTTTTTTTTTATGTCAGGTTGTTCGTTTCCCCTTCAAAACGACTCTACCGTAGAGCTTAATCAGATCTGTATATTTTGGGAGATTAACCCCTCTTAATACTAGCACAACAACAACACATGCGACAAAAAATGTAAACAAATCGAGTGCGCTCTGGGGTAGAGTTTTTAGAAAAAAAAATTAACATTATTCCAAAGAAGGAATAATATTTGCAATTGTTGTTGTAATTCCTCGGCAAATAAAATACAGCTAATGTGAACTTAAAAAAATTTTCTTTTGTAGTTGAGTATTTGACAAAAAGTTTAACAGGCTAATATTTTATATCTATGGTGTAAATATCCCAAAATATCAAAATCGATTAAAGGAAAATCTGAACTACCGGCTCGATTATTGGTTTATTTTTGAGAAAACAAACAACTTGACAGCAAAAAAATCAATATACGCTAGATTTTTAATGAAAAAAAACGGCATTACATTTCATGACTGATGGAATTGCAGATGAACACACCAAACATAGCAAACAACAACAAATTCATTCGACGCTAATGCGATAGCTAGACTCCAGAAAACAGCAAAAGAAATGTCAGTATATAAAAAAAAATCTCTTCTGACAGAAAGAAATACTTCAGAGTTCAGAGTTTGCAATTGCAGCTGGAGGAGATTGGAAAAATTTTCCTTTTCGTACTTAAAGTTCATTCTGCTGATAGTGCAAGTGCAGTAAGAGTGCAAGCTGATTCCTCCCTTGTTGGCAGTTTGGCACACCTTTTTTAACTTAATTGAATTAAAAATTTACTCCACATCCAAAAGAGCTATCAAAAAATGGACGAAAAAGCACTGGATCAACTGCAGTCTAAAAATAAGGAAGTGGTCAAATTAGTTCTGGAATCCTTCAATGCGAAAGTGAGTAGTATTTATTGTTTTTATTGTTTAACACAACAAAATAAAGGCAAACTATTTTTTATTTTATTTAGTATGCAAATTTATTTGACTTCACGGAATTTAACATCGACACGCAGTGGCTGGCGATTTGGAAAGGTATATTTTCGAATCTACGAGACTCCCAGATGGTGTCAATTTATCCGATCTGCCTAAATTCTGTAAGAATCCTGACGCGAGACGAGAATAGCATAAGAACAAACAACATCTTGGATGAGTTCAACTGCCTTCTTAAATTGGCCACCCTTGCTTCACCAGAAAAAATTACGGCGTCGTCATCATCAACCGGTTGCTGTGGTGATCAACCTTTTTCTTATGAGATAATTATGGAGGCCTTAAAGTGCTTGTGCAATATTGTGTTCCTTAGTGCAGAATGTCGTCGTCTTTGTGTTAGGAATGTCACCATGGACGGCATCCTAAAGCGTGTCAGCAGTCCAACAATGTTTCCCTGTGAAATTGAATTCTTCGACATGAAACTGTTGTTTCTAATCACGGCATTAGAGCCATCAGCTAGATCTAAAGTTCAAATCGATTTAAATGGATTGGCGTACCTTACAGAGTGGCTTCATGTAAAGATTATGTCGACGGACAAATCAGACCAGCAAATCGATCTGATTTGTGAAATACTTAAAGTAATGTTTAATGTTACCTCGAACCCGGACAAAAGTCCAAACGAAAATGAAATTCAGAATCGTCATTTGACTGCTGTGATTCGTTCTCTTCTGTTCGAGTTCGGAATGATGGCAACAGATAGAGAGCAGAATGTGGTTACAAATTCTATTAATCTTTTGACGAATATATCATCAAGCTGTCTGTCTGAATTACTGGTGAAATACGATGCAAAAGCGACAGTGTCAACTGACCCTGTAAATACGGGTGAATATGAGTTTGAGGGCAGTAATATAAGAGCACTGGATATACTCTTGCGCTACCTAAAACTTGTTCTCGGTGATAAGGAAAAGTGGCCCACTGCCAGCGAACATATTCCACCCGTGCTAACAGTCTTGGTAAAATGTGCTCGCTGCAATTCGACAATGCGTCACTACATTCGGCAAGTCGTGCTGCCTCCCCTAAAGGACGTCTCTAAACGCCCTGAAGTTGGCACAGAATTGCGAAATCACTTGTGCCGCTTCCTTACTATACCCGAAATGATAATACGAGACCTTTCGTCTGAGTTGCTTTTCGTATGTTGCAAGGAAAATGTCAGTCGAATGATTAAATACACCGGCTATGGCAATGCTGCCGGCCTTTTTGCCAGCCGTGGTGTACTCGATTGCAGGCATATTGAGAACACCGAATATTCATCGGACAGCGAAGACAGCGACACCGAAGAGTACAAAGAGATGCAGCATGGAATAAATCCAGTCCTCGGTTGCTATGAAGCACCCAAGAAAGATCCACTCGAGGGTATGTCCGATGAGCAAAAGGAGTATGAAGCTATGGAGTTGGTCAATTTGATGGACAAACTACACAAGAGTGGTGTAGTTCAGCCTTGCCGCATTGGCGAAGATGGTAAGCCAAAGCCTGTTGACCACATTCTGCAACTTCAAGAGGAGTTGCCACAGCAACAGTTTGAACAGAAGCGAAAAACCTAAGTTCGGGTTCATAGTTTCGATTCCTCCACTTGTTTGGAGTAGGTTCCTAGATCAACGTTAAAAGTGCTTTGTGTTATTTGTTGTTTTGTAGCATTATATTGTTGTAATTGTACGTATTAAGCGTATTTCAATCTCCGCAAAATTTTTACCTTTATATGCCCCGAAGATTTTAAACTCAAAGCAAAAGGACGAGTTAAAATCAAACGACACTGCTGATAAATTCTAGCTTAGCAAAGTAATTTTTTAATTTCTAACAATCGAAATGATGTACTCTTTCCATAAATTGAGTGTTACTTTCATTTGTCTACAGATTGCTGCTCTCTACTCTATACGGCTGCTGTAAGCCAAAGATTAAAAATAATGAAAAGTACTATTTTTGGTTAATATTTTGTAAGAGACTTGTTTCATCATTAAATATTTGAAACAGAAACTAGAACCTCCTTGTTTGTGTGATAAATAAGTTATACAATATATTTATATAAAACAAATATAGTTAACAACTTCATTTACTCATAAATATATCTTGAAAAAACCTACAATAAATTGTATTGTTATCTCCACAATTTCAAAGGGTAGACTTCGGAAAAGAAAAAAAGAAAACCATCTTCTATGCTCAAATCAATCAGGATTTAGTCCAAAGCGAAGCAGTAAAACGGCGCTTTTACACATTGTTGATGAAGCGCGGAAGTCTTTAGATAGAAATCACCCGACTTTTCTAATTCTTCGATTTTTCAAAAGCATTTGACACTGTGAATCACTCGATTCTGTGCAATAAACTAATACAGGATTTTAAGTCTTCTTTTCAATCTGCAAAACTTGTCTCCTCATACCGAGAAGGAAGGCATCAACTATTGGTAGTTAATGAAAAGACCACGTTTTCGTGATGTCCGAAACGGTGCACCGCAAGGTTCAATACTATGCCCTACACTCTTCTCGTAATATGTGAACGAACCTATGGTAATTAGGTATGGTATTGTTCAGTTCACACGTATGCGGACGATGTTCAACTATTAATGAGCTGTCCTATGAATGCGACTGATCACACTATTCATCTAATAAAGGAACTAAAAAACGTCCCAGGCGCTTGCTATACATCGGAGAGTTCTAGATGTATCTTAATTTCAATCGGTTAAAATTGGTAATAGTCCGATCATGTAGGCTGATAAAGCTAAAAATCTAGGACTGATCTTTAATCGTACGCTTTCATGGGACACACAAATAGTGCTATCGGTAAGGTGTATAGTGGACTGCGTACAATGTGGGCAAGTCAAGTTTTTTTCTACCTACCAAGCTAATGCTGGCAAAACTCTTCTATTACCAGTATTACTCTTTGGAAGTGAAATTTTTATGAGTCCCGATCACAAAAGTAAGAAAAAACTAATCGTTCTGTATAAAAACATCGCGCGATATATTTTTAGTCTGAAATATGTGTGACCATTTTCGAGATTCTCTAAGCAGATAAGTGGATGTCCTTTTGGAAACCTTTAAAAATTCAAGTCCCTGTGGTTCCTAAGAGACATATTGGCTGCGTTCTTTTTTAATCTCTGAGTACTCGGAGAGATAATTTAACTGTCAGAATTCAGATCGGTGTTTTTTTTCATTGTCAATTCTCATTGTAATCAATTTAATTTCTAAATTTGTATTAAATAAAAATATCTATCTCATCTAAAATATGTAATTTATCTGTTTTTTCCGATTTCTTCGATAATAAAAACACCCTTTACATAGTAGTCGATTGTCAAAAACCGCTGTACCATTCTGAATTTTCATCTTTATGTCAAAAATGTCAGTTGCTGTCACGGTCATTGGCGATTGGCCTTTTTACTGACAGAAATGGTAAATTAAATACGACGAGTCTACCGAAATAAACGAAAATAAGGTTAGTTTTGTGCACTTGCTAGCTTGCAACTAAAATCTTTAAGCCATTAACCATCTGTTTCTGTGTGTTAATCTGATTGTTAGACGAGAATATGTACGAACTAAAAACCCTGTTACCTCAATTCGATATTAAACTACCGACCTGCATGTATCCCTTAAAAGGAGTTGGAATTGCCCAGGAGGGTTCCACCACCAGCATCAGCTCTGGATCACTTCCGATCGACGTAAGTGAATTTCTCCAATCAGACAATCGATTGAAAAGAAAAACAAACGCCAGTAAAGTAGTCAGTAATATCGCAAAAGATGCAAATCTTAAAAATTGTGTCTCGCCAAAAGATGCCACGACAGTAAAATGTGTTTCGACTCTAGACAACTTGGAACGACAAATCAAGAACGTTTTAAAGGTTAACATAAAAAAATTCATTCAACAATTAATGTAACAACATAATTTTCTAACCACATCATTACTGTTTCCGTTTTGTACTTTTGGTTTTGTTAATAACGATCATTAATTATTTTAATGTGCGCTTCATTTTCTTAAAACTCTTAGTTGAGTGCATATCCAGAACAATTTTGTATACAGTTATTTTTTGTAATTTCCAACTAAACTAAAGCAGATAATAATTTGTTTTTCTTTTCATAATTCATTCTTGGTAACATAACTCAAAACAATATCTACATAATAGCCAATACCATCGCTATCTAAAACAAGGGGTAACAAATGTCTGTTATAATGATCCCGTCCATTTTAGGCATCCAGCAGTAGCAGTACAGCTGAAATTGAAGCTAGACAGAAAAAAGTGCTGCAACAGTTAAACGAACTGAAAGGTCAATTGGCGGAAATTCGTTCGACTTTGTCACTTTGCCAAAAGGGTACAAAAAACACATCATCACATCAGCCTAAGAAGAATACTCCAGTCGTTGCGGTTCGTTTTCTACTTTATTTCAAATCCCCAAATAATCGTCTGTTCTTGACAGCAACCGCCGCATGACATCGTTGTTAATGGACACCCAAATTTTATACCTTATGCTTTGTTAGCGATAAAAAATGCATGGAAAGATCTGTTTAATATTGAGGTGAGAACGTTTTCGCATTCCTCGCTGACTGACATCGGCGCGGAAGCTAAGGAATTCCAGAAGCAATTGTCTGAAGTTAAAGTGGATACGTCAAAGCCTAAACTAAAAGTTACCCTCATTTGGATGAATTGTAGGTTGTGTTCTATGGACTATGATTCCTTTACAATTCTTTTTCTTTTCTTTTCCCTTAGGTGAGCACACTGAAATGATAAGCTCCCCCGCAATGTACGTGCCTATTTATGGAGAAGTGAACATAATTCGATATTTGGCTCGCGTAGGTCCGTTGGAATACCGATACGAAAACTCTCCACTTTGCAATGAAATCGATGCAGTGTTGGACATCTGCTACCAGCTTCTCCGCTGCACAACAGCCAAAGGAAAATCAAATCTGATTCGATCTCTTAGCAACCGTTTGCAAAAGCAAAAGTATTTTGGTGGTGACATCTTGTCGATTGCCGACATCGGCGTTTTAAGTTCACTCAAGCGGGTACCTTCGATTACAGCCAAGGACTTGACACCTGCACTTAATGAATGGCGTAAACGAGCAGATATTTTAACGTTAATCTGAATACCGGAGGATGACTAGAATAATCAAATTTAACCCCAACAACTTACGAACGAATAAAACAAGAGTGCGGTTTGCATAACAGCATCACGCTTTTGTTTAATTTAGAACTTACAACTGACAACGTGTGCTTAATATAAAATAAGACAAAGCTACTTAATTCATTTATTGATCTTAACAATTTAATAAAAATATGAAAGACGTACTATACAATATGATTTTTCTTATTGACTATTCCTATTTTCTTAGAAGCTAATAAATATTGCGTGCATTTTTTTAAAGTTGAATCAACCAACGCCTAACATAATACATGGGTTTTTTGTTGTAAAAGTTTACTAAACTATTCAGTCGACAATCATTGTTTTCTTTACTGTAACTAGTTGGTAAATGAACTAAGTAGTTAACCGGCATATGTACATATAAACCAGTAGGCAGTCCCTGTGCTCAAATTCAGCTACCACTAAGTGTCAGAATATACGGAATCATATTGTCAATCTGTACTTGACCGACTAAATTCGCAAAAAACAACTCTTCGATGATGTCGGACTCCAAGGCACAAAGTGGCATCATGTTGACAAGAATCGCATTCGACCGTTCGTCGGCTGATCTGATGTCTCTCATATTGATATGCATTTCCTGATGGTACGTTCGCAGTCCAAGCAGGGCGTACATTTGAACACGTTTCACAAACGATCTCATCGTATGATCTTTAATGTGAATAATATCTGGACTAAATGTGAGAATGATGCGCACGTAGGCGTACTCGATGTCAGTCAAATCGAGCTTTTGCATCTCAACAATGAACTTGTGCAGCCGTAACGTGTGTTCGCTGAGTTTGCGAATTTTTCGTGGTTCGATTTTATCGATCTCGGATAACTGACGAATATTGTTAATGAGAGTATTCATTATGGTGGCCATCGAGAGAGCACGATTTTGTGCTAACGCCAATGCCAGAAGTCCAGGCCAGTGAGTTCGTATCAGCTTGCATTGAATTCGTTCGTCAAGCTGCTCGAAAGCGGCGATTTTCCTCATCCAGTATACTGAGAGGAACAAAATACGGCTGCCGCTCTCGCAAACATAGTGTACGTTTAAGTACGTTGATACTAGGGACGGAGCTTGAAGATTGAACTGAGCCTGTGATTCGTTGAAAAGCGCGGCTTGAAATATGTTTTCATTTGCCATATGGTCCTTGTTGTCATCGATATCGGTGTCGTCGTCTCCGCCAATGCCGGAATGTCCACCCATTTCATCATTATCCAACTCATTTTTAATGCGAATTATCGAATTCGAGTTACTTCCTGCTACACCACCTCCGCTAGTGCTGACTCCGACGACATTTTCGTATTGTGTTTGAATTGGAGCCAACAATTCTAGCGATTTATCAATTATCGATTTGTCTATTGATGATTGAATGAGACCAACTGCCGTTGCTGGGTTCGGTAGTGAATCTACATTCAGATTAAGTGTCGAATTGTTATTGTTACTACTATTGCTGAACAAATTCTGTAAACACATTGGGCTGTTTTGATCCATTGAGTCATCATCTTCTATTGCGGGCAGTTCTGGGGAATAGCGCAGCATTTCAGGTTGAGATTGCGATACTTGTTGCTGTTGTTGTTGTTGTTGTTGTTGTGACTGAGCTGTGGCTAGCCCTGCAATTATATAAAACGCAATTAAAAATTACATTAAAAAAGTGCAAAATCCAGAAAACGCTCACTCAAAGTCTGTGTTAGCTCAGCAAAATTGAATCCCACAGGAAACACTCCACCGCTTAAATTATCCAACGATAATGCTGCTGCAGCCGCCGTAGCAGCCACGGCGCTTGTTGAATTCGACGGTGACGCCCCACTCGTCGGTGATCCAATAGACATATGATGATGGTATTGCTTTCCTCGTTGGTAGACTGGGCTATTTGCGTTAGTTCCAGAATTATTGGAACCACTCAAAACAGCTACAGTTGTTGATGAGGTTCCCGATGTTGAGCCACCAGAACCACCAGATGAGCTCTGTACGGCTTCTTTTTTGTCCACAATTGGCTTTCGTTCATGTTGCACAGCTAAACGCAGAAACAAAAAGAAGAAACAAATAGTAAAAGTTAATAATTCTGACATAAACAGACACAGCATTAAGCGAAACCATCGAAAGGGACATGATTAGAAACATGAAAGAGTTAACAGTTTAGTTTGGATTGGGGTTGTTGGTGCAATTAAATGAGTAGGTGGTGATGGGCAAAATGTTTTAATTGAAAATTACAATCACTTCGCATGCCGCTGGCTAAACATTTTTGCAATCGACAGAATTGGCAACGATTGCGATGGTGTTTTGTCACTTCGCAGTTCATTGCTCCACGGCATTGATAGCCCAGCTGTTTACGTATTGAGCGTTTAAAGAATCCTTTGCATCCCTCGCAACTGATTGCACCATAGTGTCGACCTGACGCCCTGTCGCCGCACACAAGGCAAAGCTCCACGTTCATGTTCCCGCTGCTAACGACACTTATAATGGCTCCGCCAGGAGTTGTACCGCTGCCAGTGTGATTCAGATTTATCAAACTTTTATCTACCATGGGAGAAAACAAGAACCAAAAGTTATTCGCATACAAACACACTCCTTTGACATATACCATCAACAAAATTTCCACTTGTTCCCATTGTTTTGTTTATTTGACCAGTTCAGCGTTCGTTTATTGTGTAAAATATATCAAACTTAAATAAAAATAGTAATTCTGTAATCAAACAAAAATCAAATTGGAGTGGGTGGCCTTTGCTAGTTCTACTTCTAAACACATTTCACCCGCACACGTCGACGTCACTTGTTCACAGCCATTTTTGAAATAATTTATCAAATTTCTAGAATGAGAAGGTATGATGATTGTTTTTGAATGACATTTGCCACTTCGCAGTCATTCTAATGTGGGGACCGCGTATCGTATACTACCTGCATATTGCATACGAATATCTAATCTCACTTCGAAGTCTGAACTCCGAATGTATTGCACACAGAACACGATATATATATCTTATTTAGGGCTCGGGGAAAATTTCGTTTGTGTTCGTTGTGAGTACAGGAAAATGCGCGATTCTGAATATTTAACTCGTTTCAACGTTGAAAATATATAGCGGGAAATGATGTGATGATGATTTCGAAAGCCACAAGCAACAATTATAAATTCTTTCACCCTGTTAAATACAGTATATAGTTACAGTGCATTACAACCGATTGCCATTCGGATTTCGGAATCAACTCGTTTGGTCATCAACGCGTCTACTGTCAGTCTATATAGTGAGGTAGCTTACATCGCGAAAATGTAGTAGACTGGCCAAAAACACAATAAAATACTGATATACTTCTGTAAGTAAAATTATGGGGTTATCGCTGAAAAAAACCCTTGGCAAAAATTAAATAAAAAATTAGATCATATGTTATCGTACATGGGAAAACATATCTTTTTGTTGCATATGATACAGATACAAGGTAAAATGTGTTCTAAATATTGAGTTTGGCAGTACATTGTTGTAGTTTCGTTCATAATTTCGGTGATCACAGCTAACAATTTTAACGCCCACTAATATATATGTTCTAAATTTTTTTCTGCCTCCGTTTCGGTGTTTGCTGTGCGACCCTTCTCTTTAATTTCAAATATTTCCATTTTTGTTTGTGCTGACTTGATAATCGCTAAAATAATCCTACAACATTTTCCTTTTAATTTGGCTAACATTTATTGTAGCATTATTTGAAGCTTCTACAAGTGTACATACACACAAGCAAATAATTTTATTGTAGCAATATTGTTATTTGCAGTGGAAACAACGAGTTACAAATACCTTGCTCTTAGTTTTTCAAGAAAAATGTACAGATTAGATAATGGTTACTAATGTCTCTTTTCAATTGTCTGCAAAACCATTTTCATGGGTAAGCTTTTAAAGTGAAGGAGTTTCCGCGGTTTTTATGGTGAACGCTGTGCATATATATAGAACGCCAAACCAAAACAAAGTTGAGTAAACAAAACCATAGCCGTCCATTGCTGATGGTTAGGAAAGTGAGTGTTGGTTACCAAACTTTGCAATTGAAACACACAAAAAATCAAAACATAAGCTGGGTACAGTATACAAATGAAACACAAAAATTAAACGAACGAGAAATCTTAATTCTATATAGCTCTATAATAGAAATTGGTGAGTACTTAATTAAAGCATAGCAAAATACAAATACCAAATAAAGCAACTGTTGAATTAGTAATATTTTTGTTTTCTGCTTCGTTTATTTGCCGAAAAAAAAGATGGGGGTAACAGGTGGATGTTAGATTCTCAAATGGGGTGGATCAGTCCTCCATATTTATATAGTCAACAGTCAAGGCATAAACATCTTCCTCTAAATAACAAAAATGGGTGGGTACTGAACTAAAACATAGTACAACATTTAATTCTACTGGTACTGGGTCAATTGGCGTTGGTATCAGTAACAGATTGCAATTGTTATGGCATCGTTCCCACTTTTTATGACAACAATAATTGTATGCTTGCTTGCAATTGCAATTGCAACCACATCAAAGCTCGACTGCAAGATTCACAGCCATTCAGTTCACTTGATAATTATAATTACTTGTGGCCGGGCATTGTTTAATTGACACAAAGGAGCAACCGCCAAATACAGAGAAATAAAAATCATTTTTTATAAAAAATGTGTATCGACAGCAATTGACTCGTGTGGTATATCATAAATGGGTTTATGGATGTATCCATTCACTATAGGGCATTCCTATATGCACTTTTCATATTTAAAATTCTATTGGTATCAGCAGTCGCAGTAGCAAGTCACAAATCACAACTTCCAAACATCAACACGATTCATTTTAAATCGAAATTTGTTCGCATGAAAATACTATATGGAGGCAGACGCGTGAAATTCTTCACTCAAAAAAGGCACAAACGGATACCTATCTATGGATGTGGAGTAACAAGCTGATGGATAGAGCAAAAAAATGAAAAACGAATATTTTACGTTGCAAAAAAAGACCAACCCAAAAACATTGATTACTTGCGCCTGAATGGTTTCAATGGGTCCTTTGCTGCAGTCCCGCACACTTCTCGGAAGAGTAAAGTTATGCCAACAGCCGGGGATGCCACTGAGTTGGCCACTAAATGTGCAGCGGAAAATATGTTGCGATGAACTTTGAATATTAAAATGGTTAATTGCTCTTAAAGTGTGCGGAAAAATCACTGCTGTCGAAATTACTGTTCTGCTCCTGCTGTACAAAGTACAATATTCATTCAAGGTACCTACCTACAATAATTGTGTTCATGTGGGATGTGCGCTGGACAGCGGAAACTTTTGGCAAAAAACTGTGTGGTGGTAGCGTTGCGACAACACTTTTTTTTCCACATTTCACAAGTGACGAGTTCCATTGCATGTTCCCGCACTGATGTATTTGTCTTTCAAGGATGAAAATCATCATGTCTATGTGGTATGTCCCAGCCATGAATTCTGCACTACTGTGAAGCTATTAGTATTCTGGTCACAATTCACGGTGAGTTCGCTGTTTTAGGAAGTTATGGATTTTTTTGTGTGTTTGGGTGTGGAACGCGAACGTTGGCCAATTTTCCTGCTGGGTTTGCCACTCTTGCTCATGTTCGAAGGGCGACAATCACGCTCTTATAGAATTAATTTAGCTCGGCTTGGATTTTGGCCTTTGTGAGCTGTTGTGATGCAATTAAATCTGAAAGCAGAAGGTAACTGAAATTCGTTACCGTTACGGGTTTCCAACCACGACCAGTCGGTCCTGCACTACCGCATAAAATTTAATTTTATTTTTATTTCTTAATTATTGTTTTTGTTGGTTGACAATCCAACAGACGAAATTGGTTTTAATCGGTGGTGTAGTTGTTATCCTTGGATTAGAGGTAGAAGTTGCAAGTGAACGGTGTTTGAGTGGACGAGTGGTAGTGGTGGGTTAAAGCGGAAAGCCGATGAACTCAAACGGTGGGTAATTTTATTGGTTAATTGTAATTATTAGAGATGAGTTCTCGTAGTGGAAAAAAGCTGCAAATCGGTCGGAACCTTACATAGAAGAGTTGAACGGATTTTTAAGTGGATATCGATTTCGATGCAGTAAGTTATGAGGATCGGAAAATGGAATATTTCGATAGATTGGACCTTCTTCCTGAGAAAGCGTCTATTCGATCTGCAATGTGATGATGATGATGCTTCTCATCGGCCAGTGTCTTCATAGCAGATACGCTGCAACTAAGATGCAGTTGAATCTAGAGACGAATAGAACGATAGTTGTTGGCATGGAAAGTTTGTTATCATTACTACAGGATGCGATCGAAGTGTTACTTAATCAAAAGGCTGTAATTTCCTCCTTTATGAATTTTTTATCAAATTTTTTTTAGAGAATGTTGAAAATATTTCAAATTTTCTGAAAAAAAGGTACTACTATAAGTGATATATGATATAGACACCTCCTTTGAAACGGATGATAATGTCGAGTCTCTTAACGAAGGCATTGCATGATGCATGAACGTGACCTGTTCGTATTTTGGTCCATTCTCTACGAACAACTGTCTTGAATGCGTCCACACTTTTATATCTTTTCGTCGACACCTAGACCTCTAAAATGGACCATATCGAGAAGTCCATTGGATTCATTCAAACCTGGTGGGTATAGAGGCCGTTGTTGCGAAGAAATAATAGTTGGAACTTGACTTTATAAAAATTGTTGTGCTTTATGTGATGGTGCTCATCAGTCCTGTTGGAATGTCCAGCGGTTGTTACCGAATTTTTTGTGTGCCCAAGGTAGCAACTCATCATTTAATACATTTTCAAGGTACACTTCTTGATTTACCTGGACGTCTGATCGATAAAGATAAGCGGGGAACGACTTTTTGCAGTTACAGCTGCCTAAATCATCACAGAAGCTGGCGATTTTTTGCAATTCGCTTGTCCAAATGATCGTTGGACTTGCCCTCTAATCACACACGATCATTTTGTTTGTTTAGGTTCTGTTACACCGTCGAAATTTCCGTGCCTTCGTTAAGAGACACGACGTTATCATCCGCGCTGAAGGTAACTATATCGAGGAGTAACGTAGAAGAGTATGTCAGCGACTTCGCGACGTTTTTTAAGGTTTTGCAAGTTTATTAGTTTTTGCCGATTTTCGTTGGATGGTAAGATATAGTTGTCGGCTCATAGAAGACCGCGTAAGGAAAAACAGATAATCCTGCGCTGCACTGCTTCAATTCTAAGAGAGTGGGTGTCGTGGAATGGTGACCAGACTTGACTGGTGATGCACACCCTCTATTCAGCAACAACACAAATGGAAGTCAGTCTTACATTGTAGTACCAATGGAAGTCAGTCTTACATTGTAGTGTTACACAGTTCACATCGCGCTTAAATAAATAATAATTAAAGTAGTAAGGCGTTTCACTATCCGAATACGCTCCACTTTCACGATTACAACAGCCGGCATATTCGAGCTAAGTCTGACAAAGGTAAATGTAAAGGGATTTTGTAACATAAGGACTCGTGAAGGTAATGGATTGACATTTAGCAACAATAAGTTCTGAATTTTTTTTATCGTATTATTATTATTGGTGTAGAATGAATTTATGTAGTTTTGAAGTAACAGAGAATCGGTGGGGGTAGATATAGTTTTGATTTTGTCATCCGCGTAAATAGACAGATCTGAGTCTTTTATGATGTGACCAACATCGTTTATTGTTAAAGCAAAGATCAGTGGACCGAGATGACTGCCTTGAGGAACACCTGAAGAAGCAATATTGGGGTCAGAGACAGAAAATCTGACGAGAACCTTGTACTGGCGCTTCTCAAGGTACGATTTCAGGTTGGAAAACCGAGGGCTTTAAGTTTAATGTAAATAATTCGGTGGCATATTTTATCAAAAGCCTTGCTGTAGTCGGTGGTAATGACATTCACTTTCTTACCTTCCTCTAACGCTTGTAGTATTTTAGAGACGAATTCGGTAAGGTAAGTCGTAGTTGACCTACCCGGTTGGCAATACTAATTAATTCTTCTATATATACTTACAACTATCAACTATTAATCTGTCTATATAATTCGGTTTATTGACTAATCGTTCTTGCTCTTATCTGTTTCCTAAATGTTGTATAAATAGCTAATTTGATTCCTGACTTATTTTCCTTCGAGTTTGGGGGTTCCATGCTCGAAGATTTTGTTTATTTCTTAGTCCAGGCAGTATGGGAGCCTTTATAATGGATAATTAATCTGCCTTTGTTATTGCTTCGAGTTATCATAGGAGTTTGGCGGGTCCGTGCTCGAAGATTTTGGTTTGTATGCCAGGATCAAAATCCCAGAACCTAAACGATTTTTAAACGATTTCCTTTTATCCTTTTTAAGGATTCATCAAAGAATAGAAATGTGAGGATTTAGTTCAATATTTTAGCCGGTCAAATTTCCAATTTGAATACTACTGATAACACTACTGAGTTCCCGATAACCGATGTGCTACCAATACTTCTGACTGAGTCCATCTTTGAAGTTCACATATTTTTTGCGTTGCTATATATATGCAAACATTTTAATCAGAAGCATTCCTATTATGCAACAGAAATAACCCTCTTTATAATGGAAAAAAAAGTGAAAAAAATAATGCACCAACTGCTATCTCTCCTCACACGGAATGATGAATAGAATAAAAAACACAATTATGTGAGAGAATAGAAAACATTAACTTATAGCTCCTGCTACATAAACAACCACCTCGCGCACTGCGAATAGGTTATTAAAATAGGAATAGGGATAAAGTTAACTATTGCAGTGCCCACATTTACAAGCATTAGCGGGGTGGAAACTCTACAAACCGAAAAAATGCTTTAACCAGAGGTCGCTTTTTTTTGGTTGTCCTTTTCTCAAATCCTAGCAATCAACCCACTGATCCCCAGTTAACATGTTTTTGCACATGAATCCCCGCCGACTTATTAGCTGGTTACATAAATACACATATGTGGTCCTGTTTGTTGTCGTTTTTTTTACCGCTCTGTTCCTTAGCTCATATTTGCAACGCTAATCGGAATAACATTAAATCAAAATCCTTGGTGTTTATGATTCGCAAATATATACCTATACGATGAGCGGCATAAAAAAAAGAATCCTTGCGAAGTGTAAACTTGCTTCCTTGTAACCATCCCCGTGCCGACCGACTAGTGTACGGTAAAGATGTCTGTCCTGTTATTTTTGTTTTTTGATTTTTTTCATTTCTTTGATTTTTACATTACTTTTTTGTTTTTTTCTTAAAATTCTGCTCCTGTTGAACCAATGTATAAACATTGTGACATGGATGTGTAGAAAATTGAATAGGCTTTAATACTACATTTGTCAAAAAAAATTATCCGAGAGCATTTTTTGAAAATAAAATTAAAAAAAAAATTTTTTTTTCTGACTTTGACGACGTTTATATCGGTTATGTTTTAAAGAATTTAAAAAAATGTACATTGTATGATCTTACAAATTTAACCAAAAAAGGCCAAAAGTGACCTTGTAGCTAGAAGTGTTCAAGAGTTACAGGGTGTGAAGTGATGTAATGTCAAAAGTACATCTCTTCGCATTAAAACGCTACGTATACCACAGGGGGTGAAAATAGACCCCCCATACGTTTTTTTAATGAAATTTACCAAGGAATCATCCCTTTAAGTATTTAATGGGATTCAGAATAAGCTGATTCGTCGACGCCCATTTAGAGAAAGCCATTAGATCATCATTAAGGTAAGATACACCAGGATTAGCAAGCCTTATTGGATGCGCAACTTGCACAAATACATTAGTCAATGTTTTGATACCGATGGCAAATCATTTATAATGAGGCTGAACAAGATACCACCCTGCAGTACTCCCCTAGTTATTGGCGGGACATTCACCTATGGTGGAAACACACTGGAATCGGACTAACAGATACGAACAGACTGAGCTGGACATGGAAAAAAAGCTACATTATTTTGAAAGTAATGGGTTATAGCTAATGCCTTATTGAAGTCATGAAGAATCAGTTAAGTGGCTATACTTTTTTGATCGGCGTTAACACGGATAAAATCTGCCAAGTCGATAAAAGCGGTGTTTGTGCTATTGGATTTTCTAAAATCCCCTTTGAATATCATGAAGACAGTTTCTACTCCCCAAGAGGATCAATTGCTATTTTATCGGTCGTTCGCAAGCTTTGGATAATATACTTTTGGGCCGGAGATCAGATGGAGAGATGGATTATTTTTCTTAGGAATTTGTCATACCGACGCGGCTTTCCAAGAGGATGACCGACATAAACATATTGTTTATGATGTGGAGAAGATAGCGTGAGATCAGAAAAAAAAAAGTTTGTAGTCGTATTATGTTCTTGCAACAGTAACTTCTTTTTACGGTATTTAACGCAACAAGCAATCTGTTATTCCTTCAAACAAAATATGTGTGTGTAATACAAACGCAATCATAATAATAATATCGTTCATAACCCACACGGCAGGACACAGCGCAGCAGTCCGTGCATGTGTATGTGTGTATGGTATTAGGAATTCGAAAATGAGACGAGTCGAGACGACTAAGTGAAGTTTATCGTTTGCAGGGGGGTAATGGCCTGCCTTCAGGGCCTCATGCAATGTCAGCACTATGCACAACAAATCATTGCGGCATTAAGACGATGCTGACACAATTTCGCGTTAAGTGACATGAAAAATTTGCAACATTATTAGATTTTCTAAAGGAAAGGAAAGGAAAGGAAAAAAACGAATCTAAAACGTTTAACGTCGCCGCCTGATGAGGCTGCGATGACAAACGAATCAACGTGGTTGAACTTGCGGTTTTCGTTTACGTTTCAGGCCGAGAATAACAGAATGACGAGCGCTTTAGGCTTAAATCTTCGGTGCGCAAAATTATTTGCCGCCTGGTAGTCAGAAAAAGAAGTGGTTAGGTTGTGAGCGTGGTCTCAGATGTTGTTCAACAGTCGTTTATCGCATCTTTTAAAGGAGAAGCAGGAAAGGACAGCAAAACCATGTGCAGTGCAAACAAACAGCCAACAAATTGCACCCTTAAGCAACACCTACATACATACGTACAGAGATAGATAGACAGATGTGCGCATCTTCGTGTTATCCAAAACATAGGTATCATGTCGATGACTTCTTGAAGACTTTTCTGAAGTTCATGCATAATTTTTTTACCAACCGGGATTAGGGTAAGAGCATCCCCCTGTCCTGAGACAAGTTTCTACACTGTGCTTACGTGGGGATTGTTGTTGAGTAGCCTTTTCTAAATTGTGTGTAAAACACATCTTGTATGAACGCCACCCTCATCCCCCGCATTCAGGTGGGCGACGAATGTATTCCCATTGACCTGGTAAAACTTGTTGGATTAACATTTATCTTCAGGAGTATCTATACCTCTTCACTGTGATTCAAAATAAAATAAAAAAAAACAAAAACGAATGACTTTCTAAGACAAGCAGACGCAGTCGTAAATCCGTGGTGGTAAAAGACGGTAGAGGACACTACTCCCCGCTGGTTAAGTGTATACGTGACGCTGGGTGTTTTCCTGTGCTACGAGTTGTTTTTGGTATTCATTGTAGACATCAGGGACGCTAATCTACGCGGTGTGGCAATACAGGTACTTGCCATTCATGCTTCCGCTATTTGTTTGCTGCCTGATTCTCCACGGATTTCCTATCGATGTCAAACCGGGTACCAGGTGGGGGATGCTTCGTAGACAGTTATTGCCCATTTCCCCGGACTAAAGCAGTGGATAAATATCAATTGTAATCAATAGGAGGCAATTGGTCGGAAGAGGCAATTTATACATTTAAATTGTTAACTGATGCGTCGTGCTGTCGATGCGATTGTTTGAATAACGAGCGGTTTGCCGGAGCTTTTTCAAAATGCTTCTAATTATAACTAATTGGGATGGAAATTATTGCGTGAGTTGTATTCCTTTCCAAATCAACAAATGATCAGATTTTTAGCCTTAGGCATCAGGCGATGGGAAAATGTCTCACCACACCTTTATGGACCTTTAAAGTTACCTCTGCTCTGATAGTGTTACGAAGATGTAAAAATGTAAATATAAATCTTTTATCGCCCTGTACATACTCGTATATAAGAATAAACATTGCATTGTGATGTATTAGAATAAAGAAATTGCATACAATTAGGCTCAGTAATATCGTTGTATATGAATTGTTTATCTTAAGAGGTCTTGGAGGGTCTTGGTTGTCAGGTTGTCTTGGTGTGGTAGTGTGGAGTGGTGGGGGCTGCCGGGTATCGCTGGGTATTTCCGCTAGTTGTCCAATAAAAATGAAAAAATTCAAGACAGAAATATTTGTTTTGCTGAAAGAAATGATCCAAGAAATTAATTGGAGATTGGATGAGCTTGCTGCTAAAAAAACAAGCTATTCCTTTGTCATCAAATCTCTCAGAATAAATTAAGGAAGAGCTTTAAAGTATGAGCAGAAGGCTTCAGTTAAAAAAATTGCCGCTGCGTACAAGAACGTTGAGTTATTTGCGAAAGAAAGAAAAAGGCAAGAACAGTAAAGAGCGTTACAGAATAAGAGGAGAGCTCTAGACTTTAGCTAAGCGACTGCTGAAGGTTCTTAAGTGACTACTTGTTGTTGTACAGAAATGCAATTAAATTGTCCTTTTATGAGTTTTAATAATCTAATCTCGGCACATTAATCCAAATCTCCACCTGTTCCCAAACTTACAATCGAAGAACCAATGGGGTAGTAGAAAGCAAAAATATCAAGAAAAAGTTGCGACGTTCACCCGACGCCCTTACCGATGCGAATGTTGCATATTATGTTGGGAAGAGTTTCATTTGAAACTTACCCTGGTATTATCTGGTGTCACCATCTCAAGTGGACATGGCAAAAAGGACACAACACTACGACGACCATCCAAGTGAGCGCAGGGATTCTTATCGGGCACTTTCTTTGATGTGTCGGAGTATAAAGCTTTTCGGTTAAAAAGTTTCGACATTCGTTCTTTCCCATTGCACAGTGAACCACCATCAAGGAGGTGGTGAAACACTTGGAATGTCTTTATTAGGATTTTCTTTGTCTTTTAAAAGATTTTTTCAGCGTTAAGCCGCAATGCAATATAAGCGCGAAGCGGGTGAATAAAGATTGCGTGATAAAGCAAGCAAGCAGCAGCACCAGCAAAAAAAAGGTTAAAATTAAAAACTTCAACTTATTAACTTGTAATTTAATGTTATGGCTTATTGCCTTAGTGTGGCAGTTTCACCTGCTGCCTCCAGTTTGCGCGCAAATCAGCAAACATTCAAAGCGTAGAGAGGTGCGTGTGTCCTGCTGGCGTATTTCGATATACAGATTAACAATTGAACCGGAACCCATCCAGTTTTAATTCGTGATCAGAAATATCTTGTGCTGACTGATTATAATAGGACCACTATTTGACGGCTAAGCCTTCACAATCGAGATTTGTCGTTGAATCGCCGCAGTAAAGGCAAAAAGTGTACATCTTACCGCAGGATGAATTTTCTTCCGGAAAGGGATGTCTTTGGCTTTGAGCACATCAGCGCATAGAGCGACGAAAATCAAGGAATTCCCATAAAAAAGAAAGAATGTCTCATTTTCGCCTGACTTAGTGCGGTGCTCTCCTAAGTCGACTGTTTCTTCTATCCGTCTGTCTGTCTGTCTGTATCGTGTACTTTTAATGCTTTCCGCGTTTAGATAACGCGCGCGAGTTTGTTTCTCGTTTAAAAAGAAGATCCGTTGCGTCGTTATGTGAGGATATGACCGGAAATATGTTTGTCACCCCGTGAAAATAGCTTCTCAGCTGACTTGTAATAATTCCAAAGCAAACAACAGGCGGCGGACGACAATTCACCCTCGCATTTCGCAAATTGATAAGAAAGAAGAAAGCGTTATTGTATCTGGGTGGCGGCGGAGGCGGTGTCGGCCTCAGGATGTACACAATAGTTGTCCGTGTGTCCTCTCGTGATGCCTGATGTCGTTGTCGTTGTAATTGTCACACCCTTCAACGCATTTGAACCTTAAATTCCGCGATTTTGTGTTTTTTTTTTATTAAATAAAAGAAAATTTTATATCGCGCAAAAGGACATTAGGAGGACGCATTTGCCATTTGGCATTGTCTCGGCCGCCGTCACCCATCGAAATTCGTTTTTTAATGGAGACAAGCGAGCGATTACGAACAAAAAGCGTCTAACTACCGCATCAATTTATTGCTCGGAGTCCTTCGTCGCCTTTTAATTAAAACGTTAAAATTGCTAATTATTTTCTATGCCAATAATAAAATTTTTTTGTTATCCGTTTGTGTTGGGATTTTTATTGGGTTCTCCCGCCAAAGACGAATTCTCGGCGCAGGATGGCTGCGTATATACCATGGATATTTTTGAAATGCAATCTTCTGGGAGTTTGTGCCGGAAACGCTGTTGTTTGACACACTGTCACTATAACACCTTTTTATGGGGAATAGCTAATGCTCTTGACACACTTTCACAATTTCAAGAGGGTGTATGTCATCACGCCCGATAGTCCGAATGTCAACCTGATGCCTGATGCTTACAAGCTCGTAGTCCCATTTTTTAATTATAAAACGCTTAGCGTAGTAAAGAATAAGGAAAAAACAGGAGAGTTTAATATAATCGCGTCAATGAGCTGCCATTTGGAATGACAGAAATTGACTGGGCAGTGCAAGGGGAGGAGGAAGGGTACTGGCAACTCTGGATTGAATTAACCTGATTTCCAGATAAGATTCAAATTCCTCCGTGTTCTTTGTTTTTTTTTTAGGTACAACAGTTTTATAAATTCCAGTGATTCAAGGACACTATGACACCAACAGTTTATTAAGAACTTCTACATTGAGTTAAATCGATCGAATTTTTTTAAACTTTGACGTTATATTTGATATTGATGCGCTTACAACAGTTTTTGATTTTCTCTGCAAATAAAAATAAAGAGTTTAACCTTTTTCGGACGTTTATATAAGAAGCCATTTTATCATTACACTCAAGCACTGCTGATGGAAACATGAATGGAAACATTCCTGGGAAATTGTTGCAGGCGTTCGTAAGACAAATTTTAACGTATGTGTGCCCAATATGTTGGAACATCCATCCATCATAAATTGAAAAATTCAGGGTCCTCGAGAGGAAATACCATAGAGTGTGTATTGGTATGTATAGAGGCGAACATTCCAATTATAGGGATTATGTGTCATTTTTGATCTTCCTAGAAAAAATTTCGCTTCGGTCAAGCCTCTATTGCTAATGACCTAATGTCGGGAGCATTTTATCCAAATCTTCAGTACTTCGAGAGAGCACTAGAGATTGGACTTATACCACTTGAGGCATTCTTGCATCTGTATGCACTGGTCTATTTGTCGGACTTGTGCAACGTGCCGGTGATCTACCATATTGCTAGAAGGACAACAGACGAACGCATCCGACATATTTCAAAAACTTTGGGTAATCGGGATGCTACCTGACGATAAGATGTTATGATGCCGGAGAATACCAGTCTGTGATACCAGTCCGTGATGCTCTACTCCGGTAGACCAGCTGGGAGCGGACGGCGTGATCGTAGCAAGAGCAATACAATTAGATACTGGTGGCTAGACCGGGGTGTGGCCGACATTTAACCCTAAAGAGAAGCGGAGGTAGCGTCGTGTGCGTTCTGTACAATGGATTACGCCGGGTTGCCCTAGTGACAGTTCTGTGCGGCCAGATGTGCTGGGGGCACTTGACGCTGCAAACGTTATATAAGGATTAAATTTTTGTTTTGGGTTTTTCTTACCTAATTTTAAGTATAGTTAAGTAGTTTTAGGTATTAACCAAAAAAGTAAATAAAGATTATAATGTTTTTTATCCATTTTTACTAACACTAAGACTACATTATAAGGATTATTTTGATAAAATAAATGATTTAAAAAAAGCCTGCAGCTGGATTTGAGTGTCCTTGACAGACTAAAGTAGGCTTTGTTGGCTTTAATCAACCCTACGCGTATTTCTGGTTCCATGCTGTTATCGCCTGCTACAATTGGCTCCTGGTAGCTTATGGATAGCATATTGCTTCCAATTCGCAGTCCACTATCTTAATTGATGTTGGATTTTCTGCTCGCAGAAGTAACCACCATGCATTGTTTTGTTCTGGGCTATCTTAACATGGCTTATAACAGTGGCCAATATGGTCAACCTATATAGTCGTGTCAGTTTATTTGGAATGCCAAATTCTCTCATTGCTTTAATTCCACCCTGACTATGCTATCATTCCCTAAGATCAAAGATTATTATCTGTATACTGCAGATCTCTGTATAGATGGACCTTTCTCCTTTCTCCGCCCCTCGTGGGAATCAAATGCAGCGCACCAAAAATCCTTCCTTTTCTAGTTTGAGTAAACTAGAACCAAAAACTTCAAAGACCGGTTTCGCTTCTAAACCGGACGGTAGCACGGTGACCTTGCTGTCTACCGGAAGTGCCCTGTTTCTGCTTTCTAATTTATGGGGCACAGAATATACCTATGGTCCAATAATTTGACACAAGTACTGAATCCAAACGACCATCATCTGCGATCTAACTTCAGTGATTGGTAGCTAAACGGGTGCGAAAACAATCCCGATTTTCATCAGAAAATAATTCTATTAAACCGGAACGTTTCCTGCTTGCCTTTGTTTTACCGCTTCTACTACCAGGGGTGCTCTAGAGAAATAGCTATCTGCATGATGTCTCTATTCAAATTCAACTGCAATATTCTTGGCGCTATAAACGCTCATCAGTTTACCAATCTTCGGACATGCTGTCCACTTTAGAGATCCTTTCTTCAGCCGTACAATGCTCTGTATTTCAGCCTCCCTACTATCCACAAGCATTCAAAAGCTCACAGACATCTTCTCTTTTTTCTACCCAAATCTTAACGTCCATGCTGTGCCAAGCATATAGCCTAGCACTTTTCGGGCTTACTGAAAGAGGTTGACTAGGAGCAGGTGCGGTTTCAACAAGACGGCTTTACTCACCGTGCGGCACTGGCCAAGCAATCGACTTATTGAAGTCGTAGTTCGATGATCTAGTCATTTCCAGAAATGGACTAATCAATAAGCCGCCTTGTTCGTGTTATTTGACGGCTCTGGATTTTTTTTTATTGGAGCTACGTCAAGGCCACGGCCTATGTCAATAATCCAGAGTTTTCCTGAGACTTTCGAAAACCTCAAAATCATTGTATGGCCCGATTTTACCCATCGGGAACCTAATTAAATTTCCAAAATCTTGAAAATCTTCATAACGATTATCTGTATCCTATACGTATGGTATTTGATTTGAATAAAAGGCCAATCTTTAAAAAAGCAAAAAAAAATATATTCTATCAACTTAGCCAGGGTAAAGGTAAAATGCCTTCTATTTACATCGACAAAATGGTATTTTTAATGATATCAACACTCTCTCTCATTTGAGGCTCATTGATTACTAATGGGGGCGCAAAACGAATGATGTCTCCGTGCGTAGGTTTTGCCAGAAGCCCGTTATCCTTTAATCGTAGGCAGACGTCCCAAGCATTATATTCTGTATGATGAGAGGAGAAA